>JAJSRV010000035.1:2794092-3023746 GCA_021527715.1 Neoseiulus cucumeris | reverse complement strand
AACCTTCGAGCGATCTCGTTCATCGAAACGCCATTTTGTTGATGGCTGAGGATTGAGGCTTTCTCGATGTCACTGAGAGCCTTCTTCCTTCCCATGATCACAAGAACGATTGAACTCGAGCGATGGAACGAAGAACGGCTCACTTTAGGGATAACGAAGCGCCCGATTGAAAAATCTTCGTTGTCGTTCCCATTCGGACCAATAGGGCGACGCTCCACCGCGAAATTCGGGAGTGGCCTTATTTCAATGTCCATGCTGAAATCTCAATTTCCTTCAAAAATCAATTCTAATCGTGCACAATCGAGTTGAGAACAGTGGGTGACTAATTTCATGCCTCAACTATTCCTTGGGAGGACGCGGGAGACGCTCCAGACGTTTTTTCGCGTGGAAATTTCGAAAAAACTGGGTGGCCTTATCTCAATGTCCACCACTGTAGTAGCGTGTGCTCGATGTCCATCGTAGCCAGAACTGTATCCGCCGTCCTTCCTCGATTGTGACATTCCAGCGATCGTTGTACTCAGTTTTAGCGGAGGTTATTACTCAGAGAAGGCACTCCCTCTCAATATGAATCGAAGACAAGTAAGACTGAAAAGCCGTGAGTGTGAATCCCCAACATGAGCCAATAAAATAGAAACAAAATTTCCAGTTGAGCCGGGTGTCAAAGAATAGGGTTATCCCATGTTCTGACATTGTGAAGAGTCGAAGTTCTTCGATGGATGCGCTGAAGAAGTGTCTTTTGCGTCGAATTTTCTTAGCGAGAGTTCTGCTGTGTTTAACGATCAGGGTTGCGGAAGTGAGAACTACAAGATACTCCAAGATATACTTGATATCGAGCATTGCGATGTAAAGAATATCCTCTTTACATTTGACGAAGTTGTATTGCAATGGGATCTCTGAAACAAGCCGCACGAAGTAGGATATGTGCATCAAGGTCAGGGGGAAACGCAAGACTTTGCTGAGCTGGACGCACTTTGATTCAATCCGCCTGCATTCTGATGCCACTGAATGGTTCCCGATTTCTTTGGTGAGTTGTTCAATCTCATCGCCAAAAGCTCGAAGGGTGATCGCGATGTCCAAATAGATGACAAGGCCTTGACACTGCACAATGGGAAGAAGACGTCTCGCAACAAGAACAAAAGAAGTCAATGGGGTGTCTGCAAGTCCTCTGAACCTAACGGCGTCGATGACATCCACTATGACTGACCAAAGAAAGTTGATTCCGCTCGTCATCACAAGTACTGATGAGACCCATCGAAACGCACGACCAACATTCCGTGGATCCGCTGTTCGCAATCTCGCGGCACCAAGTCTCCACCAAAACAGAGCAATTTGATACGGGATAAACGAAAAGAATAAGAATAGGCCGACAAATGTCTCCAAGTTACTCTTCCGAACTTCTTCATTAAAAAATATCCCGAGTCCGCAAAGAACAGTGACATCGACGACAAACACGATGGACCGACTGAGTATCATCGCTGCTCCACTCGACGCACCCGGCAAGCCGTAAAGCCGGAATAAGAAATTTACACCAGATATATACGTGATTCTCCTCATTCTNAAAAACTGGGTGGCCTTATCTCAATGTCCACCACTGTAGTAGCGTGTGCTCGATGTCCATCGTAGCCAGAACTGTATCCGCCGTCCTTCCTCGATTGTGACATTCCAGCGATCGTTGTACTCAGTTTTAGCGGAGGTTATTACTCAGAGAAGGCACTCCCTCTCAATATGAATCGAAGACAAGTAAGACTGAAAAGCCGTGAGTGTGAATCCCCAACATGAGCCAATAAAATAGAAACAAAATTTCCAGTTGAGCCGGGTGTCAAAGAATAGGGTTATCCCATGTTCTGACATTGTGAAGAGTCGAAGTTCTTCGATGGATGCGCTGAAGAAGTGTCTTTTGCGTCGAATTTTCTTAGCGAGAGTTCTGCTGTGTTTAACGATCAGGGTTGCGGAAGTGAGAACTACAAGATACTCCAAGATATACTTGATATCGAGCATTGCGATGTAAAGAATATCCTCTTTACATTTGACGAAGTTGTATTGCAATGGGATCTCTGAAACAAGCCGCACGAAGTAGGATATGTGCATCAAGGTCAGGGGGAAACGCAAGACTTTGCTGAGCTGGACGCACTTTGATTCAATCCGCCTGCATTCTGATGCCACTGAATGGTTCCCGAATTCTTTGGTGAGTTGTTCAATCTCATCGCCAAAAGCTCGAAGGGTGAACGCGATGTCCAAATAGATGACAAGGCCTTGACACTGCACAATGGGAAGAAGACGTCTCGCAACAAGAACAAAAGAAGTCAATGGGGTGTCTGCAAGTCCTCTGAACCTAACGGCGTCGATGACATCCACTATGACTGACCAAAGAAAGTTGATTCCGCTCGTCATCACAAGTACTGATGAGACCCATCGAAACGCACGACCAACATTCCGTGGATCCGCTGTTCGCAATCTCGCGGCACCAAGTCTCCACCAAAACAGAGCAATGTGATACGGGATAAACGAAAAGAATAAGAATAGGCCGACAAATGTCTCCAAGTTACTCTTCCGAACTTCTTCATTAAAAAATATCCCGAGTCCGCAAAGAACAGTGACATCGACGACAAACACGATGGACCGACTGAGTATCATCGCTGCTCCACTCGACGCACCCGGCAAGCCGTAAAGCCGGAATAAGAAATTTACACCAGATATATACGTGATTCTCCTCATTCTATAGACTCTGTCGTTGATTACCAATAGGATCGACGATTTCCTCTTCTTTCTGACGTCTCAAATCGTTCCAAAGATGAGAAAGTTTTCCGTACCACCAGAAGTCCCGGATGTTTCCTCGTAATTGTAGCAGTCCATCGACGGAGCAACTTGAATTCTCTCTTGCAATTGCAATAGTAGCCCAAGCCGCAGTCAGATCAGGTTGTCCAATGGACGTACGGCCAGGCCGCGCTACACACTTCAACAGATCACGAAGACACTCTAGCACACCATTCTTATGCTTGTGCGATTTCTCTCATGCAATAGACCTCATGATTCTCTGACAAGCTGATCAGCAATGCTTCCTCGCTGAGCTTTTACTGAATTACTTTTCTGAGATCGTTCTCATCGAAACTGCATTCAATCATCGAGAGAATCTTCGTTGCATCGACCAAGTGGTTCCAGCAGCTCTACGAGCGAGAGAGTATCTTATGAGGAAAACAGCGTTTGATTCACAATTCTCAAATCCGAGCATCGGGTTGTGTTCCTGCAATCCGGTGACTGAGGAACCACGGGCTACACCGTAGGATTCGGAAACGGAATCAAAGGCGAACTGACTCCCGCGCTAAGAACAAGACGTGCTTGACTTCGGGGAAAGAAAGGACTTTATCGACCCGTGCCTGGAAAAAGAAGCGGAAATCTCCTTCAACAATTATGGGTATTAGTGCTTTAGCTTCAGGTGACCGTGGCAACAAAGGCTTAGCGCGGCGGGCGCTAAAGGCACTAGTGTCTGGTTCAACCAGCACGCGGGCGGACAGTGAGAAACGAAATGAGTTGCGAGCGTAGAGAGCGGCACGCGCCAGCCGATGCCTGGAAGCCAGTGAAGCTTCGATAGCGGTCTTCAACCTACCTGGCACCGCCACTCATGTTGGCTCGCCTTCTCTTGGTTGCGCTCGCCACCCGTGAACCCCCGCACAGCGGTTTCCCTATTCTACCGCGTGTGCCTGCTCCCCTGAAGAGAGATATTCTCAGTATAAGTCGTCGTTTACGAACGCCTGAAACTTCTTCCAAGGCTACGCAAAAGGGGAAAGAAACATCGCCATGCCATGAACCTCGCCTGTTCATCGTCTGTTGGAAATAGTGTTTCAACCAGCTCAGACTCGATGGCTTGCCAGTCATGTGTGGCAACAGCCCAACGCCCGTGACCATGACGTCAGAAGATCATGACGTCAAGAAGGAGAGAGGGCTCGTACTCGTGGGAGGTCTTGTATACAGAGTTTGGTTTGTATCCGGGGAAATACGAAGCTTGAGTAGTCAATTCCCACGATGATAACTCGACATATGTTGCTAGGTTTCAATCAGTTGAAGGCCAAACCCTTATCATTATGTATCAAAGGCTTATTTGCAAACGAGGACAAGTCCCGTCTTGTCGATTTCAACATTTCAGCCCACATTGCTTCCAAATCGTGCTTATCCATGCATCTCATTTATGCGTGAGTTTCCCCTAAGAGGAGTCTTCCTCACAGAGTTCTTCGTGGGAGGGAGCAGACTCTGCCATCTGTATGTTATTTCATTCATGAGCCTTCTCAAAAGCCACTTGCACGCGGTTGCTTGCATCTACAAATTCCACAATAATGAATTCCTCCTCCCGCCCCGGAGGGAATAGAAGGTTACGGGAGTCGATAGGAATAGAGCTGAGCTCAGGAACTACGACGGTCGTCGAATGATCCGGAGTGCCTCATTACAATACTCTTGCTGAACCGCTTGAGCTTCTGATAATCACGGATTCGTCCTGGAGGCTATGGTCCCAGTTCGAGAGATTAGCTACAAAACTTCAGGGTTCCAAATAAATATAAATCGACAATGGGCTTTATTTCAGCAGAAAACACTGGCCTCAATTCTAGGATCGCTTCGGTACCGTGAGCCATCATGTCTGAAGATGTGAAGAGCTATCGCATTCAGGAAGAGCGGATCTTCACTCTCCGCTTTTTCGAATGTACAGCTCAGCACGGACCTCCGTCGAGCAACCATTGACAAACTGTGGATGGAACCTCCCTTGGAGGCAGGCTTGAAAGTAATCTCAACTCGAAAATGCATCCCGTCCGCAACGCGGAATTTGGATGAGGTCTCTTTGGGGTTTTTCAGCGCAGAAATCGCCGACTCGGCCGCTGCGTCCAAAACTTTCACTTGAGCCTTGCCGCTCAAGTTAGCCATGGGTTCTGTGTCGAATGTACCGCATTTTGCGATGGCGGTCTCTTTTTCCGCGGTTTCGATGCTCAAAAATAACACAGTAGACTTCTTGGAGCCCGGAGCGAGGAAGTTCAGGATCATGTTGCCCACGGCTCTCTCTTGACCGGTATATATGAAGCTACGCTCGAGTTCCTCAGGACCCGGTGCACTGCGTCTCAACTTCATAAATGTTTCCATATACGCTCCCTTGTACTTGCATCCTGAGCAACGAGAGAACTCACTGAATCCCGTGCGTCTGCAATGCGAGGACCTAGTCCTCTTACTGAACCTCGGGGAGCGTACCAGAAACAACTTGTCTCCGATCGAGGATGTCTGCGGAGAAGTGAATAGTGAGGATAGATTCTCTCAGACTTCCAACTTGAGCAATGGCCGTTTTAAGCCGCCGATATTGTGGGATTTCACCTTCGGGGCGGGAATTAGAGGTTGAATCGCGTAGCCGTTCACTCCGAGTTCTGCAAAAAGCGGGGAAAACATAAGGAAAAATGAGAACATGAGTGGAATCCGAAACGCTCTCGAGTCGAAGTCTTCCATCGGATCTTCGTTGACATCGGAATTCGAAGACTCCTGCCTACTCGTTCATTCGAAAATTCATTGAACGCGCATTGATTTCCATGATCGAAGCTCATTCTTGACCGTTTTCAATGAAGTTTCGACGAAAACAATCACAGTGTAACGCACCAGACTAGTTACCGACGAGCCTGATTTCGAAAGAATATTCTGCATTGTAGTTAAGGTTTTGATCCTATTCCACAACCTCACTTACTGAGACACAACATTGATGTTGCTCTTCGAGCAACGTTATGTAATGCAGGTCCCTGATTCCTCCGCCACGCAGACTTCGCGTGGTTTCCCGGTATTGACTCTGGGGGGACCTGAATATCCCTACGAGGATCGCAATGCCGCGGTCTCTGCACTCACTGTTGTCGCCCTGAGCGGCAACCCCGTCGCCTTTGACATCGTGGGAGACATTTTGCCGAGATTCGATTTTAAGGTTGTATATTCATGCATGGGAGATGGGGCATTCAAAGATGTCGGGAAGTACATGAATGTCATCAAACTTATATGTTAGGCGGCTTCCTCCCGTTCCGCCCGGGCTCACTCTCCGGATTCTTCGACTCGACTTCGGTTCCCTCTGCGATTATTTTTCCCTTCTGTGTTCGGAACGACCTCCTCTCGTCATCAGGAGTCCTATGTAGTTTATGCACTGAGGAAAAATTCATAGAATTCCGCTGTGACAACCGCTGGCCGAGGGCGTTAGCTCGGATGGATGGTAGCTTGTTCGATCCTCGACTCCGGACGACACCTCAAATAATGGCTGCTAAGGTACCCATTAGGCTGGAGCAAGTGTCCAAGGAGCTCTTGTTCGGTATCAGAAGTGTTTCCACAGCCAACTTCCGCAACATGGATTATGAAGGCTCCTCGTGGGGGTCGGAGCGAGGGGAGATATGCATGGTCGCAATGGTTCGATTGTGACACGCGGAAATGTGTAAGTACCGCCGAGATGTCTCTGGCTTCGACAGAGGAAGTCAGTTCCCGAAGTTGGTCACTTTCTCTATGATCCCTTTCTCATCAAACCTCTCGGGCAACGAACCTCTTGAACTTGAGGCCCCTTGAACTTCACGACAACTCGGAATCACCTCAGTAAGCCGGGGTCGGCCATCGACCCCCATGGGTCGATATCGACCACTTAGAGAACCACAGCTCTAAACGATAGTTGATTACAGCTCTTCATACGGACGGTTCATTGTCTGAAGTAGCCATTTCTCCGTCTTCGGTTGTGTGACACAGAAAATTTCAGAAGGAGAGTTCATTTTCGAGAGCGTCTTGGCGACGTCCGGCTCCTTAGACCTCATCCAATTCAAGAGGCGTTTTGAGGTCGGAACGACGAAGCGATGCCGCCGGACCCGAGCGAAGCGCCGCAACCGACTTCGACAAAAGCGATGCCGCCCGATCAAAGCAGAGTTGAGACACTGAGTCCGATGAAGTCGAATTCGGAGAGAGTTGAGCCATCGAGCCCAAGAAAGGAAGAGTCGCCAAGTCTAAGCAAAGCAAAACCGTCCCGTCCGACCGAAACTGAAACACCGAGGCCAACAGAGGTGACAATGCCGGGCGTGAGCAGAGTTGAGCCATCGAACACAAACGACGTTGCGCCGTCAAGTCCGGATACAAAAAAAGAAGGTAGCAAGGAAAATCCGCAGCCAGAAAGCAAACCCGGTGGATTCCTCTGGGGTTGGGTCTCGAATCGATTCAATCTCGACGATTCGGCTGCTGATGATGATGATGACGATGATAAGACTTCAAAGAAAGGAACATCTAAGTCACCTCAAAGCTTAGCAGCGGAAAATGCGCCGAGATCAATATTGAAGTGAGTCGTTCCTCCCATTGTTTTATTCATAAGAACCGTTAATGATGCTGAGCGATGACACTTTGCTCTCACTTTCCCGATCCTCCTCGAATCTAAGCAACGTTCGCCTGCCAGGAAATCCAAGAGAGATCGCCGACGGAGGCGAGAGAAGGATCAAAGTGAAAGCGTTGTGAAAATCTGTCTGTCGATGTCAGAAGATACCTGCATTTCGCCATACATCCAGGGCCGCCAGAAGTTTGTGAAGCCACCTCTACCCGTGAGGCGTAAACTCGTAGAGGTCGCTCAAGATCTAACAAGAGTCATGAGAGCGAAAGAGGGTAGTTTTTCTTCTTCGGGGGTACGAGTGTCTTCGAGGAGCCGCTTGATTATCCTCACGATTTTCGCGAGATAGAAGGAGCGTTCTCATTCTGAGTTGACGCCGTTTCCCGGAATTCGAGACCTCGGCTCAAAGAATCAGGAGAACTCATCATTACATTTCTATTCGGCAGCCAAAAGAAGAGAAGTCCTTCTTGGATAGATGGAATCCTCTGGAGAAGCAAGAACGACAGAAAAAGTATGCTGATAAACTCAAGGACATCGAGCGTCGCATGCAAAGGATCGAGATGGATCTTTCAAAGAAACCTCTACCTCCAGGGAAGGCTCTGAAATTCTTCATGCCGAGACCCAAAGGGTCCATGAAGTCGTTTGGGCCTAGATTTTCGAAATCACCTTTCGAATATTTATCTGCGCGGCCTAAACTTTCCAGGGGACCATTCAAATTCACCCCGTTCGACCCCTCCAAAAACGCCCTTCGACTGCCATTCAAAGGCAAATATTCGCTGGGTTCGCGAGGATATCCCGAATCTCGGAGAATATCGCCGAGAAATCGCCGCCACGGGTACGACGACGACGATGACGACGATGATGCTTACGATGACGATGAAGACTCTGACAGCGAGAGCCCTCCGCTTTAGAATGCCTCGGATCGACGGAATTCATTGTTTCTTCTTGTCGGCCCAAGCGTTTCCGAGTTCCTTTAACTTCTCGGAAATTCTTCGAATCGACTCCACTTTTCAGCTGCGTGAACTTTGCTGGGAAGTCAACCGCACCTGGCCAGCGTGGTCAAAAGTGTTACGTGACTTGTGTTAACATTGAATCCGTTCCAATAGTGTTTGTGGCTTCAATGAGTTGAATAGAGAAGCGATAATACATCAGAAGTGGTTTATAATCAGTGATTATACTCCTTATTCCTGTGAATTGCAAGTCCGATCATTTTCAATATACCGATCTCCGTTGCCGGCCTAATTGAGATTCGGTCCGCCCCGGGCGGCACTTCAGAGGGGGCGGCATCTCTGTTATTTCGGACCTTTTTTTTGATTGTCATCTCAGGCAGACCGAGATTCTAGGGGGCGGCATTTTTGTTACTTCGGACCTTTTTCTTTTCTTTTTCGGTTGTCGCTGCAGGCTGACCGAGGTTTTGGGGGCGGCATTTTCGAAAAATTTCAACTTCCGCCCTGGGCGGCACATTGCCTAGATACGCCACTGATTCCATCGAGCACGAAGCTTCCGTGGAGGAGTGAGTTCCCGGAAGTGAGAGCGCTCTCAGAGCTGTTTTCGAAAACCTTAGCTCGCTACGTGCCGCTTTTCTCGAATCCAAGCGCGTTCGCGCAGAGGCAAGTCTGTCGATTTGGAACCATATATCACTTCAAAGAGGGATTTTCCGCGATCGGACAGGCAGCGATCGAAACCCACAAATGCCCACTGGAATGTTCATCACCGTCTGTCAAGACTCACCATCGAACCGAGTATTGCCAAGTTGACATCCGACTTCCGGGGATAAGTCTCTTCAGCTCTTATTGAGCCGGATAAGTGAATGCATGCGAGGAATGAATTGAATGGATTTTACGCAGATTTTTCATGTTTCCATGATACAAGCTTCCTCGTGCGATTTGAAAATTTCGTGGACATCACTGATCCAGGCGATCAAACAGGAATTTAGAAATACTCAATATTGATCGTGTCAATGTGTGGGCCCGAAACTTTTCATTTTTCACCACAGTAGAACGACATCTAGCATCGCATCAACATAATCTGCTGTGGAACAAAGATGTATGCTCGCTGCACGCAAGCAGTTTAGCTTTCCAAGCGCTCTTTAAGGTCAGCAATCATCGAATAGCAATCGGAATCGATAAAATAAGAAAGGATATAGTGAATGCGTGCAGTCTCCAGACCGTCCTCTGCATTCTTGGTCTGAAGCGGCTGAGGCAAACTATGGCTGCCGATCTGCTGTTTGTCTTGTTCTCTGCTTTTGGGATTCAGACATTTCAGCCACGGGTGCATCTCCTCATCAGAATCGCGTTAGCCTTGAATTTCTTCGCGTTCTGCTTTTCATTCTTACAGTACCTGATCGTCGAACCGGATTTGCCTTGGATACTTCGGGCGTATGTTTTCACGTTCGTTTACAACGCAGTGAACACTATGATGTGTTACTATTGGAGTCTCCGACTCGTGAATTCAACCGAAATGCGCGCGACAAAGCGAATGAATTATGTTGTGATACTTCTGATCGTTTCCAAATTGATCACAGCAGCTTTGGTTGTAGACTACGTCGACCAGAAGGCGCTAATAGACCTGATCGGGGAAGTTTCGCTCTTCATAATCAACTTGAAAAATCACGTTGTGTACATTAATGTGATCGGCTTATTATTCAGCGCCGCCGAAGTCATTGACTCCTTCACGGAAAAAATCTCTGAGCGCAACGTGATCTCCCTGTCGAGAAAAGTGAACAATCACTGTGCCGCCCTTGAGAAGAAGTTGAGTTTTCCGTTGAAGATTTTCCACGTGGATTACTTCGTGATCATTCAGAGCCAGGTCCCGATCGAAATGTTGAGATTGAGTTGCTCAGGATCTCGATCATATTATATTTACAGTTCGGTTGAGAGCTTTATGATTTTCCTCTTGTTGGCCTTCGCTGGTCAGGTGGTTGCGGACAGCTGTCACAAATTCACACGGAGAGCTCGCCTTACAAATGCTTACATCCAGACTTCACTGTCCGATGTTCGAATCTTCGCGCGTCAAATTCAAGGCATAACTTTTGCGTTCAAGACTCCCCTAGGACTCAGGGCATTTTGTCGCTTCATGGGTTTGACTCATGGCCTCTCGATAATGATCTACCAGATTGCAGCATTTTACGCCAACTGTGACACTTTCGGAGAGCTTCCGTGATCATCAGGTTCGAAGTTTTCCAAAAAATCGATGAAGTGCTCATCCCCTGACGAGAACCTTCAACAGACCGAAAGGGATTAGATAAAGCTCCAACAGAATCAGATAAGATAGGTGTGTAACGCAAGAGGAAGTGAGCTTTCGAGCACCATGCGTGCATTTATCGGTATCTCCCTCAGTCGAGAAGACCAAGAATGGTTTTCATCTCTTCTCTTCAGCGGAGAACGGGTCTATGAGACCACCTCGAAAAAAAGAGAAGCTGCAATGCCGTATCCAGGAATGGTCGATTTGGCATTCCAGCTTCGCAGAGAACGAGAGCGACGCTGGCGCAGTGAAGTTTGAAAAACATCAGGGTATTGTACCCATGTCTTGGATCAACCATGCATCACACAGAGAAATCATTACGTCTATCAAGATCGCAGCGACCACACGTTCAATGACGGCAAGGAACGCTCTCTCGTTGGAATGAAAGGCTCGGTGCCTGACATCAATCGATGGTTTGATTGCTACGCTATTGTGGCGGAGATTCGAGTGATTTCGCACAAACCGGACGAGATATGTGGATATCGTTTGCCCTGCTTTAGCTTAGCTCGAGTCCCTGAATATTCTCTCACATCGGATATTGAACTGCTTAGAAAAGAATATACAAAGCTGAATACTTCAACCGTGATCATGCGGATGAGGGGTCGGTCGAATCGAACTTTTCTGTCGGCGTAAGAATCGTTTGAGTACTTCATCCCGAAACAAGGTTTGAATCCAGAAGTTCTCTCATGGGCCGTATTTCGTGAATCAACTCGTGCAAGAAAAAATATGATATAGGTAATCGAAAGTTGAAATGAGCGCGGTTTTTGTGGGGAATTCCGGCTCATAACTGAATATACTTCCTGAAACTTGGAAGGCGAGTCCGAGAATGCACATGATGAGCTCAAGGACAAATATTCATCTCGGAGAGGTGTGCGTGCTTAATAACTGTAATTGATGTGTCTCTTGAACGGAGCTGTGATAGCTCAGAGCTTGAAGCAGACATCGAAGAAGGACTATCTGAGCTCCTGGAGGGAAATGCGCCGTTCTCTGAACCCAATCTCATCAAGATCTCATTCCATTAGTGAGCTTCGATCTCGTGAATGCGCCGATGAGAGAATTCTTCAAACCTCAATCGACAAAATGGGATTCGAAGCATATTGGCTGCTCAGAACTGATCACATGTTCTCCAGCGGATGCGATGAACGTCGATCTCTTTGATGGAGTTTTGTTCGTATTCGGGTTGTCGGAATTCGAGAGCGGGTGGACACCGCTAATCCAGATTCTGGTGATCCTCGCACATTTCGTATGCCTTCCTGGTTTTGTTGTCGTCTTCCTGAGAGTGTCGGGTGCTGACTGGACAGTGAAATTAAGTGTGTTCCATCGGTTCCTCCTCATCGTAGAAAGTCTCATCGTGTATCTATGGCGTATCAGTCATCAGTGTCAAGAGAGATTCAACCGGAAGTCATCCTCTGCTCGGATGTACCTTATTCTCGTTTTGATGCACGTTATGGCAGCTCCAGCCGTTTTCGCGTATGTTGTGATGTTCGAAACAAGAGATTGGCACTTCCCCATATCCCGGCATCTTCGAATTTTTGAGATGGTATCAAGAATGAGCTCTGTACTGATCAACCTCCAGAGCTTCGTGCTGAACATTGGAATGGCTCGGATCATCAAGAGGGCTGGTCGAAGAATAGAGGGATACGCGAGCGAGAAACGACGCTCGCCGATGACATCAGCAATTGCATGTCTCCGAATC
Source organism: Neoseiulus cucumeris (assembly GCA_021527715.1). NCBI lineage: Eukaryota > Metazoa > Arthropoda > Arachnida > Mesostigmata > Phytoseiidae > Neoseiulus > Neoseiulus cucumeris. The sequence continues at coordinate 3,011,456 of JAJSRV010000035.1, read as the reverse complement.
GACTCAGAATGCAATTACCTCACCGAGAAGCTGTGGCTGCCCTTAACGATGATTCACGTTTCGTGCTTCGGGGTCTTAGTCACCGCTGTACCTTTGCGAACCGGGAGATCTTCTTGCGCGGAAAGCATCGTCTACACGATATTCGAGGACTCTCAGTTCATGATACAGTTTCTGATCATTGTTGACGCAGCGGACTCCTTGAAGAGCAATAGCCAGAGACTGATGCGAAGAATCAGGGCGAAGGGAACGCACCTCCGTCCGCCAATCAGCAGAACCCTGGTTTTTATGAGGAGTCAGTACGGACTACGGGTCGCTCTAGGGACATTATTGAGTTGGAAGTCGTGCTGCTCGTTCCTCAGTTTTATTTGGGGTTTCACTTTGACTGCTTTTCAGACGAACTTCACGACTGAGATGAATTCGACTTTCTGCGAACGATGAATGACGAATTTCCTGATTGGAATTGCTTCGCCCGTTACATTGAGACGTAATCGAGTTCCGTTTTTGAGATTACCTCGAAAGAGTTTTTTTCTCATCAAATAAGAACGTGCATCGTGGGAATAGGTAGTAGAAAAATGTTCCGCACCTGCTACGCGTTCTCGTTCTGGTTTAGCGCCCCGGAGCACAAACGCAACCATTCTCAGAGGTAAATACCGTATTTTCTCCAATAAAAGCCCCTCTCCAATACGAGCCCATCTCTAATAGAGCCCCCCCCGAAAAGACATCTGAAATTTTATAAGCCCCTCTCCAATATAAGCCTCCCTCCAGACCATGCGGAATTCAGTCCTTCGACAGCAACACCTTCATAGTTTCATGAAGAAAGAGAGCAGATTTGACCTGACATAAGCATGAGATTCGTGAGCCTCATATTCATAGATAATAAGAAACGAATAAAGAGAGTTTGTGTTCACATTCACCACAGAATTCGCCTCCTTCAATCAGAGCATGCCGTATTGTCTCCTGTGAATCTCCGTGCATCATCAAGTTCTTAGCGCATGAAATTTTATAAGCCCCGCTCCAATACAAGCCCCTCTCTAATACAAGCCCCCCAAAAAACGACTTTGAAATTATACAAGCCCGGGCTTCTATTGGAGAAAATACGGTATGTCCCTTGAATTTTCTGAATTTCGAGAATTCATCAAGCTTTTTCCGCGCTAGCTCTAATTATTTGACTAGTTCAAAGTTTCCGCCCTGGAAATCAAGAGTGCTTGCAGAACTCTCTATTTCGGGTGCGCATACCCTTCCATCAATTCCGTGAAAACCCCGGCTAGTCCACTTCAAGCACATGAGATGCGACATGGGGAAGAAATAGACAATGGAAAATGCTCGAAATGAGATGGATCTTCCACGCCGACCACTTATTGTACACCGATGAATGAATCTCGTGATTGTTTCCCCCACATCAGAGATGTCGAATTCTTGGCCCTCGGAGGCTGTCCCACAGTTCATTTTATTATAAATAAATTATAGAAATAGCTTTTTATTGAAGACCCCATGAAATATCCGAGTTTTACACCGCTGAAACCCTGTTGATCTTCCCAAGGTCGAGTCCTTATCCAGACAAAAACGATCTACGAGTGCCAGTCGTACTCTTGGAGTCTTACAAGACCAAGCTCTCCTACCCTTGTAGGTGATGCGTCACACTGGCCGCGCGATCGATTCGGAGACCGCCTCGCGGGAGCACCTAGGATCGGTCATAACATCGCGACGCGACTGCGCAATGTCATTGGAATCGCTCGTTGCCATGATTCTATCGAAGCTTTCAACGAAATGCGTGTATCGCATACTCAGTCATTGTCCTGTGGGGAAAAATAATTCTTTATCGGATCTTCGACCATTTTCGGATTGAAATTATTCTCCGAGGCCATCGTGTGTTAGGCAGTCGTCAGTTCATAGTATCGAGCATGCCTTTGGAATCTTACGCAGAGAGAGAGAGATGCTACAAGGTGGCTCAGCATAGTGTAGCTTTTCTCGGGGCCGTGATTTCATCGTGATGAAGAAGCTGAACGTAGGACCAGTTTTTGTTTTCCTATTCCGACTGTTCGGATTGGCGGATGGTCCGGAAGGAATATGGATGTCTAGACCGCTCCAAACAGTAATGTTGGTGATCGACTTCGCCACTATCGGTGGTCTTGGTATCACCTTACAGGTTGCGGGCGATCTCATTCCAGCGGATTTTATGAGGAAGATCTACACGTATCTTTTCTTCGTTTCGTCCGCGACTTTTCTCTATACGTGGAGGATCCGTCAAGGTACATTGAGAAGAGGAATTGCACCGAATCTTAGTCCGATTTCGGCGCTGCTCCCAGCAATGCTTGTTTTCGTCGACGCTACTTTGTTCATCAGAATCACTCTCTTTACGTATCTCGCGGAGCCCCCTCTTTTTGAGCTCCGCGAGAGGTGGCTGGTTCTTCTTGGAGACGTCACGACATGCTTTCTACCGTTCGTTGAACTTCAAAATTTGCTTGTGAATCTCGAGATCGCGTTCCTCATGAAAACTTTCGCTGACAAGGTTGAACGACGGTCTCAAATATTGTTGGGTGATCTTGCGACTTCGGTGTGTAAAATCGTGGAGCTGGAATGTTCTCGACTGAGCAAGCTCCTCTGGGTTCCTTTGATTTTGATTCATATTTCATATTTTGCGCGAGTGATTTCGGAAGTTCCTTTCCAGATGAGGCACCTCGCTTGTGGAGAGGAAATCATAGTTAGTTTATTCATCGACGTCAAATGCCTCATGGAGTATTCGATCGTTATCAGTGCAGCGAACTCAATTCAGGCAGCCAGCAGAGCTCTGGTCAGAAACCTTCGTCGAAGGAAACAATACTTCAAGGTGTCCATGGAGAAAGTGCGGTGTTTCACATTGTCTTCTCACGGAATCAAGATTTCTGGGGCCACTCTGAGTTGGGCATCTTGTTTTCACTTCCTATTCCTGTGCTGGGGATTCTTGCTCACGGCTTTTCAGTGGAAAATAGCGAGCGTAATCGTCGGAGAGGAGTGCGAATGATGAGAAACGATTTGGAAACGATCGAGGACCATTAAATTCACATCGACCAAGTTCAAGAACTTTTACCGATGTCTCCACAAACATGCATTTGCGAAAAATGCTGGTAGGGCAAGCGTGAGATGATCATGGGGCGAACCAAAGTTGCCCAGCCTCGCCGTGTACCTTAACTCAGACCGTATGTTTCCATCATTTTTATAAGCGAAGGTCCAGTGCGTTGTTGTCGTCGCTGTTATCGTGCCACCATCCTATTAAATTAATTATCGCTCGAGGGCATCACGGTGCGAGAAACCATTTGTGTTCACATTTGAGAATACGGAGCGCTTCGAAAGCGATCACTTCCGTTCCTACGACGAAACGCTCGAAAGCCTTTGAAGAAGGCCCCAGGAACTCTGAGGTGTATGAATAATCCCTTTCTATTATTGTCGCTTCCCTCCTCGGCATCCAAGGATTCAGCAGGAGAGGTATCGATCCCGTATCTGGTCTCCTGCAATTTAAAAGATGATCGAAGCCATCGGTAGTCAGAGTTCAACGTTTCCGATCTGATCCGGCTCCCCGAATATCGTAAAGTCGCCCCAACTCTGTGTCTACCAAATTCTTGAGTTGAACCGATCAGGAAATGGGACTGAGCAGAATACAATATCTGGGATGGCATTATAGAGGATTGTAAAGCTCACGCAATAAACATGTTTAATTGTGACTATTCGAATCCTAAGATAGCTTCCCTAAGATGAGAATAATGTCTCTGTGGTGGCTGTACCTTTGCGCTACTCGGGTCATCGAACCTACATAGATTCGATGGAGTTTTCTCTCACAGAGGAAAAATGCACGGGTCATAACGATGTCGACGAAATGATGAATCCAGGAATAGCCTCCAACTTTTCTCTGTTGGAAGCATTCAGTAACAAGGATAATGACGAGAGACTAGCTTCGGCAAAAAGGGGCCCGATGAACAATAACTGAGCGTGCGGGTCTTCGTGCCGGAGATCAATAGGGCTCACGCCAGAGTATCATGCATAACCTCCAAGGTCGCTTTTTATGTCTCTCATCGAGGCATCGCTTCGACCTCTCCGACGTCAAGGAGGCACGTTAATCTACACCAGACAAGTATCCACTTCTCATTTGAGGATGACATTTCACTGAAACTTCCTTCCGAAGGGTGTCCGCGCTTGCAAGATCTCCACCAGTGTGTTTGAGCGTTTGTTACGGGATCACATTCCCAGTCAATGGTTAATATCCCCAAATATTAACCTGTCAGAATATTTTTTTCATGTATGTTTAAACTTCCCCACTTCCTGCGCACACCCTTGCCTCTTTTGTTACCCTGATCACACGCGAATGAATAAATTGAAGTTGAAGTCTTTCCGCCCGCGTCCTATCTTACCCAATTGTACAAAAGGTTGGAAGCTCGGTGCCCGACACTTTTCCACCGTCGAACCGTATTCGAAACCGATCGAGTGTTTCAAGAGTACGACCGCGAACGAGGTGACAATCTTTGTGCGTCAACACAGGCGAGTTCCATTCCTCAGGAAGCCTTTGAATCACACACGCTTATGTGCCTTCCTCGGTTTGTATTGTGGTCCCGCGGTGATGTGTTTTCAGCTCGACATGACTCAGCTCGAACATCTTGAATTGTTGAGATCGAACTCCGATGTGGAGCTGTAAGACTTCGAAGCGATCCCCCCGGGCTGAGGACCCACCTGAAGTCGATGATTCGAGCCTCACTTAGAATGCGATGTTTGTGACTGAAATGACAACAACGCTGTGGCGCCTGGATGATGAGCAGTAAGGTGAGGAAAAAGGCGCGTTCGCCCCGCAGATCATCAACGACACGTAGATCGCCACCTTCACGCAGAAGCACCCCCAGGAAGGTGCGAGAAAAACTGCAGCAGATCAATGCTCAATTAAGTCCAAGTTCTAAGAAACATTCCACAGTAGCGAAGGTAGGCTCCTCCCTCCATCCATTTTGTCGAGAATGTCTGAAAACTACTTGAGGTGTTACTTACGATGAGATATCTCAGGCCGCTCTGGAATTTCAGACACTGAAATTCCGCCTATCTCAGAATAGCAGCAACGGGATGACAAGCGACGGTACTATTGTTGGACGCGGACAGTACAACCGGCCCGATTGTCCTCTGCAAATCCGGAGGCTGATCTCTGTCGCCTACAAAACTCGTTCACCGCAGGCCATAGCCGAAGGTGCGAAAAGAGACAAGAGTCTATCACCGAAGACAATCACATCGTCGTCTTCTTTTGCAGAACATCGTCTTCGGAAAATTCGAAGCGCATCGCGGAGGCTCACTTTTTCCCCAAAGGCGAGGTCGAGAGGTCGCTCGAAAACTCGAGGGCGTAGTCGTTCCCTGAGCCGCTTGAAGAGAGGCTCGCGGAGTCCGACAAAGTCAGCCCGTTGAGCTGTTCAAGCCTGCGGAGTAACGAGTCGTTGAGGCGGAATTGATGTTTGAAGTTGATAAAATGGAGTTGACTATATTCTGGGAATGCACACAAATCAATCACGGCCGTCCTGAGGCAAAAAGCGGCTCGGTTTGATTCTCGAAAATTCGGGGCATTCTGGGAATGCCCCGCCTCGACTAACGCCGAGCCAAAGCGACATTCCCAGTCATCCTGACCACTTGTTGACAGTCAATAGCTACCTTAGATACCTCGGGACCACACTATTGGTCGACTCTGGGCTCGGGCTCGCCGACCTTTTGTGCCCATGCACTCAATCGATGGGAATCGTGTTCGGATAAGGATCTCCATTTCGTCCCCTATTTATTACCTGAGGGTTCGCGTTCACAATCACGTTCACCTGTGAGGACAGAAATTTTCAGAAATCTGGTGAACGAAAATTCTCAAAACGAATTATCATTCTAATCAATGCAGCTGATTTTTCATTTCGTCTCTCATAATGGGACAGGTCCTCAAAAATTGGACGCAGGCTCTGATCGTGACCGGGAGGAATTTCTGGGCTCTAAGAAATACACAAGCTTCCAAAAACGTTACCCAGATGGCGCCACGAGTACCTGCAGCCGCGAAATCAACACCAAGGAATAGCACGACACGACTTTGGAAACAGCGTTCGAGTTGATAATGAATTTAGGCTCTCTCACGAGCACACCATGGGGTCGAGGACTCCCTTCATCTTTGATCGCGAACGTCAGAGAATTCAGTCAGCCAGGGCCGTTGAACTCTGAGTCACCCGAGATCCGAGTCCTCTCCTTCCGAGAATCTCCGAGAATCTCACAAACCGACCAACATAGTCCAGGAGACTCCAGGTGCAGCAATATTCGAGCTCTACGCGAAACAGTTTGCTTTCATTTCATCTACAGTGATCCGGCGACCTTGTTCTGGTCTCGTTTTGTGGCGTGATCCTTGCCGTCTTCCAGGAAAGCGCCGATTGGATTATTTGGAATATCGGAAGCGTCTGTGAGAAATAATGTATGGTGATTTCGCGGCTAGATCCCATCCCGTCCGGATGAAACTGCTTTATTTCTAAAGGATTGCTGAGAATAAATGCGACTTTTTCAAATGAACTGGGACCAAGTCTGTGAGTGTGGAACCGATGTTGAGGATACGGAAAACCGTCAGATCGCGATTAACCCCAGTCAACCATACTTCCATCGCAAAATGATGAATCCGATCAGAAAATTTATGTAAATGTTCCTCATCCTGAGCCTCAGCTGAGTCATACCTGGAGGAGGAAGAGGATTCCTTCGGAAGACACTGGTTTCAGAAATCCGACATCGCAGACTGACTAAAATGTGACAGACGCCACCCGCAGTCCTTTGAGCTGAACGCTGCGACCTAATAGGTCAAAGCAATCAACTTTGTTGGAACAAGGTCATTGGAATATCTAAAGGTCGACCTCATTGAGAATTACTTCACGTCTGATCTCGCTAACCGCTACGGAGTATCCTAAACCCCTTTCTATCCCGAGCTTACACAAGCTCTCATTGCTGATCCAAGATGATTCAATTCCTAGATCGAAGATGCTGCCCGAAATTCTCAAAGAGTGAGCTTCCATTCCACTTTGAATTTACAGTTTGCACCGAGCCCACACATCCACCCGCAAATATCTCTTCAATCCACCCAAGTTTATGAAAACTCCGGACCGAATCTGAATCTCGCTGTATTTTTTGTGCCTGATGATTCAAGTTCCCGGATTCCGACGGAACTTCAGAATTCGCGGAATTCTACCGAGGAGATGGTAGGCTCCGGAATCAGCCTTAGCCTCTTATTTCAGTGTGAAGACGCAGGTGTGTTCATTTCTGATTTTGACTCGTTTCTCCGTCCGCCAACGCGAAGAGAAATCCTAGACCTCAATGTGGACATCAGATATGAAATCTATATGAAGGACCCAAACTTCTCTCTTTCTCTCTTTTTGTCTGAGGATGTCCAGCGAAATTATCCGCCGGATTTGCGATTCTTATCAATATATGAAATGACTAGAGGAGGAAAACATCTATATCAACTATTCTTCTTTTATCAATTATATCAACTATCAACTATATCAACGATTTATATTCCATTTGTTTAGCACATCAAAACCAGCTTGCAACCGAAAGGAATCGAGGATCTCAGATGAAAATCGCTTTCAATTTCGAGTTGAATTTTCTGATGATTCCGACGATCGGCGACATTGATGGAATGTTTCTCCGGAATCTTCAAAACTGGAAATTATTTCTGTTCCGTGGAGGCGCGTGTCTTCCGGAACCTGGTTGGTCTGCCATCATCCAGAGGGCGCCCCGACACGGACGCCCTCCTTCTCGAACTCTTCCCTACACAGGAGGTGTATAAGCCCGGAGACGCACGTTGATCTCACATTCGACTTCGTGCGGTGTTGGTGTGACTCGTTTCGACGTGACATCTGTGCCGTCACGCTCAAACTTGTGTGACAACAAACTCCTGAGACGTTTGTGGTGTGCACGTCAGCCGTGAGTAGCGAGGCCCGTTCCTGTGCATCGTATTCTCGGACATGAGGTACGTTGACGCCGATAGAATGAAAGCCGCGGAGGAAAAATAAAAAGAAAAACTCTGACTTCTCTAATCGGTGCCAGCTGCCGTCGTTCTTGCATCCAGAACACATGTCACAGCGAAATATTCCGCTTCCGCGAGGGAACGAAGGAAGGGAGGCGCTCGAACAAACAAGAGGAAACAACAGGAGATTGGGAACATGATAGACAGACGGAGTTACGAACTGGAAAACCCGACGAGGAATTTCGGAAGAATCGGGAGATGAAAGAGAAGAACAGACAGGCGCATCAGCCGAAACAAAAGCGGTCACTCCACTGCCGGGTTGTCAGCGCGCTTGTCAAAGTTGTCTTCAGGAGATCGGATTGATTTTCCGCCTTCCGTTCTCCTTCTGCTCCGAAATTCACCCACATCATTTACTCGGAGATGACAGTTGTCAGCGCGGAGATTCGAACGACGGGAATTCCCAAGACCGTCTTGATTTCTCAACCAGCCGGCTGTCAGTTGCTTCTTGCGCGCCGACGGTCTTCGTTAGAAACCTCGACGGATGGATCGCTTTTCATGCAATTCCCGACCGTTCCATCTTTCAATATCGAATTCGTGAATATGCGCCAAGAGGTACTCAAACACCGCCGACAGTCATTCGAGCGACTTGTTCGTTATCTCAAAAGCTCGGTGATTCCGTTGCCGGACTGAAAACTCACCTCTATTGCGGTGATGGGAACGCAGTTTTCCTTTTTTTTGTTCTCCAAGTGAAGCAATTACGATCTGTTCTGTTGTGCAACTCGTGGAATTCCATGGCTGTGCTCTGTAGATAAGAAGCTCCCGAGGGAATGTTGAACAGTTATGGGATCGGAGCCGCTGTCGTCACTGTCAGTGCTGCAAGTTTTCAGAGCTCTGCACAGCGACGTTCCAAAAGTGTACAGACTGTAATTAGGCTCCGGTCTCACCGTCGTCTCTATCTCTCGTCCGTTAGCTCCCTCATCGAACCCCTCAATCATCAGCGTAACGACCGGCTGGACCTGGTTTTATACCATGTCACTCCGGTGAATTTCGAAAATCTCCTCGCGCCCTTCCATCTGAGCCCTCCTCTCATCATCGAACATGTCTGCCTCGTTTTCCGGGCCACGTCGAGCCTCTCTCCGAACGAGATCTCTCGAGTCATCCTGTCTTTTCCGGAAATTTCCGTCGATCGGGGCAAATGAAGCTCAGTTCGAATTCTCTTCGGTTTTCGCAAGCATTGCGATGTTATCGAAGAAATTCTCTCGACTTGGGCCAAATCCCCGTGTTGAGGGTTATTGCGACTCCGAGCGGATCTGTCGGTTCTTCACTCGCTCGAAATCGGCGCCGGCGCTGCTGCTCGAGCATTCTGACCGGAGTCGGCCAACCAACTGACCATGCAGCAGAGGTCGCGATGCTTGATCGAATCGAAGCTCGACAAGCCTTTCGATGGCTTCAAAGTTTCTTCGAAGCAAACCGTGCGAGCACAGAAGGGAATCAGAAAACAAAGACGCCCACTTGCAACAGATGAAGCTCCCCGTCGAGACAACAAAACTCATGAATACAAATGCCTGCTTTAACAGTGAGCGGCCCCTGGAGAGCTCCTATCAGAAGCAATATATAGAGACCAAATCGAAAAGTTCCGATCGCCGACAACACGGTCGCAGTGAACATCTCTTTCGGGAACGTGTTCGCGAGTCCCGCGAGAAGCATCCTGCCCGAATCAATCCCCAAAATCTAGTGTCGAAAAATGCGATAACAATCGAGGCTCATGCAGTAGAGTCCACTTATTGTTAGTTCGCAGCCTTGTCGATTCATGGGGACGAGGCGTCCGGTATCAAGCATCCACAAACGTCCTCGATGATGAACATGCGATGAAAGCTTGGTTCGCATGTTGAGTCCGTCTGAGTGAGCGCATGGGAACCGAGCGAGCCGTAGTGGATGAGCACGCCGACAAACAAAGTCCAGAAGATCTCTCATGAGAATTTACATTGTAGATTATCCAACTGAGCCCCATTGCCGGAGGGCGAATGCTTTTAACCCTTCCTGGCAGCGCGGATTCGTTTGCTCTTTCTGAGCGGATAAGTGAGCGGACAACGTTATCTTTCTTCTCACTCAGCTGCCTTATAATGGATACAAACTCGCAATCGCAGGGCACACAATGCTTCATGTATGCATGGAGATCCTTGCAGTTCCTCTTACAGATACCTTTTCGCGTCCGCGGCCATCACGGATGCATAAGTTCAAAGCTCATGCCTGAGAGCAAAAACAAACATAAGCTCTCCGTAATCCCGGATATCGAACTCACAAGCTCAGGAATAGCTCCCGGCGTCGTATTCTCATAGATCCTAGCTACCGGCGACACTTCTCTTGGAATCGATCAGGATTTTGTTATTCCCCTTCGATTTAGAGGACGCCTGTCTGTCCGTTTGTCACACAGATGATGGGAAGATCCGTGAAGTGGGGGAAATGGCCGAGAAAAACAAAAGAGTCCTTGAGAGGAGCGCACCTTCTGTGCTCGAGGGGGAACAATGTGAGGTGAGACGGAAATAAGGAATAAGTAGCCGGGAACGTGAGCCTGGAGTTGAGAGGGCGAGATGGCGGTTTGTCCGCGCGGTTTAGTGGCACGGGACGCTGAGGTGGGAGGTTCCGTGCTGGTCGAGATGGATGGAACGCCAGCAGCAGGGTGTGATCAAAAAAGACAAGAACGCCAATGGAAATCGTTTTGTCTGCCAAGTCCAGTCTGCAAATTGTCCTACGTCCGTCCAGCACCGAGATTTGCCGCCGACTGTTCGAAACCATTTGCCACGGTCGTCAGCTCGCGAGGCGAGGAAAAGGATCTCTGAAGTTCCCCTGATGGACAGCTGTAAGAAAGATCAAAATTTATTCCTCAACCGAGAACGAGGCTTGCGGTCCTGTTCCGAAAGCTCCTCCGTGCCACTCGTTGGGGCGTTGGACTTTTCGATCGCTATGAAGCAGGTTGCGGGAACAACAGGTAAACGGATGAGCTACGGGAGAGTGGATAAACGGGAGGCACTGCGATGCAGTCAACAAATTTGTAGTTTGCTCGAGACGCCGCCCAATTCATTAACGGTGGTGCAGACAAGCGGACAGATTCTTCTTCCCTCTCGTTGTTTCTGCCTTCCGCTGTACCTCAGTATTTCTACCTCCATGCCACGACGACGTCGTCGTCTGTTGAGTGTCACCGTAGTTTGCCATGACGGTGGTTCGCCACCAGTGGATGGTGGTGGTTGCGAAGTGCGAGGCAGCGCCAGGAAAGTTTCCCGTCGTATCCTCACGACGAGACGAACGAGAAGACATTCGAGAGAAACTGAATGAGTGAGTCGCGTGGTGCAAAATTCTAATTAAACTTGCCCGTTCTTGGCACATTCTTGCGCGCCCTGACGGCGAAGTCAGGGAATCTGTCGACTCAGCGATTTCTGACTCGTGCCCTTGAGTTCTTCTTTTTTCGTTCACCAGCCAGCCAGCTGTCCTTATACATAGGGTGCATAGTGCCTCAAGCTTTCGGACAAAGACACGAAAAAAGCCCTTAAATTTCATTTCCCCTCGCGCCCCATCCTCGCTTTCATGTCGTCGTCCCTTCAGGACCGTCGCGCCGCCCGCCGCTCTGTTCACTGGCAGAAGACAAAAGGGGCTTCGAGGCCCCTCGCGCATACACCACACATTCACACACGGATGAACGAACGAACGAACGAACGAACGACGGAAGCGCCAAGCGTTCTCTATCAGCTTATCTCGGTCTCACGAGATTTACTCTGAAAAAGGGTTTCTCGGCAGAGTTAACGCCTGATTTGAGTCGCCATATTTCTCGCAACTTGGGTGCGCGCTCGTTTTTTTTCTCTCCGGCGGATATATTAAGCTTTCAGGCGGGAGCAGGAAGGAGGAAAAGTAATACTGGCGACATTAACTTGTGACTGCATCGTTCCACAAGGACGGAGATGACGCTGAAAACGAGGCAAAGCCAAAACGTCGTCGTAATATCCGCGTATGAAAGAGTGCCGATGCGAATGCTTTTTTTTTTCTCCTGGAGCTGAAGCCGTCCGTAGAGTTACGGATGATTCTGCGCGAAGCCAACCTTGATGAACTCAAGAAGGAAGCTTCTGAACCAGAGTCCCCACAAGCGAGAGAGTTCCCGTCAAATTCAGCATTGTCTCCAAGGACCGCGGTCTAGGCGACAACCGCGAGGACAGACAAGTGAAGCTTTATTTAGCGCTACATTGTTGGACGGAACGATGGCATCCGAGGAGATGACGATCAAAGAACGGGGAGGAGACAGGAAGTAGGAGCTCCTGTAACTGTCACCGCCAGAAGCTTCGGGGAAACTTTCCGCCCGAGAGTGTCCGCTGGCGATTCTCGGCGACTTCGCCCGCTGCGTAAAATCGTCATGAATCCTCAGTGTAACCGAGCTGTTCGTTTTCTAGGCTTTGCCGCGAGTTCCTCCGGACAGAGATCCCTGAGTGGAGTTTTTGACTGAAATTCCTGATCTCGAAGAAGATTTCTGGCAGCTTCTCCCAAAAGAGAACAAGCGTCCTCAATCATCCAAGAACGAATGGTTTTTATTTACTTATTATCGCCTTATCGATGGATCCCTGTGAAAGATGAGCACTGGCTCGCAACGGGAACCGCTACCGCTCGGAGAAGAGAATTATCAGTCGTTCGGACGCACACTTTCCGTGCGAGGGGGCAACAATTAAGCCACGCCGGCGGGGTAATGGCAAATAATTTGCAAATTTCCCGCGTGCGTTCGTCCCATTCCGGGGCCTTCGTGTCGACTAGCACGATTCGGGAAGGGAAAGATGTGATCGGGAATGAAACGACCAACATTGGAAGCGAGCTTCGCTTGCGACTAGGCTTGTGGTGGTGGTGGTAGTGGCGACGACGACGACGACGACAACGAGGCGGGAGAGTCGCTGAAGATATTCGCAGAAAGAGATACAAATCTCTCTCAGCACGCTACCTTTCTTCGCAGTCAGTGCACGCAAACAACCAAGCGTCCAAGCTGCAGTCCAGCCAACCCGCCGAGCGCTCATTTGCCGTATGTAGATTCTCAGTGATTCCAGGGTTGAGCATCGTGCGAACAGAGGGAACTGATTTCTGGAAAGTTCCGGTTGTTCTGTTGGAGCTTTTCGGGTGTTCTACAGCTGATCCTATGAGCACATGCGTCGTGCATATCTGCATGTCGTCTCGAGTTGACTCCACGATAGTTTCGCATGGCCCAAATCGATCGTGCGATATAATTATTGAAGATACTTCTTCCGAAACATCCCGAGACATCGAAGGCGTCCCCGTAAAGAACGAGATGATTGCCTTAACCTCAATGCCATACCAGATCATTCGTCACGGAACGGCTCGTCTCAGCCAGTCCATTGATATCCGTCGTGTCCAGAGTCTCTCTCCCTCGTCAGTCCTTGTGAAATATTACCATCCCTAATGACCAAAGTTTGAAGCAAAAAGCTGCTCGACGTCGGGGCCGTAGAGGAAGGAACGAAATGGCTTGATATCTCCTAGGCCACGGATTCCCTTCGCTACGAGAAATCTCAATGGAAGTGTGGAGGCGGGTAGGGCGGAAACGAGCGCACATCCTCGGCCGGGGAGTGTATACACAACTTCCGTTTAATTAGTCGAAACGGTGATCAACTGACCGGGAAAGCATAAAGAAAGCACTGCACACAGCGGTTGCCACAGCGGAATTCATAAAATATATCCCCACTGTCAACGATTCGTTGATGCCGTCCTTCCATTCAGATTCGGAGAGCCGTTCGGCTACGCTGTCTGTTCGACGTCATCAAATGCAAATGAAACTGTTCCAAATCTCGGATCTGAAACGATGCGAAGGACTCTTGGGAAGAAATTTCAAAACGCTGCCGGAATCAACGTTTTGATCCGGGCCAGCATGCAAAAACCTCGACAATTCTCTTCGCGACGGGAGATTTTTTGAATTTCGCGCGCCAGCTCGCCGAGAACGTGGAGAAGAATTCCGGCTGTCGCGGGCGTTCCACACTTAGTTGGCGCGCTCTAAGCCTCCACGGTTCCCCGTTCCTGAGAGCAGAGAAGTCGAGAAAATCCCGACGCATACCAAGCACTACAGGGGCGCCCAAGAGAGCGATGGATGTGGAGGAAACACCAAACGAAATGTATTGCTTCGAGAAGGAGGAGGATTCGTCCAGCAACAAAGAGGCTGAAACAGTGGGAAGCTTCTCTATATGTATATTCCGTCATTTTCATTTCGTTCGTCGATTTCACTCGGGAACAACCTCTTGTTTACCTCAACCGCGTGTCTTTCCACCGGAGCGCGAGCTTGATTTGTCGTTAGAAGTCAGTATGCATAGCTCGACAGAGGTCTTTCGGCCAAAGTCGGACGAGCCGTAAAGTGGATGGCACGCTATTGAGAGGTCTCAATGTCCTTTGTTCTTGTTTTGCTCGCCTTGACTTCAATGGCTATCTGAATAGCAAGAGAAGCGCTGAACGAACGGAAGACCGATAGAACAAACGAACGAACGAGCGGCTCCTTCGCTCAGAAAGGCGGGTCGCCAAAGAGCAGAAAACGACAAGTCTGCGGCGAAAAGACATGACGTACAAAAAAGAGGGTCTCGAATCGAAAAAGCGTTTACCGTAGTCGCTGGGTTAGTGAGGAGGAAGTAATGCTTTCTTTACACCTCATTTGCAAACTGCTCTGACTCGTTCCATTTCTGCGAGGCTTATATACAGCGGACGAGAGACGGAGCGAGACGGACATCGAGAGAGAACGCAAACCCCATGCGGTCACTGCGCGATAATCCTGGCATGATGGCTGCCCAGCCCGGAGACTGCCAAGATGGCAAGCCGATGGGTGAGACTGGCTTGCTAGGGAGCTGACTTCAAGGCTCATTGGGCGTACTTGACTGGAGCTGTTGATCCTTTCGCGCTTATCCATAGTGGCTTCTTTTCCCATGGAAAAGCTCTTCCACCGTCGCCTGCCCCGCGGCAATAAATAAGCCACTCGGATTAAGATATATACCGACTTCCACCCTCTCTCCCCCCCCCCTGCCTCCCATCCGATCGTTCTTGCCCTCAGTTTGGGCCCCTCATCCGTTTGTCCCTCACTGCGTTCACCCAATGACTCTCTGCTGGCCTTCGCCACCTCGATGAGGATCTATATACCAATATATAGCTGCTTTTCTCTGTTTGACGAGTTCTCGGTGGGATTTGCTCGCCAGTCCGCTCGCTGTCGTGTTGTCCACTTCTATTACCAACATTGGTCAGAGAGTTCCTCACCATTCGCTTCCAAGCTTTCGGAACTTCATCGTAGACTCTCGGACCTTGGAATCTCACAGATTCGTCAGAAGTTTTTCGTCGCCTGTCATTTGGGATTGAGGGCAAACGGCTTGATCGTGGTCATCCTGAGGTGGATTAGTTGAGAACGTTCGTGTTCCGTGAGAAGAAACAATACGCATCCTGAATACTGGCGAAAACGACTTGTTCGCCGTCCAACAATCACTCCAGGATCGATTTCGAAGGAGCAGCTTATCATATTAGCAAGACTCGTTCATATATATCTCCAATCTGTTTCCGTGTCCCCGTACGCCGAGGCTCGTGTACGGATTCGACGATCTGTAAAGTACGTAGATGCTTTCGAATCTTCCGAATACATTTCTCAAAATGGATTCGGGAACAACCACAGGAGCGACCATCAGAAATGGATGTTCGACCGCGTCCCCTCAGTACGCGGTGACCCGAGATAACTTCCCACCGAAGAGCTTATGTACGTGACCTCGATAAATGAAGTATGCGCAGGAAAGGGATTCCATTTGAAGAGAAAAATAATCTCTCGGTCCTTCCCAGCGAATACGCTTGCTCCTTTTCCCAATATTCCTTCTGAGGAATTGCATCGTGCCGTCGCCGTTCTCCTAGGCGAGTTATCCTGAGTTTTCCATTGTCAGCGGGATTAAGGCGCAACAAGACGCAAATATTTCCGAAGTATTTGATTCAAACATTCACATCTCAACGATGACGAGTTGTCACTCTCGAGTGAGCGATACTCGAGGATGCGGCGCGGCGGAAGCCTGAATCCACAGTTGCATCGCGCTCTGAAGCCTCGAGGAGAACGAATTGAAAGGAGCCATTGATCCGGAAAAAATCAAGCGAGGCGGCAAGCTGGTCTATTCATACTAACAGCCCATCATTGAGGAAGCCGTCCAGCGCGCTAATGAGTACCGTGATGTCGCGAGAAGCGTCAAAATGCTGTTGAGAAGTCGACGAAACTCGGAATATCGCTCGGAAATTAGACGTCCGGCCGTCTGAGACGTCGTATCTGGAGCTTTGAGAAATTCGAATGCTTTCTTCACTCAAATTGCTTCAACGATTCGAGAGCAATGGGCTAATTCCTTGGAAGAAGCAAGGATGAGTTAGCGGGTAGGTCTGTCG
This sequence comes from Neoseiulus cucumeris, assembly GCA_021527715.1. Classification (NCBI taxonomy): domain Eukaryota; kingdom Metazoa; phylum Arthropoda; class Arachnida; order Mesostigmata; family Phytoseiidae; genus Neoseiulus; species Neoseiulus cucumeris. The sequence goes on along the minus strand of JAJSRV010000035.1, from coordinate 2,995,063 downwards.
TGTTATTACTTCCTGGAGGAAGTCGACGGAGCCTATCTCAAATGAGCTAAAACGTTCAGCTATCGGGATTGGACGCCAGCTCCTGCCGGTTTGTTGGTGTGCTGACTTAGTTGCGTTCAACGTCGTCCGTTTTATGGTTGCTTATCGGCGCTTCGATGCGATGTTGCCATCCATAAAACAGATTTTATGTTCAGGTCATCTCTCTTGTGTCCCGAGTAGCTCAGAAGAAAGAAAGAAAGAAACTCAGACGGAGGCTGTGGAGGACTCGGACACCAACGGGGAGCTGACCATTGCACAGTACGGACACGGAGCTTTTGTTATTGTCGATATTGATGACGCCAGGATTCGCATAAAGCTTCGGGAACAGCAAGCAACACGTGTCGACTGGCCCGCACTGGATTACGGGCGTCTGTCACCGCATCCACAGCGAGACCGTGTTGAGTAGCCGTGATGGAACACTTGGGCAACACCGCTCCGGCTGGAAGGATTGTTCTCCTTCTTCAATCTCTCGTCCTTTTGTTGCGCCAGGGGTCCCGAATGCGAAGTGTTCGACGTCCGTTTCAGCGCGGCAGGCTCAAGAGTTCTCTTGTCGATGAACAAGCACAAAAACAAGCTCAACAGAGATTTTGTATAATCTCTTAGGAAAACAATGTTTCAAAAAGAGTTTGACGTATTCGCGAGCGCGTGTTGTTCTCCGTGGTTTTCGAAAACAGATCCGAGTCCGTTTTGTTGACGAAAGATTTAAGCACGGCGTGTGTGTGTTATTTTATAAGTATTAGGAGATCACCATAACTGTTGCCGTTGCTCAGGGGGTTCAACAGTCCCGACGATCGTTGAGTTTCCGAAACCAAAACACAGAGCGGGGTAGCGACTCTTCCGGTGAGGTGAGCGCATAGAGTTTGAGCGCGGGTCTTTGCCCGTTCATGTCTGAGCCTCTCGAACGGAATGTTTGATTAGGCATCCCAACCGAAGGATGATGTTTCTAGAGGATTATCTTGAAAATTCCATCCTGACGATGCAAGCATCGACGAGCATGAGTTCTCTGTCGGAGCCGCATTGTCGGACTGGCTGCTAGGGAACACACTCGAGCAAATTGACGGAACTGAGACAGGCTTTCCAAGTGGCGAAGGCGGGGGAAAAGCGCCAGACAGCACGACGAGGAGGTATGGTGCCCGGCACGGAGGCCAAACATAGCGCGTGTTATGCAAGGAGTAGGCCCAACAAACAGGTCCTCGAATCCAAGTGGTCCTTAGCCAGCGGGCGTTCGCTTTTGTGTTCCCTTAATAGTCAGTCAGTCAGTCAGATGGACAGGCGGACGGGCGGCTGGTCAGTCAAAGGGCCGCAGTGCTGACCGCATTGTATGCAGTTTCTCTCTCCCTCTCTCTCTCTCTCTCTCTCTCTCTCTCTCTGATATGCAATGCACGACGGCTGACCTCTGCGAGAAAATTGATTCATGCCAGCACTTCGGCATCTGAATGGAAGAACTGATTGAAAGTAAACCGAAAACTCTCCGAATGGAATCTCCAAAGTTGTTTTGAGGACGATAAAACGAACAAAAGTCGAGGTACCAATATTGATGATGACAACAACGATATCGACAGTGATGTAGACAATATGTCATCGCTCTGTTGGGGCTCTAGATTAGCAGTCGAACAACGACAACAGAAGAGAAACGGATGAGGTATCTTCTTCGTTGTGATGAATGAAGCGGATCTCTGTTCACTGATAGATCCTCCGTCCACCGGTCTGCGTGGAAAGGGATCCGGAAGAGGGACCGAAACAACGAGGAAGCGGGAGTCAAAGACGGGGAGAACGGGAGCGTGGCTAAGGAGAGACTACAATCCATCTTCATTAGGCGGGCCAGGACTCATTGGCAACTTGAGAGTTGGGCTCTGCAGCAAATTGGCTCCGAATGCAAAGCAAGATGACGGACGACTTATTTGTTTTGCATTTCTCACCATCTCTTCCTTCCTCGTCGTCTTTCATCAAGTTGCTTCTATTATACTTCCCTCGTGACGCCCGTCCTCCTCCTACTCCTCCTTACTTTCGCTTCGGTCTTTTGTTCCGGAGAATCTTTCTTTGATTCTCACTTCCAGAACTATTCAACTTCGATCCGTAGTCTTTTCAGATCCTCCCTCCGCAGAACCAATTAAGGAATCGTTGCTTCGAGCTACTGTTCGTGTAGGAATGTTCCCGTGACCATTCTATCGTTCTCCACTCCCACTTCAATTGAACAGCTGACTCCTCGGGAAATATTTCTCTCCCACTCTTGGCTTGTCTCACGTTGTCTACATCGGATCGTGGAGAAGTCTTCGATCGTTGGTCTGTCGAAGAACTCGTTTTCTCCCTCGAACAATAGTTACTCTCAAGACGAGAAGCATTCGCAACGTTTGCTCATGTCGTCGTTCGAGCTCGGTTGGTCTAACGCTCGCTTGCCGGTGTCTAATGACTTTCCGATGCGTGCTAGTACTTCCACTCGCTCCGTTTTTCCCTCACTTCCTTCCTGAAGCCGGTCTCCTGACGGCAAGCGCTCAACGCCTGGCCGTAATGTAGGGATTTGTGATAATAGCAGTCTCTGACACTCCGCCACACATGGACAGCGAGATGTAGAAACCGGGGACATCGCGAGACTTTCGTTCCTGGAAGTCATCGAGTGCGAAAACCATCAAACTTTCTCCGTATTCCTGCTATCCCATATGCGTTCTCAAAAGTAGTCCATTGTTGTGTGATGAACAGCTACTCGGACCTCGAGCATCGATTCGAGAAGAAGACACCGAAGGCGCAAGGCGCAGAAAAACTTCTGTCGCGAATTCACAAAAGCCGTTGTGATGAACTTTCGTTGCGTTTTCCCGATTCGCCTTTCATCTCTCGGCGCGTTTCCAAGAACGACATCAAGAAGATTTCAAGAACGATAAACGGGACATGGAACAAACTTCCAGAACGCATTGTAATCCGAGCCGGAATCCTCGTGGGAAGAGGGAAACGGGATCAAAAGTCATTCCCAGCTCTTCTGGCTGTGCTTCTTATGGAAACCCACGCCCGTCACAGACGCCAAGGGCTCAAAGGCTGTGGTGAAGTATTAGAAATGAGGATTCCCCGCCGTGACACACATTGGAAATCCTCGGCGGAGGAACAGCAGCAGAAGCAACGTGGTTCTGCGCCCGGCGATTAGAGAACTCGACTCAAGTGATAGATTCTGCGGAAGCGAGTAGAACAGAGAAAGAGCGGGAGACAGGAGTCATGAGTTTGGCCATGGGAGCAAAGGGTCGCAAAGCAAAAGCCAAAGGTGACTTCTTCCTCAATCCATCTTCTTCTCGTCCTTTTCGCCGCCATCGTCGTTTCCTTTTCTCTCCCGCCCCCGTTTCCTCCTCCACCTGCACCTCGTCGTCCTTGGTTCCTTGTACTTGGTTGACGTCGTCGTCGAGGATGTCAACGTCGCCGTCTTCGTTGTCATCAGGCTCTCTTCCAGCTAACTCTCCTTCGCCGATAGCGCCTTTGTCGAGTACGCCTTCTTCTCGTTATTTCCTCTCTTGTCGTTCTCCATGCTTTCCCTCCCGTTTCTCCTCCTTTTCGTTGTTACCAATTAGGTGTTAGTTTGCCAAGAAGCAAAGAACACTCGAACACACGGACGCACCGCGATCGACTCGATGCAGGACGTCCCTCGTTGCGGGAAGCAGGAAGAGAAGAGTACCTAAATGAAAACTGCACTGAAGCCCCTCCAAAAGGAAAGCGTCGGGAAAATGAGTTGCCGTGAGGTTTTCCTCCAGAATCTCAATGATTTAAGAGTTCAGTCTCTTGACCTGGGTAGTATTCATACCGAAGATCTTGAGGATTGTTCACTGGAATGGAACACTTGGCTCTCGAGAACATAATCCGAGTTCCGGACAGTCATCCTCGAACACAAGACATTCTGATGAGGTCTGCGTCGTTTAGGCACCCGTTGATCGCACTTCGCCTTCAGGCGATACTCGAACAGAGTTGAACAAGAGGACCAGAGAGAACGATGAGAGATGCCACAATTGAGAGATTGTCGCGAAATCACGTTCGGGTGCCCTTGGGAGTCCGACGGAGGCAATAGGAGAGATCGAGGAACGTGGACTGAGGCTGTAGGGCAGACGTCGGATGCCGGCTGAACGTTTGGACAGGTTCCGACCCCACAGGAAGAGGTAAATGGCTCTATGGTTGCCGGGCCACGTTCAGCCAATCGAAGCGTTTCGAGCGGAGGGATCTCGTTCTCCCGTTTCCTTCGGAATGGTCTGAGGACGAGAGGCATTCCTTATCTGAGTTGACTTGAACGACAAGTCGCCACAGCGTCGCGCTCTATAAAGTATTGGAAGGACGCTCGCTCGCCTGTCTGCTTGCTGCTCGCTCACGAGCGGCTCGATGTCGCTTTATTGCCTAAACAGAGCGGAGCAGACGAAAATGAACAAGACGACTGAAAGAAGAGAAAAAGCGGCTAAATGCATTAGCGTTATTAATAATATCATCATCATCATCATCAGTATTGGCGGTCGCGGCAGCGGTGGCAATAGCTGGATAGCCGCCGTCATCGAGGTCAGTCGGCCTCACGTCCCGCTATTGCTTATTCAAATTAGTCGTCGTCTCCGTCGTCTTCTGCCCAGAGAGTGAAAGAGATTGAACGTGAGAGATGGATGAATGGATGGATGCAAAAAATGGGATCTCGCAATAGCGAGAATGAACGAAACGCCGGCGATTGCGGCACGCTTCCCGCATTCCCGCAAGGCTCGTCGCTCGATCGAAGTATTCCCAGTGTGTTAGAGAACCCCTGGACGTTGATGAAGATGGGAGGGAATTGAAATCATGATCCTCTGATGTCGCTCCCTGACTTTCTCCATCGGTGGCATGACGGGTTGCACGGTATAATCGAGTCACGTGATTTCATTATGATTGGGAAACATTGAATGTGAATTCCCTGATATGGAATGGAATGTCAAGAGGGTTCACTTTCACGAGATTCAAAACTTTGCCGAGAGCGCCCTCAACGACGGAAGCATGCCGGGCTCTCCATATGTGTGTTTTTTCGTGTACTACATCGGTTTCGCTCGAGCATGCTGTATGTATCATGTTGGACACTTCCGGCACGGATCGACCCATACCATGAACTAGGTCCATTAGAGTGCTCCAAGTCCTCGTGGTCGACGTCATCGTTCGACGCTTCAAGTTGAGATCTGATTGCTGTTCGTGTCGAAACTCTCAAAGGACTTAGGAACTCCAACGTCGCATGCGATGCGTGATATACCCGCGGGATCAAACGGCTTCACTTTCGAAGCTGAATCCACGTCGTGTGGCCAGCCAGCCGCACTTATCTTGTGTAGTCTCAAAGGATCGCCGCATCATTGAGAACGAAATGCACGAGTCCACCGTGAAATTCATCCATACGAACGAGTCGAGCCTATCCACCTAGCAGACGCGATGTTTTTCCATCTGTATGTACATACGTAATGTTCAGTGGTCTGCACGCCTCATGTATTCTGCGGAAGGTTTCGTTGGGCTGCTCAGTTTGTTGCTATCATGCGGATGTTTCGGTCGACGAAGGAGCCCGTCGTGCATTCGTGCTACGTGCTGTTGGTTTTGTCAGCTATAACTCTTTTTTTCCCGAAGTTTTCGTTTTACTATATTTGGTCTCTGGTCGAAGGGCCTTCATAGTTGTTGTCGCTGACGCCGCCGTCCCACGAGCGGAGGGACCTTGGCGTCGACGGCAACAACAACGTCCTCGTTTCCTCGTTGGTCGTTCCCTCACGCTGCGTCTTTCTTTATTCTATTTTCCTCCGGCTTTACGCTTGCTCAATAACGAAACGAGCAAGCGCATATGAGTAGTGAACACACGGAATACTGATGAGGGCTGTCTGGCTTTCACCTTGTACCCACAGAAGGCATCGAGATGCGAGGTCCGACTCCTGCGTAAACTACTGCAAGCGGACGCTCCAAGAGGCACTACCTTTCGGTCAGCGGTTATTTCGTGGAATGGTTGGCCTGCAGATGTGTTTTGAATAGGCAATTCCCCCCCCCCCCCCCCCCCCCCTCCTCTCTAGAGGTCGCTCGTGTAAGATACAGCGACCTGAACCGGAAGATCGCCTCCACGAAACTATATTCCGATCGTTCGCCACATCACTGACTCATGCGGCGTCCGACTAGCTCAGAGTTTGGTCGGTCGGTCGGTTGGTTGGTTGATTCTGTCGTTCGTCTTGTGAAATCCGTGATATCGGGTTAAGCAAAACCGATATCGACACGTTCCCACCTAGTGGATCTTGTATTGAGCGTTTGGTCGCTTGTTTCTCAGCCTCGCTGCCGGCTTTTTTGCCTGTTCGGCGGGTCGACGGCCATGCGAGGAGCGCTTGCTTGCTTGCTTGCTTGCTTGCCTGATATTGTTTCAGGACGCCCCAGGCCATCAATGAGCTCGCGTTTCACGCACTGATTTCAGTTCGGCCTTTTTTTCCTCCTCGTTTGCTTGCTCGTCGTTCCTCCCCAGTGTGCGTCCGTTTGTCCGACAGTCAATTCTTTCCGCACCTTCCTCCTGGATCGTACATTGATCAAACACGCGACAGAGCGTTCCGCGAGAGGAATCCTACGACACGAATGGAAGTCCGTGCGAGGGAATGCGTCTTGCGCATCGGAAGAAAATGGAGTCTTTGAAAACTCCTCCACGCACGAGATAGCGAGCCTCGACGATAAAGAAAGACTTATAGACGGTTGAAGAGAAGAAAACCTGGACGTCCCGCGCAACGCGAATATACCTGGGAGTGAGGCAAAAATAGCCTCAAGTTCGAATGGAACGCCGCAACATAGCGCCAGATGTTGAAAAAAAGGCAACAGCCGCACGAAGAAAGACACCGGATGGACTCTAAGTTGAGGCGCGAGATGTCAGCCCTGAGTGTTTCTCGCACTTCCAAATGGGAGTCGCTCGATTTCTGATGAAAACGGAATTTCCGAAACCAACCGTCACGGTGTCAGTTTCGCGATTCTGCGGAGCATTCACTGTCAAAGAGTTGCATTATGAGTTCCCTTGACACCGGAAAATCGATAAGAGGGACCGATGCCTGTTTAGGGTGAGTCGTTTCCTTATTTCCGTCAGCCCGGCCAATGCCCTTGTCGCTGCTGCCACCGGTGAAGTCCACGTTCGTAGTTTTCATGGGGAACGTTCGTCGATACCTTCGAGCGGGCCTGGAGGAAGACCATTTCTTGACAGGCCGAGCCGTCGGGGCCGACTTTGGTCGTCGGCCGTTCTTCCACATAACTTACATTCTTAAAGTAACGCTCCGGGCTCCAAGCTGCCGAATCTCTAGAGACACATCCAACATCTATTGACCTCGAGGCCAGAAGAAGAAAGAGGATAAAAACACGCCCGCCAAGCTTCACGTTCGTCCTCGGCTCCGGGACGTTCGGTATGATTTTAGCGCTCCGTTCCCTCCTCAGTTGGCTTCGAGAGACGGAAGTGAATGGGACGAAGTTCTGGAAATCAATTTTGGAACAGAAATGACCCGCGTTCATCGATTGAAGGGTGACAGAAATTTTATCAAGAAACAGAAGCCTCACACATCGAGGCACATTGATCGAGAAAAACGCGAAAACCCTAAAAGTCTCACATTCGTTGGATTCCAAGATCCAGAAGTGTGGAAGGGTGACAGGAGGAGGCTGGAGGCAGTGCTTGAGAAGTCAATTTGCCCGGACGAACTTTGTTTGGGTGCAGACTGACGCGGTGAGGAAGGCGACTGCAGTTGGATCGAGCTAGCAAATCACATTCTACTCGAAGTCCACCTGCAGTCTAACCGCTAAACTACTTTCTCTAATAGCACGGAGCATTCTCTTCCTGATTCGCTTTCTATCTCGGTCTTTTTCCCTCCTTCGTTGTCGTGGCCGCTACCGCTGTCTTCTCGGGTTCCTTGCCTCTTCGCCGTCGGGTTGGGCGCTCTTTGGTGAGCGAATGTGGCTTGCCGGGGATGACATCAACCTACCCCACGAGGGCTTCCCAAAAACGCACTCACAGCGGAAGAACAGGAAGAAAGGACTCCAAAGATAAAACAGACTTTTCTGTCTTGGGCAAACTTCGAGCGGTAACTTTATTCAAGCTCGCCCTTTCAATCTGCGAGCTGGTTGCTCCTCACTCGGCTTAGGATCTTCCGGTGCAGCGATCGTAGGAGACTCAGGATCGAGCCAGAATCGCTTCGTTAACGGAAAGCTCCTTTGATGGGAGCCAAGTGGACTCCATGAGTTTCGGAAACACCTCACAAGCAACTCTTGGCTCAAAAATAAGAGCACAATGCAACAAGAAGGTCGCGCTAGGACCGGGTTCGTCGAGCGGACCGGAACATCGAATTCAGCCGAAATCAAAAACAGAAAAAGGAGAAGCGGGAGGCGCAGTCAAACTGGATTTCAGAAGGAATCCCATTTCGCCATTCTGAGGTTTTTGCACGCAACACCGTGAAGTCGGCCAAGGCCATCCACGTGGTCGCGCTGAGGTCGATGTCTTGCTTCGTTCACAGTGAGTCAGCTTATGTATGCCAAACAAGCTTCTGTATTCGTTCAGAAATGAAGGCAAACAACGCTCGAATGCTGAGTTACTCCGCTGTTCGTTGGGAAGCGAACGAGGAATGTTTCGTTTCGGACGAGGTATCGTGACTCGTTCTTTTGGCTGATGGGAGTTGTCCAAAACACGGAATGGCGATCTCATCCTCCAGAACCATCGGGAATCTCGTTCCTCATTTGGCGCCCAACAACCTGCTACCATCGGTTCTGATGTCGAGAACCGCGAAATTCAGGACAATACACATAGGAGCTGGTGATGCGTTCTCCTTGGAGAACTCATAAACCGGAAGTCGTGAACCAGCTCCTTCCTGATAATCCAACAAATCGTTTATTGCGTTCATTCAGGGATCTCGTACGGTGTTTGACTTGGAGCTCTTATTGAGACTCCTCCGACGAATTGTTCCGAGTGCCCTGCCTGGGCCTCTCGTTTAAAACTATTTGTTTCGCGCGAGAGAGAAAGATGACTTGCGTGCAAGATATTACTGTCCATGCAGTCGTGGTTATCGTAGTCACGTTGTTCAACGCCTCGATTATCCGTATCGCCCCTCGACTCTCTCGAGTTCTCTTTAAACGAAAATTCCGCGCCGCGCGCTCCAAACCAACATTTCATTCGGCAAAATGGAAACTCTCCAAAGGTGGACCTCAAGCTCGGCCGCGGGACGATGAACGATCCAGATGCGTTTCAGTCCACCACTGGATTCCTGCATCCAGTCTGCTCGAAGCAGTTGCGCGGATGGGTCGTCGGAGAAGCGTTCGCGTTCTCCGATCTCCAATAATTCTATTGTGTCTGGGTGTTTTCATGTGTTCGCACAGCTTCAACCGGTGACATCGATGTCATGATTTCGATTCGACCGTCAGAGCTCCCTGACCGACTGAGAGTGCGGTGGCTTCGCTCACTTTCTTCTTCTATATCCGTCCGTCTCTATTTTTCTATCGTTTTCTGTTGGTTTTTTCCTCTTGGTTCGAGAGAGAGAGAGAGAGACGTACGGCGACGGCGACACAGAGAGAAGGTTCCTCGTCGTCAGTGCGGTTGTCGTCGTCGTCTGTTTAACAATTACCACAAGGAGAGGACTCGACCGCCAGCAACGGTGCTACTGGTCTGCCGCCGCCGCCGCCGCCGAGGAAGAACAATCTATCAAAAGACGAAGACGGAGACCAAGAAAACGGAAAAAGCGATAAGAATGTTTAACCACTCAGAAGAGCTCAGTGGGAAGTAAAGCGAGAGGAAACAGAAGAAGAAGGATGGGAGGAGCGGGACCGGGGAGACCGCGGAAGAGGGATCCTTCACTTTTTCTGAAGTCGTTTTTGTCGAGGGGTGACACCGCCGCAAATTTGACCGCCGCCGATTCCCTTGATAACAAAATATGACATGTCTGATTGTTTTGAATTTGAATGGATCTGTCTTCGTTCAGGGAACTCTATCGCCGAAATCGTAGTTGAAGTGTTTGGTTAGCGGAGGATGAACGAGTGTTCTGGTTTCCGACAAGGCCGAGGCCGCGTTGGTGTTATTGCTCGTCGTGGCGGCTGTTTGGCTGTTGCAGTCGTTGATCCGAAAAGTTGGAGAGTACGCAAATTTTTTGGGAGCCCTCTTATCTCTTGAGAACACCACCAGTCGTTCAAAGTCGTCGTCGTCGCCGCCCCCGCAGAGCAGGGCTCTCGAGCGAGCCCGGCCGGCCAACGGTCAGACGGACGACGCGAACTAGACCGACAGATGGATGGACTAACCGACGACAACAAAACGTCCACCAGACTATCTCCGCCCTGTCACTGTCGTAGCCTGCGTACGTCATAGCAGGCCGTCTGGCCGAAACTAGCAAGGAAGGGAGCTCTTCTCGTAGCGGCACGGGCGGCGGTTTCGGGGCAAATATATTAAGTTGTGCAAACACTCTTTACGCATATTATATTCTTGACTCGAGTGCCTCTCTCCGCCATCTTTCCCTCACCGTTCGCAGCGATACTCAAACAAACCGACTAGCGAGCAGACCGGCCGATGGAGGAACAGGTACGCTGTCAAAGAACTATTCTGAAACAGCAAAGAAATCCCAATCGTTCACGCCGCTTCTGTTGATCCTCATAAAAACGGCGAAGTCAGTTATGAAAAGTTGAATCCGTGGAGTCTGGGACTGGTTTGTATCGGAATCCGGAGGAATAACGTCGGAAACAAACTATTCACGCGAAAACTCGAGGATCTTTATCAAACGGAAGAGAAGGTTGTCGTGGGCGGGTGGGAAGAATCGGAAATTCTTCGATTCTTTGCGCGTTGCTCGATTCCGCTCTAGTGGTTCGAGACGGATGGAAAGTGAGGGAAGCCAGGATACTACACGATGCATTTGTTGCAGTGGCGGCTCCTGTTGTTGTTGTTGTTGTTATGGGAGGATATCTTGCCTCCAATCCTCTGAGCACAGAAGTTCGTATCCTATTCGGGCCGCGTTCGGTTCTCCTCCTCGTCCTCCAGTTCCGGGACTCTCCTGTTTTCTCCTCCACCGTGCCGCTATGAAATTCCTGGGCTTTCGGAACGCCCGAGGATCAACGGATGAGAAATGGAGTATAGCTCCTGTTCGCGATGTTCAACAGGAGGACGAAGGCGTCCTCGCTCCTTTCGAGGAAAGGAGAATATAGCGATGCTGGGAACGGCTTCGATCCGACCACGACCCGGCGAGGAAAGAAGCGCAAATCGAGCAGGCGCAGCTCGGGCGGCTGTCTAAATCATGAAATAATGATGTTAAAAAAAGCTACTCCTCTTGACTCTCCCGATTCGTCGTCGCGACGGCTCGAAGTTTCTTTTTAGCGAGACGCGTCTTTCTCATGAATCGAGTCACTAGGCAGTAACCACGGAGAGTTTATCTGTACAAATGTTCGAGAGAAGAGCGACGATTCGCCGAGGCTCTTGATGAGGAGAAGATCTCCTTATTCGTCTGGCCTCCTCGAACTCGACACTATTTTTAACCGACGACGGCTCCAAGCAGCGTATTGCTCGGAAATATCTCACCGGAAAAGTGAACGAACGCACAAGCCCGAACCAACATAAAACGAACGAAGGGGAATGTTCACTTCAAGAGACTTATGGCGTTCGAAATAGTAGCGGGTCCGAACTCACACCGTCGACCGAACGGGGCATCGAAGTAGGTGGAAGGAGAGCTGCAGACTGTCCGATCGAAAAGGTCAGAGTTTGAGCAACTCTCACGTTGCGAGAAAAGAAGATAAGATGAAGGAGCTGGAGAAGCTGTGCTCAATTGGTCGCAATAAACAGCGACCGACGCAGACGACGACTTCGAGAAGTTAAGACACAAATTCGGCTGCTCCAGGTGCGATATCACACGTTTGTTTCGTTCCGCTTTCGAGCCGGCACTTTCGAGCTCGCAAGCTAGAGGTTGCTAGGCAAGGATGGAAACCTTGGAGGTGGTACGGCGGCGGTTGGCGAGACGAGGGACGGAGGGACGGCGGGCGGTTGGTGTTGGCAAGGTTGGAGGCGTAACCCATTCGCCATATTGGAAATCGTGGGTGGGTGGGCGGACGGGCGAGCGTCCGACCGTCTATGGGTTACGGTCGGCGACAATGTAGACCGAGCGAGGACCCTTCCTGCCAGACGTATGAAGCCCATTTGGCCTACGGCAAGTCTCTTCATGGAAACAATGAAGTACCTCTCTTGCTGCCGCCGCCTCACTACTTTGGTCACTGGACGCGATTTACGCCCGAAATTTCTCATATAGGGTCCGAACCCGTCGGTCGCTTCCCGATAGTCGGACCCTCGAAACATCCGTTTGCTCAGGCGGGAAATTACATTTGTGCTCGTTTTTCGCGTGACGTCACAGCGCGGATAACGATGAGAATCGCTCGTTGTTCCACTGTTCTCGTGTGAATGAATTCGTTGTCATTCTAGCGCGTGTATTATTTCTTTATTGTTCCCAGTGATGCTTTTGGTGCACTGCTTACAATAGACTATCATCTGACATCGAGGGCAGCTCTTTTTTTTTTAATAGCGTATATATTTGAATACAGTAGAACCTCTATTATATCAACTTCGACATCAATTGATGATATAATCGAGGTTTTAGTATATATATACTATATATATATATACAGTATTATATAATTTATATTTTTATATACGACTAAGCTGCGATATATATGCTATATATAGTTTCATTTTTAATCATATCCATATATATAAATAGCAATGAAACCATATATATGATATATATGAATACATAGCATATATCTCGCAGCCTTGTCGTCCAACGTTGAGATCACCAACGGACGGGAAAATCTTAGGCCTTTCTGCTGCGACTCGCTCTGGAAGCGGTTACTTAGAAAATCTTGAAGCTTAGCCGGATCAGCTGGAGTCCCAGCTGCCCTAGGACTCCGATCCGAAGGAAGGCTCGAGGAGTTGTTTTCCACCTTTCGACGACATAGTGTCATCCTCAACAGCTCGGTTTCCACGCACGACGACGTTTTGAATGTCGTCCCAGTAGGCGTATCCATTGAGTTCGATACAATGGTCTTACTCGAATAGAATACCGGTGTATGGGTGGGTTGAACTGAAGGAAAGAATAGAAGTTTCAGAAGTTGTCTGCCTGTGCTGTTGAACTCCAAAATGTCGAGTTCTTTTCGGAAACCTTGAGTTCCATTCATCCTGAATAATTCGACAGATAGTCGTGCGAGGGACAAGTTTTGAGAGAGAATCGAGACACTTCGCCGACGATTCGGTGAAGTGTTCTTTCCGCGGCGTTTGCGGTTGTCTTGAGGACAATTTGTCGTATTGTGTATTGGGTCTTTCTCCGCGGCCGTCTCAGCGTCGTTCATTTCCGTTTCTTTTCGTTTGTCCGCTCTTGTATATGAGTCTGTACGGTTTTCTCGAGCCTCTCATATGTTTGCCTTATGTGAGTGTTTGTGTGTTGTTGGTGGTGTTGGAGGAAAAAACCTCCGCCGCAGCCCGAAAGTGAGTCGAAGCGAGTGGGGGAGCGAGCAAGCAAGCGAAGCGGTAATGGCAGTGGAAAGTTTGTTTGTTTGTCGATCTGCAGATGACGTGTGCCCCCTAAGAGGCCCCACCCATCGAGCGGCTTCCTCTTCTGCCCATCTCCTCAGCTCCTTCCCGTCCAGGGTCTTCGTTCGTACGGAGTATTCGTTTCGGCTTTCCGTCCTCTCGGAATGCAGTCACGCCCTCGGCAGCTTTTGAAGCAGCTGTTGCGGGCGCGTGCCTTGTCACGGAACTTTCCCCCTTTTCCCCGATTTCGAAAACTGCCCGCGCTGCTCTGGTCGCTTCAACTCGGAACACCAACTTGTTCCACTGTCAGTCTTGACGTTCGGTTTCATTTGTCGCGAGGACTCCACAACGTTGGAGTTTTTTGATTTCTAGTTCTTTCGAGCGCCTGTCGCGGACGTTTGTTGCCTTCCCGTCGAGGGTCGAAGCAACTCATACGGAAGATATCATGTTTTGTGACATATGTACTCTCGTTCATCGACCTCGAAGATTACTCTCATCCTCTTCCTCATATTCGCTGATTCTTTCATTGATGTTTTACTTGAATCACTTCTCTTGATATGAATCTAAAATTTCCCGTTCCTTCCAGGTAAGAGAACGAATCCCTTCAAAAGTGCAGTTCGAACTCTTTCAAGGAACTCGGCGCGGTAAATTCGGAAACTCCGGCATCGAGACGATGATGATCCCTCACTCGTGGAGTTTTCCTCTGGATACTCGAATTGAAAGCGCAAACGTTCCGCGGAAACTAGCGAGTCATAAAGCGTAGTAATGAATTCCTATGCAGCGAGCTCGGATGTCCCACGGATCCAATGACCAACGACCTTGGCCGGAGAACTCTCCGAGAGCCACTCCCAGCGACGAAGAGCTTTTCATCGGGCCGTCACAGAACGTCGCGGTGTCCCCTTTCTCCGGATCCGGTTACCGACCGCAAACATAGCGTCTGCTCCAAAATTCCCCGACGGCCCAAACAACGACTCTGCGTTGTTTTTGTTCGTTTCCTCCATTTTTAACTCGTTCCGTATTTCACTTCATCCACTGAGCGCGTCCGTGTTGTGGTCGTGGGAATCTCGCTAAGCGAGGGGGATTACGGATCCATCGAAGCGTCCGGCATGGTCGAGTTACACGCTTCGAGCGTTCCTCCTTCGCTCACTCACTCAGAGTCGACCGTTCTGCTCCACGGTCGGTACAAAGACGCGAAATGATTTTAGAGTTGACGGGCAAATCGAATTTCGCTTGTTGTGCTACGTGCCCGAGGCGGTTAACAAAGAAGCTTCCAGCGCTGCCGTAGTTTTTATCAGAGTCGTTCTCGTCCCTCAACAAGTCCCGCCCTCCCGATGATTCGTCCCCCGAAACCCCTCGATGCTTCTCCAGTACTACTTCTTACAAAGATCAAAAGAACATCACCGAACCAAAGAGCCTTGAAGAGGATGCTTCGTCTAGCATTTGATAAAGAAAAGAAAAACAGCCATCGACTGTCATCCAGTTTGAAGTGAAATACCGACGCAAGCTTTCGTTCCATTGACAACGCCCACGCATAAAATAGATTCCCACTTCAGCCCGTGTTGGTCCGGAGAAATGCCGAAGGAGGAAAGGTGAAGGGGAGACTTTTTGCGCCGAACATCACGACCTCTGAACTCTTGAGAAAGACGGTGGATCGCAATGAAAGAAATAATTTCCATAACAAGAATCAAATCGCAGAAAATGAGGCTGTCGTGCGTCCGATGCGCGGAGTGAGGGATCGACGTCGGGCAAAGGTGTCCCGATTCGTGATTCATGGTGAAACACGATTGCCGGGTGAAGTATCACTTCTCTTCGCAAACGAACAGATTGGAAGACGGACGCCTCCATCTCCAGCAAGAAAGCTAATGAAGAGTAATGTTGAGTGGCCAGCCAGATCTCCAGGCCAGCAGCAAGGGAGGCAGTCGGTCAGACAGTCGGCGGGGAAGCCTGGTAGCCAACAGCTAGCACGCTAACTTGCTGTAGTGGAAGCAGTGGGAAAAAAAGCCAAGTAGAAAGAACTCGGATTTCCGGTCAAATAGGAAATCAGGCCCTCCCACAGACCGGCCGGAATAACGAGGCCAGTCGCAGCCAACTAGCCAGGCAGGCAGGAAGGAAGGCAAGAGGGCGACCAGGCTTCCCTTGGACGGATCTACGGACGGACCGACAAGTCGTCGTTCTTGGCGCCGTAATTGGAGACGGACACTATCGAGCCGACAGTTGCTTTGAATAGTACCAGCTGTTCCGCAGCCGCCTGTTCGACAACGAGTGAGGCGTCCGCGGTTTTTGAGCAATGTACTTAGACCCTGCAGGAGAAAGGTCAGCTAGGAATCAAGTAAATCCAAAACAGCGTCGCGCCACGCGCGCGCTCATGAACGCAATACGAGACACACTGAAGGTCGAGCAGGCAAAAAAAACAAACGGGTCATGGAATCTTCCGAAGAAAGAGGGCGGACTCACATTGTTCTTGCCGCTCATTCTCGAATGAAGTAAAAAATATGATAAAGGTCTCGAACAATGCTGCCAAGTTGGTCGGAACAGAGCTCTCCTTCCTGTTCGCGCTCCCTCTCTAAGAAGAAAAAATTTTAATAAAATTTATCTCGTTTGTTTAATCTCCTGTTCCTCTTTTTCCCTCCTGCTTCGCGAGTTTTCAGGAGATTCTCTCGTTGCAGAGCGAGGCGTCCCGTGAGACTCTTCGACGTCCGCGTCCGATCTCCTTCGCTCCTCCCTGTCCGCCTGTCTAGCGTCCATTCGCGCATGGAGGAAACGCGAACTGAGAGAATGAAGGAAGCGGGGAAGAGCAGCAAAGCGATGTCATGAAGTACGTCGAGGCAGCGAAGAGAAACGATTCAGCTTCTGGTCATATTGCCGTTATAAACCGGCACTTGGTCGACTTGACAGCGCGCGCAACGACTCCCACAAAACTGTCTTTTGTTATAGCGAGTCGCGCAGTTTTTGAATTCGGTGAAATGGATTGATCCAACCACTCGGATGACTCGCTTGTTTGACGGCGCAGTGAGTGGCCGGTTCGTCCGACGGTCAGTTGATCGCCTTTGAGTGAATCCGTCTTTCAGCAACGAAGCTCGGAGACCGAACGCAATTAACGTTACGCTCGACGATATCTTGGGTCGGTCCAGAGCGACGAAGAAAGAGTCCGAGCGAGGTCGCGCACTGGTTCACCACGACATTCTTGTAGCGACATTTCGCTTGACGGGCAACGAAGCGTTCCTTTTGGGACGATGTCAAGATTAACTCCATCATTGTGCGGTCGGTCGGTCGGTCGGTCGGTCGGGGGATCGCTAACTCGGCGGGTCTATGGTCGACGGTCGCCGCTGTCGTCGTCGACGTCGAGAACTCGACGACTCCCAAAGCGCTCGGTAATGAGCTCGACTTGGATGCTGCCCAAGAAAGAAAGAAAGAAAGAAGGATTGTATGAAAACCGCCGCGCACAAACTCCCCTTTTCCAATGAACATTATTTGTTCAGTATGTATGTGGTCCGCTCGCTGATCAACTGAATGTGCCATCTTCAATCAGCGAGTCGTGGGACGACGAGGAGAGCCTGATGAATGGCGAAAATCGGAGGCGGTCGTCGCTTGATGGAAGAGTTCGAATCCCTCATTCGAATGATATCTGGAAACGACTCGGAAACCTCAATGATTCTCAAGCGAGCTCGAGTAAGTTCACAAACACTCGGAACCGAACTTCTAAAATGATGCGAGTTTTCGACGAGTTCCGACAAAAGAAGTTGGAATCTGTTTCGGGCTCGAACTTCTCGTTCTCCGCTTCTCAAGGATCGTTGGGCAGACGCTGCCGCTGCTGCTGCTGCCGTCGCCACCAGCCTCATCCATCTCCGTCTTCGTGTGCAAACTTAAAATTAGTCCCTGTGGCCAACACGGCATAAACGGGCGTCGTTGCAGGAATCTCTCTCGCTTAGCTCGAAAGTCGCTAAGCCCACGCCCGCTCGTTGTTCTTCTGCAAAGTCTCAACTCACGGATCCTCCACTCGATTGTTTGCTTGCGTTGTCGATCCACCGAGTTGGAAACCACCAAACCACGATCGAGTTTGACGAGCCACGCCGTCGTGGACCTTGATATTTCAGCGGCGGAGCGGACCATTTCATGAGAGTCTCACCGCGGTAGGGATGAAGGTTCAAGAAAGTTACAGTGAGCGTTCTTAATGGTGACGAGTTTTGTAGTCGGATTAAAACTTTTAAGTAAATGCGGTGCAAGGAGTGAGGGGACAGCGCTTCTCCTCCCACCACATTTGTCTGACCTGAGTCTGAATAGTTCGGTTGCCTGCGACGGAACACGACAGAAAAACTTGACGACGAAAGCGACCGCGACAGGACCCCGACGGGCGGGATGGAAACTCGGAGCTTTTTGCGGCGACACGTGTTGCTTTCGCCGCGCATATATAACGTACGTCTGAATATGTCCCATTTGAAATGCGGAGCATGCACGCTGGCTGCCAGGCTCGCGGGGTTGCAACTCGTCCTGCCAGAGCTCACTACCTCAAACTGAGAACGCCGCACCTGAAAAATTCTGAACTCGTTCGTTAGTCGCAGGGGAAGGCGTCGCACATCAGCGCCTCATGCTCGCACCTGCGGCAACTCTCTTCGTCTGTGTTCTCCCATATTCCTTCTGTGGCCATTTCCTGGAGAAATTCTCGGCGTTGATTCTTCAGAGCGAAAACTTTCCTCCGGTCTCATCAAGTCGACGGTTTCCACGTCAATTTTCCATCACTGGGAATTAGGAAGAGCCGAAAAGACAGAGACATTATTTATGCAATTATCCCAATGTTAAAAAGCAATCCATTTATCGCGAGCTGGACGGAAAAGAGGGTTCGCAACTCTTCTGCTGTTAATGCGACTGATGGATCTTAGGGCGCTTCCATCAGAGAGAGGCTTCTTGTTAAAAGAACATCATCGACTGGGGTTGCGAGACAAAATAAAGCGCAATTGTCTTCATTTGCATCGGAACAAATCGCGCCTGGTGGTGCCGCTTTCCAGCCGCTGGATACGTTTTCTATGGGTCTTGTCCGGAGAGTTGAGATCGATCTTGATGAAGAAATCCGAAGATGTAGAAGAGAGCCCGGCTCCTGCCGCGAAACATCTTACGCGAGTCTACCTGTAGCTCTCCATGGAGCCGCTTTTGTATTGGAGCTGCAGCTACATTTTCAGCCCTGCTGGTTCTTTTCGTCTGCCGGTAATCCAAGCGACGGTACTTACAGCAGCGAGCTCGTCGTCGTCTGTTCCTCCAACAGGCCGAACCAACCAGTCAGGAAGGTCTAAGCTTCCACCCAATCTGTCCGTCCATCCGTCGTTCTGTCTATTTGTCGGCGGAGAGGACGACTGCTAGTACCAACAAGCGGGATAAAGAGAGAAGAACATCGTTTTGCTTTTGAAAAGAACCAACCAGTCTTCGATAGCTTTCGTCTCTTCCTCGTTTCCCTTCGGCTCCGCCACCGTTCGCCGAACGCCGTTTGCCATCCGACTTTCAGACAGCTGCTGCGGCGGGTGGTTCCGCATGGTCGAGGGTTTGTCTCGGGAGGAAGATATTCCTCATTCATGAGCGACACGGATGCGCAGGCTAGCTGTGGGTGAGATCAAAATCTCCAAAGAAGTTCAGGATTAGCTGCAACGAATTCTCCCGCCTTCTTGTTCTAAAAACTCTTCGCCATCTTTTCGTTCAGACGAGACTCAAGAGAGAGAGAGCTTGTAACGAGGAGTCGATGCCTCAACAATGCCGGAAGCCCTCTATTATGATTCAAATTTGATAGACTGACATCCTCCTCTGTGTCGTCTGCAGACTGAATAACGATGTTACCTGGGGAAACGGAGGTCATGAAGGTACTCGATGATTACGATCAAGAAGATAGCTGCGGCTACGAGGATTGTGGGGCCTTAGCGGCAGAGCTGTTTCAGTCTGTCAAGTAGATCGAAAGAACGGGAGATCGTGCGATATATATTCAAGTTGAAATCATCAAGTTGAAGTATTAGAAACCACTGTTCTGCAATGAGCGAGCCATATTCAGAAACCAACGACTTTCCTGGAGTCGACCCACCCTGTTTTTACCTCATGACGGAGCCTTTGCTACACTTTGGTCTCTCGCGACTTTGGGGCCGAAATGGAGTATAGCGGGAACCAGACTTGAATTTCATATGATTGCTATCTGGTTCCGCTCATCTCTGATTTGCTTTCCTTACTTTTTCACTTTTGGGACTTCATCTCGATTCTCCGCTTCGCCGATAGATCGAAAGATGAGGAAACAAAGATTGCGATTCCCCCACAGACTCCCAAGGGCTTTTCAGCCTGGGCATTCCAACTATCCCAGCACTAGCCTCGACGCAAGGAAGCAAGCCAGCCAAGCAAGCAAGCAAGCAAGCAAGCAGTGAGCGGCGCAATAGAAGGGGCCTGGTGGCGGGTGAAGAGAGGGAAAGGTGGGCTTGGGAAAGTCGCTGCGGGAGGAAGAGAGCGAGCGAGCGAACGGCGCAGTAGAAGAAACGAGGACAAATATCATCCACGCGATTACCCTCCATTGTAACGGCGACAACGTTGGCTGGCGCTCCGGCACGCTGGATGGTTCGTTCGTTCCTCCGTTCGTTAGTGGGAAAAGCAGGAAAATTCTTGCGTGGAACTCGACAACGTGAGTCGGAAGCATTTGAGCGTGCCAACGGCAGACAGAGCAGGTTGTGCTGCTCTCGTACTGTTCCCTCCAACCCGAAGCGAGGCCGCCGTCAATGGTGAGGCAAGACGAAGGCTACGCGCTGAGAGCTTTTGTCTAAAAGGAATAGATCCTCCATTCTAAGAGCCACCACCGAACGCCATAACATTCCTAAAAGTCGACCAGTCGTCCGAGCGGGCGTTCGCTCGCTCGCTCGGTCTTTCTGTCTGTCTGTCTGTCTGTCGGGCAGTCTTGTGAGGCATCGGCTTCAATACTTAAATTCTTGTGTCCAGAACTCAGGATCCTTTTCAGCGGCTTCATATATCACATGGCAATGTCCAGTCAACCGGTCGGTTGCTCGAGCAGGCGGCTGGCGAGCTGTGCTCCTTCAATCTTGTTGAAAGAAAAATCAATTTCTTCTGCAAGAATTCCCCACGTTGTCCATCGTGGCAAGAAAAAACTTCGGCAGCATATCACTCGCCGGATGGGATCTAACTTTGAGCAGATAAGTTCCGGCCCCATCGATAGCTCAGCAGTCAGGGCGCATGCGACGCAATTTTTGCATTTGTGCTGATAACGTTTTGGAACGAGGTATTACCCGTTCTGACATCGAAAAATGTCAAAACAAAGAGGGTTGAAATGGAATCATGATGTGTTCGAGTGATAGAAACGAGAGAGATATTGAGTGTGAAGGATGCAGGCGTCTCATATTCGAGGAGACGTTGCTTGCTGTGGTTTGGGCTCCCATGATGTCAAGCCCACGCTTCTCTGTGGTAAGTGAGAGTCCATCCCTTGATTGCGAAAGTGTTTACAGACTCGCTGTCGTCGTTTCCTCCATCCTTCCGTCAGTCGGTCTGTCTGTCTGTCCGTCTGCGTGCGTCCGTCGCTCTGCGGATTCGCCAGTCTGCTGCGGTAGGTGTTGGTTGCCACTGATTAACACTGGGACACTACTTGGAGCTCGTAGAGCAAAGCTGCGCACTATCTCGCAAGTTGCTAGCACAACCAGCTGCCAGCTATGATGTAAGAGGAAGCTTCGTTCGCTTTAATGTCTCGAACGTGACCTAACATATGGCAGTTCTCGCCTCACACAAAGTCAAAGCTCTCTCTGTTCCGCGATCGGGCTTCCCGCCTTTCAATTGTCTTCTGCTGGAGGCTCCTTTGGAGGACTTCTTCAGGAGTTGCAGCAACTCGGCCCTTAACGTCTTTAGAGGAGAAAATTTCTGGAATCTTCGCGCTAACCGCGGATGGAGATTGAGAAACAGACTCGAGATGGGGCTTGATAGAAAGTTTGCAGTTTCTTATCGACACAAACGACATCATCGCCAGCCGTGGTCGTCAACAAGAGAGGATCATCAAGTCATCACCGGAGGAACGGCACAAATGGTAGCCCGCTTATGCTGCTGCGGCGGCTGTTGATAGCGGTGGCAGTGATGGTAGCGCGATGATAATATCGAGCAAAATGTCCGGAACTATCCTCGGATACATCCTCTCCGTCAAGCTCGGCAACAGGCTCAAAATAGAAGCAAGCAAAAGGCCAACCTTCGGGGAGGTAAGCCTTCAGCTTTTGCCGAGGCTCGTTCTCCGGGACACGATTCTGTTGTACCCGTTTTCTGTGCAAGACTTCATCTTCGGAAACTTTTTCTCGAGGATTCCCATGAATGAGAGAAGATCACTTTGAAATTGAGGGAAAAACATCGGAAAAATTCCCCCGAAAACAGCTATTAGACAGCGAATCGATGGAGAGCAAACGGATAGTGATCCCAGAACTCACAGCAAAGACGCATTCAGTACCACGGCGGCGACCGAGAACGAACAGATTCCAATGGTGCACCGCGAGGAGGAATGGCTATGCTTCGAGACGCCGACACGAGGAGAGAGTTCAGAAGAGGGAGATCGAGCAAGCAAGCAAGCAAGCGTCAAGAAGATCGATGACGGAAACATCTTTCGACGGCAGCTACGACGACGCGACGTCTTCTCAAAGTTTATTCACTGACTGACTCCGACTCGGAAGAATTCATTCTGCGTCGTCTCCGACCCGATAGGGGAGAAATTTCCTGTTTTGACAGAGTAAGCATGCCAGGCCTTTTTGATGTTGTCATGAAGCTTGTGATCCTTCCCGAACCGTCCTGACTGTTGAGCTGAGACTCTCAGGGAATCACCTCAAGGTTCACCTTGCGATCTCCAGTCTGATTGAAGTTTCTTCATTCATTTGACGATCTTTGATAAAAGTTTATTCCCTATGGCCGGGAAGTTCCACAAGTGAAGCTTCCACCTGTAGAGAACGGGAACCACGGAACCCTCCCTTGGAGTCGAAGCGTCGGCCGTAGGAAGCCGTGACGGCATCCTTTACTTGGACAGGGATTTCCCGCTCGAGATGGTGTGAATGTAGCTTCGCGAATCCGCAGATTCCAAGACGGAGACATTGACGGGTTTTGACGTACGAAAGTGAAGCAGAGCGGAGGGTTTGCCACGATAGAGATGGAAGGGGACCGAGGGCGGAGAAAGAAAGGAACCAAGTCACAACGAGTTAGGGAATCGGACCCTCGAGAGATCCACCAGCAGCATTCCCTGTACCGGCGAGGCCCATTTGTAGGCATGACTTCCTCGGTTGTCGACCTCACCTGCGACACTCGGGATCTACGCTCGTGTAATCTCTATGGAAATCCGCGATGGAGGCAGTGGACTCTTACGGCTCGCATGGCGAGACAAAGAAATTCCGTTATCAAGGGGACGGTCAGGGATTTGAGATACAATCAAAGCTCGCAAGAGGTCGGAAACCGCTTCTTGCCTACGAAGTGCTCACATTCCCGTCGCGTCGCGCGTTTGTTGGCATTCTTTTGGGTGTCCGTAGCCAAGCGGATGTTCACTTCATTTTATGCGAATCTCAGACGGCGCCGGGAACTTGGAAAAAATCCGAGTTCTAGATCCGAGGATGACCTGTGGGATTTCGATCCAAGTATCATCCCACGACTCGTAGTTCCTTCCGTCGATCCATCTGTCCGTTTGTCCTTCCCCTCTCGTTCTTCTGGTGCATATCACGTTGCCGGGAGAAACTTAGTTGGCAACTTGTTCGTAAGCCTCTGTGACGAACCTAATCGCCGGTAATCGGATTAGATCGGCCTGGAGTCCATCTCCCGCTGCTGCTACCGCCGTCCTCCCGTACTTCGCCCGTCCGCCAGCAGTCCGTCATATTCATTCAATGTCGGACGACCGACCCACCGGCTGGCTCGCCGGTCGGTCGGTCGGTCAGCCGACCATCCTGGCACCAAGTCGACCGTGGAAGCTTCAGTAGCCAATACGTCTTCCGACTCCTGCTCGATTCATGGCGTTCCGTATTTTATTATTCATGCGAGAAGGTGTCCTTGCCTGACTTCCTTTCTCTCTCTCTCTCTCTCTCTCTCTCAGAAACGAGGAAAGTGGAAGCTCTGAAGAATATGAACCCGTGGAGATGAGAAATCGTTGCTTGTTTCGGATATCTCGGCCCTTTCGAAATTTGGAATTGCTTCATGAAAAACCCGCCACGTCTACTCTCGATCGCAAAGATGAATTCGAAAGCGGCGATCGGGTATCGAGCAGACGTAATAGGCCCATATTAGCGACCACAGCTGGTATCGAGGCTCCGATGGTCTCGGAAATCACAGATGCGGGATGAGATCGGAGCCTGTTGCGGGCACATCGAAGCTCAGTCAGCCGTGGCTCTCGAGCATAGCGTGCAGCAACAATAATCTCGAAGCGTCACGAAAGCTTTTTAATTTTACTCGTCGCCACGGAGCTGCAGGGTGGAGGAAATAATGAATCTCCCTCGCTATGAATGAATAGCAGCATCCTTTTGAAAATTAAGATCGGAGCCCTGAGACGATAACAAGGAAAACAACTCTTTCTCTCTCTCTTCGTATCATATCTTCCGAGAGACAGGGGGAAGCTCAGTCGCCAGGTGCGGTATAGAGTACTCGGCCGCTCGCGAAGTGGCCGGAATCAGCGGGAAACCTTGGGAAAACGGACGAAAGGGAAGCGTCGGGATTCCGCGCGTTCCTCGTGATCACCGGGGCATCCTTCAGAGTTCGTTTCTCCGGCACATTTGTCATTTTTGAGCGGTCTCCTCGGTTTCTGGAAGCGGAGAGAAATATTTTTCTTCTTGCTGAGGCTGTTCCTGCTGGAAACAGCTGGAAACGGTCATCTGAGCTCCACTTCATCATTGGTTCGGAGGCATCCGTGCCCGCTAATATCTCATGCGCATGCCCCGTCCTTCTCTGCATTCTATGCGCTGCCTGATCCTCATGCATCACTCGATCAAAGTGGATTCATTCACCTGAAGATCCGTCTGCATTATCATCCTCGCAGCTCAAAACTGGGACAATCCTCATGGAAGCAGGCCTGCATGATTAATGGAGCGACCGAAACATGCTCTGCTCAACAATGACGATGAAGATGAAGTAGCAAGAATGATGGACATGGATTGTTGTTGATAAGTTGTACTTCATCCATGAGTGTCTGATGAGGCGTACAAGGACGACGCGCTAACATCGTACGCCAGCTTTGTTATGATTCGTCTGCGGCCAAGGATGACTGGACGGCATGGTTGCCTCTTATTCCTCTCTCAGAGACTTGAGCTTGTTCTGTTCCGCCGCCGCCGCTGTCCGACCGACCACCGACCGTTAGTGCATCCGTCCGCTAGCCTGCTCGCTGTTCTCTCTGCCTTGGCATCAGGAATAACGCATTCATTTTTCATGAGCGGCCTCGGGGGCTTCGGCTGGCAACTGGGAGGGCGAGCTGGCGCGGGAGCCGAGCAAGTAAGCGACTGACCGACCGAGCGCCCGACCGACCAGCCAACCCACTTTTCCATCAAAACCCGTTCGGTCGTTCGTCCGTCCGTTTGTCCATCCATCGAGTGAACGTATTGTGGTGCCATGCCTCACTCGTTGGTCGGTCGGTCGGTCGGTCGGTCGGTCAGCTGGTTGCCTCCCCCTTGGATTGGGTTGCGTTTGAGTGAGCTCGATGTCGCTGCTGCTCCTACTGCTGCTGTATATCATCGAAGCCACCGAATACCAAGGAACCGGGGAAAGGAAAGAGGCCAAACCAATGGGAAGAACATGGAAATCGTTTTTGGCCTTTCTCATCCAACTGTTTCTCTGTGTTTCTTATTCCCCGTTTCTCTCGAGAAGAGAGAAGCACCGGTCAACTGTCCGACCGATTGAACGACCGAAAGGGAGAGAGAAATGCCATTAAGAACAGCCCGTCCCTCGACCGGTCTGTCCGTGGCTATCTGTTAGTCAGTGAGTCTGATCAAGCACCAATAGCATCAGGAGGCCCCCGGTCTGCGATGGCGGGGTGGCCGTCCACATACAGCCACGGTGCCCGGCAGGACGTTCGATGATGGTTTACACCGGAAAAAACTCCAAACTCCTCCATCTTTTGTTCTCTCCAGTGAAAAATGACAGTTTTCCTTCCGAAAGCAGAGGAAAAGGTCTCTTCGAAGGTTCAGCCTCGATCCTCGGTCAACGATGATACAGTTTGTGCCTGAGAGATCGACCGACTGCTTGTCTTCCTGCTCACTTTCGAGCACCGATCGAGCGAGCTGCAAGTATCTCGTACGTCAAGAGAACTAAATAGCTCGCGAGTAGACGGTAGGAAGGCGGACGGATAGGCAGGCGGGCAGGCAGGCAGGCATGCAGAGATCGTCGAGGCAGCTACGCACTCAAGATGGGAAGTCATCCATAGTGCAGACGTTGGAGTAAACTCTCTAAAGTTGCCGTCGAGTACAAAGTGAAGTCGCGGCGTCTTTCGACATGGTTGAGATGGATGGATGGATGTATGAACAGACAAGCAGAGGATGGAGACTCCCGCATCTATCAAACAACGCCCGCTGCATTCGGTCTCGGGCAGCGAAGTCTCTCTAGGCAGCCGTTCCTTCCCTATCTGGCGCGTTGCGACTTCTACCTCCCCCGGTTCACTCAGCTGCGAGCGGTCACAAAGGTCTGCCGGTGACGCAAAGTTGATTTAACTCAGTCAACTCGGTGTACGTCGACCACAAGAGCGCCTGGACATACTTTCTCGAATCCGCAATCCTCTTCCGTCGCTGACTGAGCGGAGCACAACGACGAAGAAACGCCGGGAAAGTCGGCGGTAAAGCAGGTGGAAGAGCAGGTGATGGCAGATGGCCGGAGAACGAGCTTCTGCAGCTGATTGAGTTAGTTCGTTCGGTGGAGAGTGACAATCATGCATGGCCGCCCACCCACCTACTCTTCCCTCTCGTACGCACCCTCCATTACACTCTGCCGCCGCTTCCTCTTGGTTTCCCTTCAAAAAGACACACGTGTACACAGAGAATAGGAGCGAGCGATGAAAGAGAGCGAATTCGGGGGAGAAGACACACAAAGACACACAGCCATACGTTTTCTATGGCCTCGCCAGTGGGTTGTGCAATCTTCACTAAACGTCTCTCTGTACGGAACAAATCGGAGAAACGAGATTAAACACTGCCGTAACGGGATCTCATCGAAGCCTGTTGAGAGTTCTCGCATCTCTTTGTTAAAGGAAAAACTTCCCGAGGAACGCCAGGTGGGTCAGACCAAATGTGGACCAAGAAACGATTGTGATCGCTGAGGCGAGGCTTCAGGTTCTCCTTGGTGTTTGTGTGGAATTGCAAGAGTGTTTTTCAGTGATGATGATACGAAAATCTGAGGAAATTTCTTTTTTTCGGGGACTGCGGCCACGGGTACATTTGTTGTATCGTTGACCATAAGTCCAGATCGAATCCATAACCCGGAGTCAGCACTGGGAACCCGCAGGAGCCGATACCTCCAATGAGCCGGAACCTATCCAACGCTAAGCCGAAGGCACACACGAAGATCTGCGTTACTAAGCTTCGCGTTTTCAAGTGGAACGTCAGTCCACGCAATTGAGCTGGCACAGCTGACCGAAGTGGCACCTGGAGCCCATATGGTCTTCTTACCCGGTGAGATGGATAGCAATTAGCAGCCCGCCGTCGAGGCCGAAACGGAGAATTCGCGTTTTCCTCGGACCGGACTCTCGCATTTCATAGAATGGCCGCCAATTGAACTTCCCACCGGCTGGAAGTAAATTAGTTCCACGTGAACTGCCGACGACGCAGGGAACGACTCCAAACGAAAGCGCGATTTGCGACACTTACTCGAGCTGTTCCATTCCCAAGTCCTGGCTCGACCTCTTTGAGTCCTTGGAACAGAGATCGCCGCCAGTCGCGCCGAGGACGCGTCTCATCGTGGCTTACGATTCGGAACTTCCGATAGAGGTGCGATGCGGTTCGCGAACCAGTCGAGCAAGCGGCACGACAGATCGCCAGCCAAACAGGAACCAGACTACGAACCGTCTGAGAGTTCGTCAAACTTGTCTAGGCTGTCGCCAACTCGATTGAGGATGAGGAGGAACGGAATAGGAACGATGCAAGTGAGTGAGTGAGTTAACTCGCGTCTCACCGATCGTATATTTGTCGTCGGCCGTATGTTGGAGCCGAGGCGACAGTCGGATACACTACGGAATGTTCCTAATTAAGGCCGTCGGCTCAGTCGCCAGAGATATGTATCCCGGACAATCACAGGCCAATAAACCGGCATCTGTCACAGCTTGTAAGCATCTCCCAGGTGATAGTGTTCGCTTGCCAGTCGTGGAGGATCACTCGGCTCTGTTGCTGGTTATTGCCGGCGCCGGCGGTTCCCTAGCGACGTTTCGAGTCCGCCCACGGCTCCGCAGGAACGTATGGCGGACGTTCATCGAAACGCATTCTTCCGACGCCTCGGGTCAGGACTCCCGGATCTCATAAAGTTCTCAAGGCTGAGCTTTTCGATAAGACTGCTCCGGCACAAGTAAATACTTTATCTTCAGATCATCCCTCAAATCGACCGTCCTGACCTCCAGCTCTTCCTCGTTGAGATCTCGAAACAGTTCATCCGCATCACTTTTTAGCGGATTATTTAAGTTCGCTGTGTTTCGCGGAGTTCGTGGATGCGTGCTTCGAGACGATCTCTACGATGCTAACGAGTGGAGCGAGAAAGTTGAAGCAAGTACAGTCCGAGGCCGGACGTATTCATTGTCTGCTCAAGGTTCCAGGCACGCCTTCCGCTCCTTGGACGGAGTCGCTTTGAGCACAGAACTCCGAAATGCAATTTCATGGAGCCCCCTCTCAAGTTTTAGCCGACCGACAGAGTGCGCTCGACGTACTCTACAGCCAACCAACCGACCGACTGCTTTGTAGTCTTTGAATGATTATAGGGGTGAGTGTCTCGCTCCCAAACCGGCGGTCTATCGAGCCGGGGGAAGATAGAACCAACCAACCCTCACCCTGATTACAGAGTAATTGACGGATAATGTATGCAACAAGAAACGCGCGCGTGCGAGTGAGCGAAGAAGCGCTTTCTGCGGCCTTTACGATCTTATAATAGGGTCAAGTAGGGGAAATAAGTTGGAGAACAGCTCGGCCGGCCGACGGGCTGCCCGCTCGACCGGCGAGTCTTGCAAGTCATCAGGAAACCTGTTGAAGACACTTGGTTCTTGTGGAGTTTTTTTTGTTCAGCGGAAGCGAACGGCACTGCTCGGAGCACCGAACGGGAGAATAAACTGTTCGTGAGCAGAATCGAATCTCCGTCGTGAACAAACAGCTCAATCTCGTTTTTTTACTAGCTGATCTACCCTGAAGTGGACTCGGGAGCTAGATGGGTTCGCGAGGTCAAAGGAGAAATTTGTAGCGTTGGTCTAACGCGCACTCAATGCTAATTTTGAGACAATACGTACGCAGTGAACTGTGATCCAATGAATGAAGATATAAATGTAGCTAAACGACTTCGACAATCAAGACGTGGCCGGCCAATATGTAATCTGAAACGCTGGCAAAATTGCTCAACTGCAATCTCACTGGCGGCGGCGGCAATCATCGTCATCGTCCTGACTCGGAGAGCCTGACCTCCATTTGGCATGAAGCTGAGAAACGGAGTCTCCTTCGTCCAACTTCCTCAACTTGGAGATTCGAGTCCGCCTAATGCAGATTAAGAACGAAAAAACCCTCCAAGTGAAACTGGATTCAAATTACGCTCGCGATTTCTAGACTGCTGCGAAGCCCATTCAAAAACAGCCTAATGGAATCATCCGCCTTCTCAAGCTCTTTTTCCCACGGCGGCGCGTCGAGATTGAAGTAAATATGGAAAGCTTCCTTTCTGGTCATTCGTGAATCGAATCCCGTTTCGGAATTCACAGAAGAACAGATCGCCAGACGAGGCGACGCCATTTCCCAATCTGTTCACCTGAAAGTTCATGAGGGGCTTAGTTCTCTGTGAGAGCGATGTCGTCCCCTTATTCAAACTCAGCAGTTCCTTGCATCGGACAACTCCATCTTTGGAGACAGAGTTTATTTACCGGCGTGCTTGTGTCATGGAACGACAGCCGGTGGGCTACACCGCTGTTTCTAACACCTCCGCGAAATCTCTCGTTGAGAGGCTTGCTATCTTCCGAGCTGAGTATCAGATTACTCGCAACGTCGAATGCAAGCTTAGCTTCATCTACAAATTATGCCGAGCTGTCTGCTCATGAATATCTGCGTGGTGTGCTGTGTAGGCAGGCGTGTAGGTAGGCAGGCAGGCAGACAGGCAGGCAGGCTCGAGTTATCGTCCGGGCAAGCTATTCAGGGATGCAGCAGAGCAAGACAGTCTCGCTGGAACTGAGCAGACAGCTAGTCAGAGAAGAAACATGCAGTGCGGCCGACAGCGGACGTGAGGACTCCGGGAGGCGCGAATTTTCCATCGGAGGGAGCATCTCACGAACAAGGCAGAATAATCCCGCCATAATCCTGGCTATGGCGCATTTTAATACCTACCAGCACTTTTGCAAAGCATACATAGACTTGCTCATTCTATGCCGTGTGAGTTGATGGATAGATCCTTTGATGGATTGGCGTGGCACGTTCCGATCCGATTGACAAACAGAAAAACGGGAATCATGTTATATTGACACCGGAGTGCTCGAGGGTCCGATCAGACGCGAGTCATCCCGGTGTTCAACACCGCCTATCGTATGATTGAACATTCCTACGTTCGTTACTTGCTCAGTATATGAGCCGGTAGGATCTGAGCTGTGCAGCTCTATACAGAGGTGTTCGGGGGTATTGCACGCGTTTGTTTGCTCCCAATACTCCTGTAGCATTTGCTCCTTTTTCTCGTGCAGCTGTGTGCAGAGCTTCGATAGCTAAATACACAGAGAACACGCGAAAGCAGCAGCTCAGTTATCGATTAAGTCTCTCGTCGCCTCGATTGGAATTGCAGTTTGCCTGCAGCCAACAGGCGAGCTGGCATGCACTAGTAGGTGACGGACTGAGTTGGCACAGCGCATACAGTTTTAATCTCCGTAGGTATACTCCGTCAATCGATCGCCTCGAGCGAAACCTGTTGTATCTTTCGGTGATCTGGATTAGGAGATCGCGCTGCTCGGAAACGTTGATTCGCTCGGCTCCGCTGTCATTGGAAGCTCTTACATCAAGACGCTGTTGTTTTGGTGTGGGAGATGTGTTGAGACCGTCGGTCGTTCATGAACTCCGAGATCTGGCTCGAGCGATTTCGATTCGGATCGATCACCACCGCTACCTAATCGTTATCAGCACAACACACGTCAAAGTGTGGAATCGATTCAGTTGGGACAATGCTCCGCGTTCGATCGCTGCGGGCGGATAATGACCGTTGGGCTTTGATGTTTCCTGAAAATCGAGACGAAGGGTGAGGGGAAAGGAAGAGAAATAGTCGTTCCATCGACTTAAAAAATTGAGCCGTTTAATGGGAGCGCCGCTACTCAAAGAAAATAACAGCCTGTCAGTAGCAGTAAAAACAAACCATTGAAGCGAGAGAGCAAGCCACCCAAACCAACAAGGCGACCTGTTCTTTGCGCTAAACTTTCTTCCCTCTGTCTGCGCAGAGTTGTTCCAGAGTTCCGTCATGTTATGCTACGCAGCATTATTCCTTCGCATATATCTTGCGTGTCCCGAAGTCTGGGGATCGCTCAGCGCGACTGGACAACTTTCACTCGACATCCGGACTCCGCTGGAGATGGCATTCGAAAGCATTTTATTCAACGAAAAGCCAAAAAGCGCGTACCGTGACTTGAGAAATTAGAGTGAGGCAAACACGGGCATCCGGAGCGCGGTCTGGGACCTGACGCTCGGTTCTCGCGTTCCAGGATTCCAACGTGTGTTTTCGTAGACGGTGCTCGCAGACACAATACCTGGCACTCGTTGGTTTTGTCGGCTCCGACGTCGCCCTATCTCTGTTTTCTATTTCCACTTTTCTCGACCCGCCCTCAGACTTCTCGGGGGACTCGAGTCGACTGGCATCCCGCCGCATCTCCGTGCAGCGATGGTCCTCCCGCTGCCTATAGAGATGTAAATCGGTCCAAATCTCATTTCCCCCACTGTCGTGCACTCTGCCTTCACCATTCTTGTCGCTGCGACTTCAACACAAGAGGGAAGGGAAAAAGCTCTCTCGAGCAGCGAGCCTCAGACTCACTAGGAACTGACTGGATTGACATGCCGGTTCCGAATGACCCTCCTTGTGAATCTTTCCGGTGGTGCTCGCCCCGACCTAATTCCCGTGAAGTTCCCGACTCCTCTTCGTTGGTCCCAGAGGTGAGACTCTTGTCCGTTCCCTTGGAACTTGATTCGAAGTTCGAAGTCCCGTTCCACCTGCTGATCGGCGGTTTCTACTCAAGGCGTAAAGATTCTCTCATTCGCGCTTTTTCGAGCTTGAGGTCAAAGTGAGTTTTATCCCTACCGACTACGCGCTTACCTCGAGGGTGATTTTGATGAATCCGATTCTCTTTGGACTCGAATCTTCAAACGAGACACTCTGCATAATATTCCGCCGAAGTGGAACTTACGACTCAATAGGGAAGGGGAGGAATGTAACTGGAAGGTTTTCCAAAGGAGTTCTGACAAAGAAGTAGGAACTGGAGGTTCGATGAAGCTTCAATCATTGGATCTTGACATAAGAGAGCTTGGAATGAATTCTCGCGCTTGCAAATCTTGTTTTCGTTTCTGCTTTCGAAACTCGGACTCGAGTTGATGTATGACCACAAGGGAGTAGAGATCATGAAACGACTCATACAGCGTGCAGCGGCGGAGCGCCGTCAGATATAAACTCGCTCGAGCTCGCCAAAGACGACCGGGTTTCCAGCGAAATGATATCTTGAAACATATCGAATCCGAGACTTCGAGATGAATGTGGTAAACGCTATCCGATATAAGACCATCGCCGTCGAAGAAACACGAGAACCCCAGCCGCTTTCTGCTGAACTTCCGTCAGAAGGAAAGGATTTCAGATTCCGAGAATGTTGCAAATCTTGACGTGGGGAGGGTTGTACTCAAAATGGGGATGGAATCCATCCTCCCCTGTCAACTCCATGAGGACACGAGAGCCAGTTGAGAGACGCCAGTTCCATAAATAAGGATCATGTCGCGAATAAAAATTGGATCATGTCATCCGAGGCATCTCCAGCAGCCTACGGAGCTCCTCGTTCCGAAGTCTCGACGGAGCTCAGCAGAAATAACTCAGCATGCCGTTCTTGACGAGGAAATCGGAGCTTGACCGATTCTGATGAAGATCAGAGTTAGACTTCCAGAATCAGAGTTGTCTTCGCATATTCGTTGACTCCGGGAACGTTGAGGCACAGGATATCTCTAACGAGTGCTCATTTTTTTTCAGCGCTGAACGCTCGAACACGTCGATTATCTAGCGGTCCATCAAGCGACGGAGTATCAACAAAATGTGTATAGTCTCATCAGGGCACCGCTTCTTGGAAAAGGTGTCCAAGAGCAAGGGCCTTATCACATTCACGATGTATTTTCTCATGGTAGGCTTGGCTACAATCGGCATTTTCGGCAAGACCCAGTATCCGAACACGTTCACTCCTCGATGGGTAAGTTTTTCTTTCTTGAAAAGTGTTTGTCAGCGGAAGAGTCAGGCTTGAAATCAATCAATATCAATCAACTAGCTGCCTCTGGGATCAGGATTCCTCCGAACTAGTTCTTAGAGCCATATCTCTTCGGATGAACTCACAAAGCGAATCGATTGAAGTAATATAAAGCTATGTGCCAGCCCTGAAACGACTTCAAAGCGAAATGATGGCAAGTTATCGCGGACTTTGTTGTCCCACCGTTGTTTATAGTGGCGGCAGAGGTTCCTCGGTCCCAAATTTCGCCTCATCCATCTCGATCGAGGCGCTCAGCGGGAACTTTTCTCGAGGACTCCATAGCACGTCGTTTCTCCTCTCCAGAGCTTCTTCTCCCCATTGATCTCTCGATTGCGAAGGCTTCACCGAGCTCAGTGTCAGAACGAATTTCCAGTCCGGCGTGAGTGGAAAAAACGAAACTGTCATTTTTAAGTTTCCTCGCGGGCTTCTCCAGATTCTGTGCGAGCTGAAATGAAGACAATGAACTTTCCTGACAATGAATGAAATCACAAATGAATGAACAATGAGTCCAGCTCTCCCGAACGAGGTTTTAGAGAGAGTTCTTTGTGCACACTCCCGTTTCCGTGCAGAACCTGCAAGATGAATAATAACAACCCGGACTGAGTTAAAAAGAGAAGCGCGGGATTTCCACACTTTTCCCGAGTTTGAGCTTAAAGTTTCGAAAACATTATTCACCGCAAGAATTCATTCTTGAAAAGACATTGGTAGATTTGTGTGAAGGAGCAAGATATCTCCGTTCGAGGAATACGACGATTCTCGCGGGACACTTTCTTTCTCAAGGAGAACAGGCCGAAGTTTTCTGAACGACAGAGTTGGTCTCGTCATTGGATATGGTTCTCACGTCGTTGACTCCGAACCGACTTCCATCTTCGGCTTCTGTCACTGTTGTCGTCAGGACTCCCGAAGTTGGAATTCGATAATAATGGGCAACTGTTTCAAGCAGCTCCAAAAGTGTTGTAATCATCGACCTCGATAGGAGTTTGCTGCGGAGACGGCCGCAACTCTTCCGCCTGCTTGGAGGGAACAACGTGATTGCAGAGATCGGATCAAGCTTCGGTGTCTTGCGCGACTCTCTTCTCGCAGGACTAGCTTGGAGGAGGCTAATTCTGGGTCCTTCTCGGCAACGAAAGGGTAATTTGTTCGAGGGAACGAAAGCAAACAAATCAATTATTTACACACAGACACTCACAGCGAGGGATACATCGCCCCTTCGTCCGCTCTTTATTCTACTCCTGCTCCTCCTTTCGCAAGGAACCTCCTTGCACACACATCTGCTCACTCAATCTAGAAGACCGGGTAAGCGACCGACCGATCGATCGAACCATCCCAAGAAATCGCCGAACACGATGAGCTAAATTTCCGCCAGGAAATTATGTCTTCGCTCCAAAGTACACGTTTGCTCGTTGACTCCGAGACGAAAAGAAAAGCCCGAGCCTCGGGTTGACCGAACTCATAAACAATCTCATATGGCACAACAAACATCATGACACTTCGCTGAGGCAAACCGGGCGAAGAATACACACAATCAGGTTCCTGCTCGATTTGGCGGAGAGAACAGAGAACAAACGACTAGAGTCGCGAAATCTACGAGAAGCACCACAGGCAGAGGAATGAAACTTCTTATTGACCAAACGTTCACGTTCACAAGGCACTGTCAGAACGCGGACCGGCAGCGAAGAATGAGTCGACTGGTAAAATATGATTAAGCTGGCTCCTGACGGGTTCTTTGCTTGCTGCCTTCATTCGCTCCTTGGCTCCCGGGGCCCGCGCGGACATGACCAGCGTACCGAGTAGCTAAATGAGAATTTGCATCCTAAAAGCCTCAAGTCGACAAAGAGTTAAGACTTGTGCCGCTTTTTGTTTTCTATGAAACTTTTCTTCCTTCTCCTGTTCCATTCTCCTCTTGTCTTCGCCATCTCAAGTTTTCAGCGGCCTTTCAGCATCATCAACACCATCATTATTTCGATGATCGCCAAAAAGACTTGTTGGCTGGAAAAATGCAACCAGCAGGATTAACGATTCGCCTTAAGAGTTTCGTCCTGGAGCACAACATGTGCGGCGAATACGAATGCTGGATGATTGTCAGGGGACCTTTGACCACCGACGACTTTGTCTCCGCTCAAGGAAAAGTTTGGCAGGTATGACCAACAAGAGACGAGGGAACAGAACAAGAACACAACAAGATGCTGCAAGGCTAAGAGTAATTGATACGGAACAGTGAAGCTGTTCCTCTTCTTCTGTTCTTCTCCCAATGGCGATATCTGGAGCCTGGTTGCGGCGCGGCGGAGACAGACACCAAGAGAGCGAGAGCACGAACGAACAACCGACCGACCCTCTCGTCCTTCCCGCAGACACACGGAGTTCGAGTTCCCGTTCCGCGTCGACGCTCTCTGATCTTCGTTCACCGCAGCCTCACGCCTTCGTTTCTGCGGCAGGCGGGCCGGCCGCCTTGTCGTTTTCATTTCTTTTCGGTTCCTCTCTCTGCTTCGACTTTTCCGCTGCACGAGTGACTGAACCAAGGAAAGGTTTAAAAGTTTCCAAAGCTACAGTTCCGTTTCACGGGCCCGCTGCGAGACACCGTTCGGGTCTTCTTACGAAAGCTGCCTCGTCCTCTCCTGATGTTTGTACGGGCATTATGTCAGCAGTGAGTTCTAGAAGCCGTATATCACCTCTCGGTCCGATCGAAGGACGAAAGTTCCATTCATGGCGTTCAGGACGCAGCATCTCGAGAATCCGGGCTCGATAGGCGAGAAATCAACAGTTAGTTCGTACACCACGAAATCCCCTGGAGCTGCCACTTGAATCATCGGGTTTGCCACCTGTTCGAAACGACTTTCGCACATCTTGAGACGAACTGGAGATGAAGACTTCAAGATGCTACCATTCGAACATCTGGAGGACTCAAGTACGAACTGAAGAGGGCCCAACCAACTACCTTCACCGAGTGGAGCAAACTCTCAATGACTCATCCTTCTTTTTGAAATAATTCGAGACGTCAAGTTTGTGACGTTGTGTACGAGGTCTACCGTCATGAGGTGGTTTTTCTCGAAGATAAATACATCTCCCCACAAACAGCCGGAGAAGAAAATGATAAATGGTGCGATCGGAAACCAATGCAATTTTCTTTCGAAGCGATCCATTTAAGAACCATCAAACTCCGCGGTGACTCAAAGTGTGTTTCGGAATTCCGCCGTGTCGACGATGAAGGAACGACACTTGTCATATAATGTGTGCTTCAATGTAAAACCGAACGTCCTGGAAATCTTCGCCGGACTTTTCGAAAATTCAGGGATTCATTTTTCTTCTCGGAGATGTCGACGATTCATGCCATTGGCGAACATCAGCACCCAATCAGGAAATCCAAGAAAAATTCTAAAGCTTCAGCTTCCTCCCGAACAAAAAGTCACGGCTCTGGGGTCATATTTGCACTCGAAATGCGATGCGAGATCCGAACACGGGGAGCCTTCTCTGACGTCGTTCGCCGAAGTTGACGTTGACGCATGGAGTACACCTGCGGAGCTTGCAGGTGTATTAAATCGATCGTTGTCACCTAGCCGACCAGCCATCCAAGCATTCACACTCCCTGCTGTCAGGACGAATCCTCTTTGTAAATCCTCCTTGCAGCGAAGTCGCGTTGCTAGCTGGCATGCGGGGCTGCTAGGAAACGAACACTTGGAGAGGAGCTCAGGGATCGCGCTCCACGACAGAAACACACGAGAGGACTTATTCACCCTCGAAACGAAGCACGTTCACGGCCAAGAGCTTTTGTGCGCGCGAACATTTCGATATTGATTTAGAGATTCGGAAGTTCGAGTTCAGAAATGAGAGACCAGAGCAGGGGCAGAAGACCGAACACCTCCGGCAAAAATACATCAGGAACACGAGCAGAGAGATCGGAGCAGTCATCACAAAGCGCAGGAATACGAGAAGCTTTAATTACACTCTGGACGGTCCGAATTCAGGAGAGTCACAAAAAAGTAAGAGATGGAACAAAAATTTGTCAGGGCAAGCCTTCAGCTCTGAAGGTAGCCGGGAAACGAGAGAGAGAGAACGGAAAGCATGAGCTCAACCGTGCAAAAACGAGCGGAGAACATTTTTCCCCGTTATGTTCAACTTATTCGTGAGGCGTGTACATCAGTCGTCCCCGTCGTTCTCTTTCTCGAAGCTTCTTCCAGTCAGACCTCTTCTCCAGTCTACGGACTCCTGAGTCTCAAGTGAAACGAGCTGCAAAAACACAAGACACCTCGCCAACCGAAGGAGATTCGCACGAGGAGAGACGACACGGAATCAATTGCAGACGAGGAATTCCGAAGAGAAAGAGACGAGAAAACCAGAAAAGATGAGTCTGGGTCACGCAAAGTCATTACGACAGCTCCTTCTCCGTCGGAAGCTTCGCGAGATGAAGTGATAAGAGAAAACGAGAGAAGAGACAGATTCGAACTCTGAAGTCAAACCACTGAGGAAGTCAGGGAGAATATAGGGGAGCCGAGCATTGATGAAGGGCCCTAACATCATGGGGACACCGGCAGTTCTTATCTAATCATCGGAAGATTGCCTTCGAGCGACGGACATTCAACTCACCTGTTCAGATACTCGACCTTCTTGCGACCTCGCAAGGTTCAAGTATAGACTTGAATTTCTCTTGGGTTCACCGTGCAACCCTGTGCCACGGTCGATTGCAAGTCAAGAATTGCGAACTGTCGGAACCGAGAGATACGCTCCGGACTCTGAACTTTCAAATTGAAAATCATCGAGCCAAGATGAGTCCTAGGTCAAGTTCCTCACCAACGAGAGTTCGCCAGACGCAACCGTCAAGGAGGTGAGCATATTCGAACAGTTGAACTTGGTCGAAGAAAACCCTCAGTCTCCGATCCGGCGTCAAGAACTCTAGAAAACTGGACAAGTCTCCAGGCGGAGAAGATTCGGTGTTGGCACGGATTCGAGCCCGCCTTAATGACTGCCGGTCCATGACATTTCGATGCCGACACTTCGATGTCGGACGATTCGATGCCGACAACTCGATGCCGCGATTTCGATGCCGACAACTCGATGCCGACAACTCGATGCCGGACATTTCGATGCCGGACATTTCGATGCCGGACAAGTCGATGCTGGGAGTCCGAGTACCGCAGGTGTCTTGAGAACCGGTACATGACGATTCTATGCCGAACAGCTGGATGCTATAGAAATCAAAAGCAGCACCGGAGTTCAATTATTCGGTCTCTTGTTTTTAGGCGCTGGCTCCCGGGACTGCTCACTCGCTTCGCTCCCTCGCCCTGAACCTAACCTAACCTCACCCAATCATTGGGTCTCTTGCTCTTGGGCGCTGGCTTTTACACTCGCGAGTTGTCGCAATGAGTTGTCAGCCTCGAGTTGTCCGGCTTCTAGATGTCTGTGTCCGACTCCACGTGCTTTGTTGGCAAACGTCGATATGGCTCGGCTGGCGAATTTGGAAGGAACCAGCTCGAATGATCACACGAATGATGAATTCAGCTTCCAAGTACCATCGAATTCATTCGTCAAATCAGCATAAATGGCACGAGTAGCTGAGGCATCGAGTTGTCCGGCATCGAGTTGTCCAGCATCGAACTGTCCGGTATCGAGTTGTCGGCATCGAGTCGTCGGCATCGAAATCGCGACATCGAGTTGTCGGCATCGAATCGTCCGACATCGAAGTGTCGGCATCGAAATGTCTGTGTCCGATGACTGCGGGACGACGATAGACTCACCGACAAATCAAGCCACTGAGTCGGATGAGCTCAGCTGAGCGAAGGAGCAAGCCTTGGAAGAAAAACGGCCAAAATGAACGCGAACAAATGACAGCATCAGCAAAAGGAAGCGAAAGACATTCATCCATAAGAAGAGATTAGATTGACAACGAAAAGCATTAGGTCGCAATTACTGGCGCATCGACCGTCTGGAGGCTTCTTGTTGGCGAGATTATGTTCAAACATGTCAATTTATCACGGGCTTAGAGAGGACCAGCGGACGTTCCATTGGCGGCCAACGGACGAACGCTCGGAGGAACATTCTCATCACACCCGCCAGCCATCTGACTTTTCTCTCGTTTTTTCTTTGTTCTGCTACGCTTCCCGGTTTTATCCCAGACCGCCCTATTTTGTTCCTTATCGAGTGGGCTTAATGGAACCTGCTGCAGAAGAGGTATACCGCTGGCGTGAGGAAGAGTTCGTTGGATAAACTTCTCCGAGCTCCTGTTTGTTTCCTGGCTAGCGTCCCGAACGAAAGAAACGAACCAGCGAGTGCTTCGTTCCTGCTTCGTTGGGCTCATCAGGCAGAATCCAAAACATCCGCGAGGATTCCATCCGTGACGCATCTTTCGTGATATGGAACCAATTGGTTCTGAATAACGATTTTAGATCCCCTCCATCGTTTTTAGTAGAATGCACGAAAGTTAAAAACCCGTCCTTGCGTTTCAGGTGAACGCGTGCATGATAAGCAGTGGCCTCTGCTGTATCTTGGGATTGGTCACCGCATGCCTCGTAACCAACAAGAATGTCGACTCGCAAACCCCGGACCCCGGTGCGCAGCTCTCACAGATGTACAACACCCAGGTGTCGCCGGTGCTCACAGTGTCTGTTTTGGATATGGACGTGACTACAGGACGAAGCACCTTTCTCCCACTTATAGGATACCCCGTCAATCACGATTTCAACCTCCAGGTGAGTGGGAATAGATTCGATCGTCGATAGTAGACCACGTGGTCGCAAACTCCGATTCAGAGATCTAGATTTGAATCGCTGTGCTTCATTTGCGGATCGTTTCGGACAGCGCTTGCGCAACCTTGAGTCACAGTAGGAAGAAGAGAACCCCACAGGATCCGGGTTCGTGATCCCAGTACTCAGATTCGGACGTCTCATTCACATGCATTGAATCTGAATCGAGCATGAGTGGTAGATCTGACGATTTCTCCGTGCGATCGTACACCCAAAGGCCGCCGAACGAAACGTGGAATCGAGAACAACGGGGGGAATTGCTCTCCGGCAATTTTATTTTCACTTTTGGAGGATAAGCTGGAGGGTTTGCGAACGAAGAGGGAATTCACCGACGAGGGAGAAACCTTTCCTGAGAAAAGGAAAGTCCGTCAGGAGGACTAACGGCTGCGCGAGGGCATGTTCCGAAAGCCCACCGATGCTGTAATCCCTTGACTGACGGCTATTTTCTGTGCTTTCTACCCCTCTCACTTTTCCGGGAGAAGGACGCCATTCGTTAGAACACTTGGTGAGATCAGTCTTCTATCCCTCTACTCGTATCCGACTATCGCTCGTCGGCTCCCGCTTGCTGTCGGTAGTGTTCTACACACAATGGAGTTCGTTCGAGCGCAAAATGAGTTTATCTCACTACCACTACTACTACCACTGCTGCCGCTCGCTCGCTCGCTGACTGGCTCTTCTATCTAGTAAACCGGTCTCTTCCTCTCAAAGGGTAATTACCAATGCACACTTTGTCCTCGTCTTTCTTAATTCTTCGCCCTTTGTGCTATCGCCTCGGTCGGAACACGAGCCGTCCCGGAACATTCGACCACGGTCGTCTCGATAGATGACCTGGAAATGGAGAAAAATTTTGTCCGATACACGCAGCGTTGCGATTCTTCTTCTGGGGAGCTCGCATCGAAGTTCCTCCACCCGGCGCCATATCAGGAAGGTCACCAGAAGGTCCACTTTCGAGAGCCCAGTTGCGTTTCTTCTACGAAGTGTTCGCGCCACCGCTCCAAGACAAGACGAGCTTCAACTACGACGGAGGGAGACGACGAGCGCACGAAAAGTTTGGCGTTTCCCGTGTGGAGAGGCCCATTCACGCTGTTGTATTCATAAGATTTGCCACCATTCGCAACTGAAGCTTCGGTGGTCAAAGGAGTTCGTTTTGCTCCTTCGAATAGTTTTTGTGCTTGTACTCAAGGGACTCGTAAATGTCGGCCGGCCGGCCGGCGAGTGAGCCGCGCTAGGTTTATGGCGGCTTGGACGGTGCTGCAACTTGTAAGAGAAACCCAGAAATAAAGGAGCCGAGGGAAAAGCAGCGACGCAAAGAAACCGTTGAATGAAGAAACGTGAGGGGTCGCTGCTGAGGGAATGCTGGCTCCACAAGTATTCACCCATTTGTCTACAGCCCGAGGGCAGAGAGAGTTTACTCAAAATTAGTTTAACAGTGGCTTGTTTGGTTGCTTCATCCGTCGCTGGGTAGTGCGTTCTTCTCTTCGTGTTCCGTGCCGTAGCTCCCGCGCAGCCAACCAAATTGAGAAGGCAACCGAATAGGAATCGCCAAAGAGGAAGGAACCTTGCGGGTGCGCGTTCCCGCGGGGCCGCACAGCACTTAGTATACAGATGGAAACCTAAAACAGTGCGGGAAAACGCCAAGAAGCGATAACCTAGCGGACGATTGCGTCGAGGGAGCGGCATTCATTTGCCACCGCCAACGTTTCTCTGTGGATTTCGCCCATTGGTCCGTTTCTCCCATCTGCTCTGAACAAAATGGAGCAAAAACGACTTTGGTTTCTCGACAAAATGGTGTTGCCAGTTGGTTCCATGTATCACGTGTAGTCAGAGTGCTGCTGGCTGGATATTTTCCCGAATATTCAGTGCCGTGGCGAGACGGGCCTACCTGCACCGAATGCCTATTCGACACGGAGCGCGGGAACGAGCGCCCGTCAGGGCTGACACTCTGGCAGGCTGAAGAGATGGGCGGGTGAAGGGACGGACGGCTGGTCGGTCGGTCGGTCGGTCGTGGCGGCGACGTGCGTAGAATTCCCGAGACCGGCGCCTACCTGCTGCAGGAAAGACAATTTGCATTGCAATTGCAATTACCCACAGGCCGAGGCGTTAACGAGGAACAGAGGAAAGGTAGGCTGTCAGACGCGTCGCATCCAGGCCGTGGCATCGGGAAGGAAGTTGGAGAAGAATTGTCACCATTGAGCCCCATCGATGGCATACTTCCTCAAATTCGCGATCGTGGCCTGGTCACATGAAGTCCCCTCCTTGAAATCGGCGCGCGGGAAAACTCGTAAGCCCTCCCGATCTAAGAGAACGTCATCTGGATGGGATTTTCAGTCTTCGATCCAATGTTTCAGGCGTCTGGGTCGGCCGACGCATTCAGGGACGACAAAATCCCCAGAATGTTCACTGCAGGGCTCCAGTGAAGCCGAGCTGATTCATGAAATGAAGCTCAGTCTAGTGCTCCGAAATGCAAGTCTCATTTTTGAGTGATTTCTCCTGACCCCTCCCGTTCAAACGGCCGCCGTGCGACGTGACGTGATCGTGCATAAATTACTTCTCATCTAAAAGCCTCGCGGTAAGAAACAGCGCCAGCGAAGCAGATTACAAAACGTCGCGTCGTTGTGCTTCTCTTCTTTTCCCTCTTCAGGAGAAGGGAATTTTAATTAAAAAAAATCACATTGCTTCCCCCCTACCCCACGGAGCGCCCTCCTCTCGTTCGGGAGAAGTTTATCCTTTTGGGTGATAAGTGCATTTTTATGCAGATGTCATTTTCTTCTCGGCATGTGTTCCTGATCCCTGATCACGTACTCCACCGCACGCCCACGAAGGTCGCAACGAGCCAATATTCAATTCTCAGTATCAGGTAGGGGACACAACTCAGTTACAGCTCAGTCCGACCTTCGACAGGGACAGCTTTGTCATCTATGTCGAACACGTCACGACTGGATGTTTCTCTCTTTCTCCTTCGCTGTACTTTGGAGAATGGCGGTCTCCATATTCGAACCGAAACTGATTCTTCTCGCGCTCTGATGATTCAGCGTCTTTCGGTTCGTCTCGCGATTGCATTTCTCGATGTCCTGCACCTCCAAAAGCGGGAATCGAGCGTCGACGTGCAAATGCGGAGCGCGTCAAAGATGAGAACGACACAATAATGGTTGCAGAGCAGACAGAGCCGATCATCCGATCCATCGAACTGCTCCGCGGGCTAATGCTCGGGCTGCTCCGGCTTCGGCAATACACTTCATCCGGTGGAACACGGCAATAACCGCCTCAATAGCTCGATGAGATTATCCTGGATTTGGCTTTGTATGCACTCCAAACGACTTCGACTTTCGGTGTCTCGAAGGCAAGCTCCTCAGTCTGTTGGGAACTTTCCCGAGGAGGAAACGTGACTTTCCTTGACTTGAATGCTGGGATGACGCTGCTGAAAATCCGCCACTTTTCACCGCCACCAGCACCACAGTAGCTCATATTGGACACAAGCTTCGTAGGCGAGCTGGCAATACAGTATATTGCAAGAAAGTTTTCATGGAGGAAAGCTTCGAGGAGAACGAAGGAGCAAAGAGAACAAGGTGGGCCATACTGTCGCGCTCTGCAGGAGCTCAATGGTTCTCAGATCGGAACTCCGAGATCCGGTTTGGCTCTCAGTGCTCCGAGCCTCGCGGCCTCGGTCGAATTCTGTGAGCTCGCGGCGACACTTTCCGCTCTTCAGACAGTTCCCGTAGGCTATGGATTGTGTTTTTGTGCGTTTTTCCACCATCGCCATCGTCAACCACCGCATCCGGTCCCGTGGAACGCTTTGATATTGAAACGTCGCAAGCGTCAAGTCCCCCGCGTCGACGTCAAGACGAGCGGAACAAACAGAACAACGGAACACTTCTCGCCGGACGCCACGTTGAAACGAAAACAACTCGACGCCCGTACGCTGATCAAGACAAGAAAGCAAAAAGGCACGTTGTGAGGTGAGGTAAACCGACTCGGTGTCGCTATGGCAGGCAGGCAGGGAAGCGAGCTGACAGGGAGACGGACGGACGGACTGACGGTCGGGCGGGCGGGCGGCGAAGAAGGACGGACAGGCAGACGGACGCGCTGGGCCGGTTCCGCAGCTCTCTCTCTCTCTCTCTCTCTCTCTTTCCGTACGGGAGCGCGAAGCTACGATGCTGCTTGGTTGGCCGGATTATTTTTCGCCTCTGTGAACACATAGAGCGGGAGCAAGCCATTATAGCCGTGTATGTAGCTGAACCAAACAACGGCTGCCGCTGCACAGCTCTCGAGCTGCTCGAGCACAACGGGCTTGTCAACAAGCTTATTCTCCGTGCAAGCACGACGAGACGACGAAAGGAGGAGACGACGACGTTCAAGAAGGCCGAGTCTTGCGAGAGACTGGAGAGCGCCTACGGTGATTTAGCTCGTGGCAAGAATGCTCGCTTTTTCATTCACATGTTCTACCCC
This sequence comes from Neoseiulus cucumeris, assembly GCA_021527715.1. Classification (NCBI taxonomy): domain Eukaryota; kingdom Metazoa; phylum Arthropoda; class Arachnida; order Mesostigmata; family Phytoseiidae; genus Neoseiulus; species Neoseiulus cucumeris. The sequence goes on along the minus strand of JAJSRV010000035.1, from coordinate 2,950,719 downwards.
GAGCCGTCTTTGTAGCCTCCGTTCTCACTTGGCCCCGTTTTCTTTTTTTTCTTCTGCACACAAACACTCCGTTACGCAAACGCGTACCACACGCCTCAAGATGAACACTCCGTCAGTGCGCGCAGATTCCTGTCAAATATTAAATTTCTGTGATTTTTGACACTGAAAATACATCAAGACCATACACCCCTCAACAGAATGGTAGAACCGAGCGAACCCGGTTTCATTCGCATCCCGAGAGCTCTGATCTTTGATCTTTAACAACGAAGCCAATGTGTATATATGTACATATCCAACATAAATATATACATATAATATACATGTATATGTAATTATAGTATACACATATATATATATGGTACACACATATATATATATTTAAAGGATACGTATACTTGGTTGCGGACGGACGGACGGACGGACGGACGGCCTCGCCTGTTCCCAAACTCGCGCCACCGTTCTCCAAGTCTACAGCTGAGCGGGCTCGGGAAGAGGATCAAGAGAAGAAAAGAGAAACAGCCGGAGTCGATGATGTAAAAGAGATGGACCGTGTTTAAATAAGAGTTCCTCGGTCTTTTTTGCGCAAACCGCACTTGACCCGCGAGAGCCGATTATAAGCGAAATTAAACACTTACTGAAGAGCGCTTGGAGGGAAAGCTAAGCCATCAATGGAGGCCGTCGACAGAGAACTAGGCGAGGGGAGGAAAGGAGGATTACTTTCTCATCGGAGTCGGAGGCGCCACTGGCAGCGGCTTTAGGTAGTAGTCAAACGCGTCGTTTCTGTCGCGGTTTATCTGTTCTGTGTTGGCAGTGGGGAGGGATTTCACTGTCGATTCGCGCTTCGTTCGTTTTCCGATCTTCGGTCAACTTTCGACGAAGCCAATTTAGGGGCAGCAGAACTTTTGGATTAAAACGAATGTTCGCTCAAGCGCTTGGATGACTCCGTGAATTTGAAACTTCCCCTAATTGACGGGAAAGATCAACTCGTGCAGCTGCTCAAAGCATTCAACGAAGCGTTGAGTTCTTCGAAAGGCTCAGAGGACGGCAGGGCGACAGTATTCGCTTCAATTTCAATCTGATGCTGGACCACAGCCCATCCAATTTCCATCTGATACAGCTGAAATCAGGGTCTTCCGGAAGAAATGAATTCAGAACTAGATCCTCAATCAAACCAAATTCTCCCTGGATACGAGGAGCTGCGCGCCGATAATTCAGGAAAGGATTCCTTAACGAGCAGTTTCAAGGATGCAAGCGTCGAGTGTCGTCAAGCCGCAATCCGTCCGGAGTCGAGCACAGGATTAAAAGCACGGAGTAGCGCCAAACGTCTCTAGAGCAGAGATGAGATGAGTTCCCGCAAAGAAAGAAGAGACTTCGCCAAACATTGCGCTGTTTCGCATTGACGTCGGCAGCTCCTCGTCGCCGACGACGAGCAGGAGAAGAACTCCGTTTTCCGTCCTCTCGAGACGCCATTTCAGGAGTTTTGCGACTTGCTCGTGCTCCTGCGGCTGCTGACACTAAACAGGTGACTCGAGCATTTTTTTCCTGAGGTTCCAAAGTGGGTCCTTCCTTGAGCGAGCTAACGAGCTCCCGTGCGGCGAGGCATTATTTTCGCCGGAGAAAAATTACGCTTATGAAGTCGCTCACAAACTTCAGCGCACTGCAGAGCTTCATGGGAGCTTGTCTGTCCGCCAGTGTGTTGGTGTCATCGCTCCAATGAATAAATGGAAACAAAATATTTATTATCAACATAACATGCTGCTTCCACTGCAGTAGCAGCAGCAGCCACCCCCGTCATCAACATCGCGGCAAGCATTACCGGGACCGTTCGCAGCTGTTGCTTCTTGATTGGATCTTTCTTGTTTCGATGCATCTTACGCTGCTTTTCCGTAGCTGGCAACGAAGTGCTTCCCCGGAAGCCTCGGGTTTCCGAGATGAGTTGACTTGCTAGTTCCGTGGACGTCGTATTCGAGGACAATGACAGAACGAGGAATATGGGTGAACTCCCTCGGAAAAGTTCCTCGAACGCTGTCCGAAAAGTCCGTACATGTTCGAGAACGATACATAAATTCGTTGGGCTCTTCGACAACTATTCCGACGGGAAGCAAAGGTTTCGAACGATAATTCTGCGCTGGAACTCCCATCGCGAACCCCATTGGTCCAACATTCCCATCGATTCGAAATGAGAATCTAAAGAGAGCCCCGTCGGATCTCAGAAAATAGTTCGCTGGGGTCCGCGGAAATGTATTGCTCTCTCACCAGGGCTGCTCATGACTCGACGCACTTATATAAGGCTTGAAGTCGATTAGGGCCCATTTTGGGCGGACAGGAAACCTTTCGTAGAATTCGAGCGAAGCAGGGGAACTGGCAGGTGAAAACCTAAAATGAAGTCGAATTAATGAATCATCTCCACCCTGAGAGTGAATTTTGTATCCGGACGAATATTAGCCATATTTTGGCCTCGGCACAGAAACTGTTCTACAAGCCGTCGAATCTTCGCTTCCGTCGTCGTTTCGTCGCTACCACCACCACCACCAGCAGCCTCGGCATAACACTTTGCCCGAGGGTCTGACCGGCTGCCGCCGCCGCCGTCGAGGCTCTGAATGGAGATCCCAACCGACATATAGGGATGAATATCTTTTGCTCATGATCGCGGCCGCCGGGCCTTTTTGCCTGCGGCTCCGACGATCTAAAGAATTTCTTGATTACATGTCTCCCGCATACTCCAGCGGCAGCCGCCACCACACGAGGAAAGCCACAAAGTCACGTTGTAAGCCGGAACCGCGATTTACATTAGCGGGTTCTTCCGATCTTCTTCTCGTATGCGAAGAGTATGCCTCCCCTATGATAGAGTTTGAGGCTTTCGTCGATAGAGCGTTTGAATATACTTATCGATCTGGCCTGGTCGAGTGGAGTCGTCGTCGGCAGATATTTCATATTCACTGGGAAGAATATCAGTTATCTAGAGAAAGAGGTGTGAGCGAGCGTTGGTGCATCTATGTACGTCGACGATGGAGGGATCGAAAAACGGAAGTTCTATCAAATACAAATTCTGTAGAGAATCTCATCGTTTGACATTTGCATAATGGATAATATCATCCAACTCTTGCGGCACTTTTGCGAAACCGCGATTTTTCTCGAAAGCTTCTCCAAAGCGATTGGGGACTCGTCCAAAATAGGAGTCAAAGGACACGAAGCGGCGGGACGATAACCAAACACAGGCGTCTTTTACATCGAAGCCTACAGCGGCTCGAGGGCCTGGCACAAGCTGCCCAATGGCTGCTGGAGCAAAGAATTTCTGCTCCCGCAGCAGTTGGAAGAAAGCGAAGCTGCGTTGATTATGGCCGAAACAATTACGGACTCGAACTGCAAGGCGCCAATCGCACCCAGCTGGCGTAGGCCTGCCGCGTTATTAATGTCCGAAAGGTGGCCTTCCGTTCAGAGAAGCATTTGCGGCTCCAATATTTAGGCATCGCGAAGCAGCTGTTCCGCACAGCCCGCAGACTCGTCGTTGAATCAGTCAGTCATTTCGATTCGGGATGTGATTCTCATTTTCGTGATTTCTACGATTCCCATCCTCATCAGCGCGCTCGTATCGAATTGGAAGCTCCACCTATGTGTGGACGCCACTCTTGCACCGCTCTTTTTTTATGTTCGTTATCCTTCACTTATTTCTACTTTATCCATCACGCTCATAATGATCTTCCGCTTCATGGAGGTGCATCACAGGCAAACAATCTTCATATACCGGCTACATGCGAACGTCTATAGAGCGACAGTGGAAGAGATTTTCTTGCCGGATACGGGACCGACCACGTCGAACTTTTAGACCGCAGCGTAAAGTAGAAGCGAGAGTGAAATCGTTTGGAAAAGTTTCCGCCCTTGTCTGTCCTCCTGTGCGCGGTGCCTTCCTCAGGTTGGAGCGTGTTTACCGAAACTGTTGCCTCGAAAGCCGTAATTGGCTCGATCAAAGCCAAATCGAATACCGGGGACCTCCGACAGCGGACGTTGTGTAAACTGGAACGAAAAAGCAAGGATGCAAGTCACGCAACACCCCGCACACACTGAACACTTACAACGATCACGAATCCGTGTACATACTGTCGGGGGAAGCTATTCGGCATCGGCCGGCCAGCGAATGTTTCTCAGAGAATTCATCATCCGGAATTTTCGTCAAATGAGTGATTTCGTCGAAGATGTCGGACGTGTCCCGAGTTTCGGAGCTCGTATTTCAGTGAGGTGTTTCGACACTCTCAGGCCTCGGCAATCAGGTGCGCCTTCGGTCTGACTCATCAGATGAAAACGATTGCGTCGCCGAAGAGTCTATCTCGTCGGGACCGCTTGCTCGAAAGAGATCTTAGCCAACGTGGAGAAACAGCGAACCTCCATGGACCGAAGCTTTTGAACGGCGGCGCGGCAGTCGGGTAATATCTTGCGGGGTTTACGGTTTCGATTCCCGAGCGAGTCAAGCCGGCCGGGAGAGCTCTTTTTCGAAGCCTCGGAATGTTCAACGAGAGACTTTTCTTACTCAGATTTATAGACAAGCTCTTCAAAAAAAAAAAAACTTTGGACTCCGAGAGAAGGAAAGAGATAAGAGCGAAACTTTCCCAAAACAAGCTTCTGGAAAAGACAAACTTCCCCGGTTCCTCTACGCCTCCCTTCCAGCGAGAACCCGCTGGAAGCACACAGCAACCCGATTCCCTTCGTTTCGTGACCTCGAGGTGTCTGTTTCAAAATTACAAGAACAATTGATTTTTTTTCCTGAGAGAGGAAGCGAGCATGTCGCTCGCACTGTGAATGTTAAAAACTTTTGCATTCCTCCGAAAGTCGAATCCCCGACGCGAAAGCGGGACTGCAAGCGAGCAGAGAGAAGTAATCATCGCAGTGGCTCAGGAAACAAAAGAATCGTTCAACCCCATTGTGTTCTGCCAACAGCACAACAAACGCAAACACGACAAGTAGCTTTTTAGCCGTAGGACTCCTAGAGTTGTGGGGCGGCCCATTCGGAAGCGATTCGATCGCAACGCCGACTCATTCTTCGTTCGTGTCTGTTCGTCGAGTCCATTACCGTACGACGCAACGCATACAGCGTGATGTATAGAATACATTAGGCCTCACTCTCAAGTGGCAATCCTTCGGGGGAGAGTTGGAATTTGATTGAAGCTTGCGAGAATTTCGATTGAAGAGATCGGGAGGCAGAAATGTGCGAGGCTCCGATCGCGCAATCTTGAGAGGTCTAGTGTAGTTCCTCGATCCAGACCCAGACACGGACCTAGTCCGCTGAACCAACGGAAAAACATCTCGCGAACGAATCTTCTCGTCTGTGATGGTTGCGAGTGTGTTCTCTGTGTTTGATGCTGTGGTGGAGTTGACACTGTAGGTCTTGAAGCAAGCAGGAACGAGCCAACCAACGGAAAGGAGGGAGGACGGGCGCAGAAAAGAGACCAGGAAGGCACGGACCATTAACTTTTGATGTTGATCTGTACCAAGCCGGGGTCACTGATGTACTAGGCACTTCCCCGCTGCTGATTCTGCTTCTGATGCCGTGGCAACTGGCTGCGCTGCCGCCAATCCACCGGCAACCCGCTAAGAACCCGCAACGCTTACACAACACATCATCCGGGGTTTCGGCCAACGCTCGGAACTGATACTCGAAACATCACCGCTTTTCGTCCGCTCGAATGTATTCGGCCACATTCTGATAGCGAGCTCGCTTGCACTGGAAGGTGAAAAGAGAGAGAATCAAATGTGACCTCTTTTGCAAATGGAGCGAATCCTATTCAACCGAAAGTTCAACTGAGCGGTCTGTTCAGCGTCGCGGCACAAAGGGAAACGATTGACTTCTCCTTTTTACTTATTCGAAAGCGACTTCTTCAGAGCATTGGATGGAACGGAGTTGAGCTGCTGAACTGTTGTTCAAGATCCAGGTGCAGCGGGACCCCTCGGCCCCCGAGATCGATACGGTCACCGAGGGTTCCAGTCGCATCTTCCTCTGAACGGCGGGACGGAAGGAGACGAAAGCCGTCACTGTTGCCGCTGCTGAACTGTTTGTTTGGTTGACGCCGCCGCCGCCGCCTCTGTTGCAGCGGCGAATAAATACACGGGCAAGTTACAACACGCAAGCCAGTGGAGCCGACGAGCAAGCCAGTGAGCAAAGAAAAGCAGCAGAGCCGGGGAGCAGGAGGACCGCCATGTTTACTTTTCTCTTTGGTCTTGTACATCAGCGTTCACTGCTTCTGCATAGATTACATCATTCCCTTCCGAGCCGCTGTTTTGCCCTTCCATGGACGAACGGACGAAATGATCGGCAAGCGAGGCAGTCATCCGGACGCACCGATACACCCACTCCCTCGAGCGTGCGTGTGGGCAAGGGGTCTTGTGTACATACAATGAAGCTCCCATTTTAGCCTTATTCTTTGAGTACACATTCCTTTCGTGACCTGCGTTTGTGTTCTGGGATCACCTCTGAGTTTTGCGAGCGAGCCTGGACAGACAGGGGTCAACCGGCCCGACTGCATGCTTTCAACGTAGCCGGCATGACTGCGAAAAGTGGACCGTCGAGCTACTATGCTGGCAACTTCGGTCATTGGCTGACGGCGGATGGTTCACACCGGGCATTGAGGGATCTAGAGCCTCACTGTGTGATTGGGGATGGGTTTGAGTGGTCGCTTGGTTGGGTTGCCGACCGCCTGCTTGGCTGGGAGGGTGTATGTTCCAAAGGGAGAACTCCCAACAGACCTCATATGGTAGGGCTCAAGGGGCTCAGAGCGCCATTACGGCCGAACGTGACAAGCCGCTGAAAATACAACCAACACTCTTGCAGAGCTGCCAGCTCGACCCTTGGGCCAGCTTGCCTGATGGCTTGGGACGCTCCGAGAAGACCGCGGCGTTACTTCAATGTTGAAGAAAGCGAGTCGAGTTCGTCATGCGGGTGATGTCGCCGTCGTTGCGGCTGTTGTCGTTGTCGTCGTCGTTGTCAGACCAACGAGAGCAGGAGTCAGTCAGCATCTGAAGGAGAGAGCGCGTACTCGATTATATCTCGGTTCTTCGGAAAACGAAGTGAATCGTATTGACAAATGAAAACCGGAAAAGATTCGTAAACTCGTGATGTTCGAGATGGTGCTCGAATCCATGCCATGCCTCGTCGAAACGTGTGTGGCCTTCATCCAGAGATCCACGCTGTGTGCGGGAATGCTTCCTCGCTCCTCCCGAGAAAACGTTCCCGTTGTAGTGTGACAAATGCGGAAACGCGCTGACCACTCAGCTTCGTCGCCTGTTCAGTTGTAGAGTTTAAGCCAAACGCGGCCACGCCCTCGATCTATCGAACGTCCTCGAACGAAAGGTTCAAACATTAGGGAATTACAACCTGAATCAAACAGTCGTTTTGTAATTGTTCGGCTAGAAACGTTTTCGGAGGTGGATACGGGTGAAGTAAAATCTAGAAAAGGGTCTCTATATATCCCAGACATCACTCTGAGCCGACATGGAACGCTATGCAAAGGCTTAGAACGATGTTTCAGCACGTTCTAGAGAGCTGGCTGCTTGTCCAGGAGCTGTGGACGCATAAACTCCAAGGATAACGGCAGCACTAGATAGAAAAGACCTCTCCCCTCTCTCGGTAGATGGATACGAAGATAGAGAACGAAGCGGGAGAGAATACGAAGGAGTTGGAGCAGAGTTGCCGGAAGAAAGATCTCTGCTTTGTTGACTTCTTTCCATATTGAACTTGATACGATGTGATGTGATGGTTTTTTTTCCTTTTCGTGCCGGCAGAGCAGAACAGCATCGCCGAATATTTTTATGCAAAGTTGAATATGGGTCTCCGTTTCGCTCACCGACGTTCTGAGTCTGCGAGCTTCTCCCCTCGGAGGGGATGCAGAAAAGGAAGATGCCGCCGCCGCCGCCTCCATCGCAATCTCCCTTGACGGGAAGAGCGAGGCAAAATGAAAATTTTAATATGCTCTCCTATTTCACCGCCGCGCCGGCATCGCAGCGGCGGCGTTTTCCACGGTTCCCTTCCGTTTGTCCGCCGGCAGTTCGTCCGTGTGAATGAACCAGATGTACCGATGTGACTGAATGGGTGAGGGATTCAGTCAGACCGACAGCCTGCTCGCGAGCAAGTGAGTGCGCGAGCCACTATATTTTGTATCGTTTCTTTTTCTCATACCTGGATGAGTCCGTGCTACTTTACGAACGCGTTTGCTTCAGAAATCTTCTCCTTTGAGGGTTTCCAGTGCTCGTATTCTCGGTTTTAGAAGACGAGCCAAGCTGCCTCTTCTGGAAGTTCGAGTCTTTGACGTTTTCCACGAGATCGAATACACCGCTCCGAGTATTTCCCTTTTCCGTCGTCGTTCCTTTGTCAGCGAACGGGAGCCTCGCTCCCGCTTATAGATTATTAGATCCGTAAAAATTCGATTTGTGCAAAAATCAGTCTCGGTTCCGCTGTTTCCTCCGTCTCATCCCTTTTTCCCATTCCGTGTACGAAGTCAAGTTGCTCTTCCTGTTGAACTTGTTCGCCGCTGCCGAAGCCGTCCTCGTCACCACCCGAACACCGGTAGGGATCTTATCGATCCTCGAGAATTTTCGTTCGTCTCCTTTCCTTGTCTCGGTCGCCACTCGGGTGTCTCGTTCGCTCCGCTTCGAAAGCGGGGCACGACGACACGCTCAGATAAGAGAACGGATCAGCGCCGGCCGTGGCTGTTCTCCCTCGGAGCTCGCATCCCAAGGTGCTACGACATCGGGTTCGAACGGAGTTTCGGCGGTTTACAACTCCTCAAGTGATAACAAGTAACGCGATCATCCTTCGCGATGCTCAAAGTATGGTTTTCTCGGGATCCAAATATTTCAATAAAATAATAGCGCTCTCCGGGACCATCGAACCGCCTCAACCGTTCATTTGGTCGGCGACCCCTCAACTGCTTACCCCGTTGGTTTGCCTCCGGGTCCCGTTTCGGCGCGCGGCCTTTGCCGGCGACCGTCGCCATCACACAAGCCTCAGGCATCGCGACCGGCACGCCTGTCAACCGTCAAGGTATTGGTGAAATTGCTCAAAATCAAATTAATGCCAAAATGATGGCCTGCGCTCAGGACGACGCGACGTCACCCTCACCGCGATCACTCGGTTTCTCGCTTTTCGGCGTCCTGAACCATCCCTTCGAGCCAAGGATTTCTAGTGTTCCGCTTCGGGAAACTTTCTATATGTGACGATCTCGATCGCGACGAGTATTTTACAGCATTTCGTCACGAGATTCGAGTTCCTCTCTCCACTCCAGCACGAATCGTTCCCAAAAAAGAAGCGTTCGTGTATTACTAACGGGAGTGGAGTATTTGGCAGATAGTTTTCGAAAAGTTCCCGCCGTCCGAGCTTCGATTCCCGTTTCCCTTCCTTCGTTCTTCATTTTTCCCGTCACGGAAATGTCGCTCGCTCGCCATCGTGGCCGACGACGAGCGACGGCGTTGCGAGTAATAACGGCACGGAACGACGGGGCAGGTACAAAAATGTGTTGAACTGTCTTGGATTCATCCGTCCGCTCGGTCCTCGTTTCCATTTGATGCCCGCTTTCCTTTCCTGGGACCGTTGAAAGACCATCACGCTCTCACTCGGCAAAAATACTTCGGTCCGGACCATGGCTAGGGAGTCAAAAATGAAAATTACGTTCTCATTGTTTCTGTCTTCGCCTTTTGACATCGGAAGTTACGAAGGTGTTCTGTTTCTTCCACTCCGGGTGCTTGGCCTCAAAAGCAAAGTGTGACGTGACCGGCCGGAGGGGTGCACGTTATACATACACACATAACGGCCTGCACGTTCAAAACTTACGAACGATGCGCACATCGAACGGTGCTATCGCTTGGCTGCAGGTGCCGATGCGGGAATGTTTGAAGAATCACAGAGAACAGCAGCTGGCGGCTGAACTACATCCATGCACGCCGCCGTCATGCTTGTAAACTCAGAACGCTCGCTGTTTTCCCTCTTCTTACTCTTGGCCTTCCCTTTTACACGACCGTAAATGGTCGAGCGGCCATGGAATATCGGATCCAAGGCTGCGTTAATGCGACTGCCCCCTTTCCTCATCGGACAGCCTTAATAGCTCTGTCGTCGGATAGGTCTGGCCTAGTCGATCATCAAGTCAGCTGAGAATGTGCCTCAGGCCCATGAAGGACAATCATCTGCCAAGGACGACGCGTCCTGTGAGCAGAAAGGCTTTGCCTCGGAATCGTCCGCCGTTCAGGATTATTCCCAGTGGCATCAACACACAGAAAAAAAGCCCCGTTTTGAACAGATTATAAACTTCATCGTCGGACTGCCTACGCTCAACGAAGGCGATGAGACGATCGTGTAAGCCGAGTGACCTTCAAACCCGATTTGGAGCCAGTTTGGGAATCGTCGAGTCGTAGCTGAGCAACGAGCGCTTTGAGGCTCGGGCCCCGTTTCCGAATGTCTCGCTTGTTCCGATTGGAACCGATCTGTGTCGAGGAGTGGTGCGGCGCAACGGCAACATCGATCATACAAGTCAAGTTGATGTTCGATGCGCATTTGCAATGAGCATCGGGCGGGAGGCAGGAACAGCTGTGTTGTCATATTGATTCGATAGGAATTTCGTGGGAATCCGGTGGAAACTTTCCGAGATCCATCCATCCATCCACATATAAATAAATTGTTGGTTGAGTGGTCGTCCAACAGCCTTCTCGCGAATGCCGGCTGAATCGATCGGTAAACGGAACAAGTGCGGCGATTCAAACGATCCCTCGACATCGGAAATCGAAATCCGGTTTTCCGAGGGATGGATACTTCGCGTAGTTCAATTTTGGAACCGATTTCTTCCGATCCGGCTGCATCTGTGGCTCGGATTGAAGCTCTAGTGACCAACTTCATGAAACGGATCCCAAAAACAAGTGGCGTGACGTCGAACGTTCCATAATATGGGAGTCGGAATCAAACACAGTTCTCCCAAGAGGCGGTTGGATGTATGCGATGCTGGAGTTTTCATCATTTTTCGGCAAACTTCTTGGTACAAAATATTCATGGGCGAAGACGAATGAAGTAAGTTTACCTTTGGCATTGGGAAACCCGCGAGGTTGACGTCTATGCGGCACGAAAAGCCGGTACCGAAGGAATCCGCCCGAGTCTTCGCCTCCGATCCGAGTGAGTGAGTTGGTAGGCATTTGTCTCGTCCGACGAAGTTCCGGAGAATGTAGAGCTACACCGATGGCTTTGTGGAAGTTATCCTCAACCGGTGGGGAAGTCTTCTGGATTCGCTACAGGAGGTTTGTCTCGTTTTCCCATTGAAGACGAGAATGCGGGATTACGTCAAGAGATTTGATGCCTACGTAACGAATCAATTTCCTTCGATGAGCTCCGCGGATGATATTGGAGCAGCGCAATCAAAAACAAAGATAAGCTTTGCTATGGATGGAAATCGGATCAAACGTAACATTCGCGAAGAAAGCGAGAGGGGAAAGGTTCCCGCGTGTTGGACCTCTACTCTCAAAACGGAGAATCTTTTGGGAACCTTCATGATTTCAAGCGGATTCACGGATTCCAGGCGACAGAAAAGACAATTCTCGGAAGTCATCGGGCTTGCTCAGAGTAGGCCGCTCTGCAATGTCCACAGCGAGTCCAAAGAGTGGTCTTCGAGGGGAGAGAACGGAAAGGAGACGTTGGCATTCCTCCGATTCAGTCATGACCACACTTTCTTTCCTTTCATTTAAGTTTCTCCGATATATCGCTGTCAATTATGAACGATGGTCGTCGTTCGTTCTTTCCTCAACTCTCTGGCTGGCGGCATTGCTCTCGAGCGCTCGTTTAATGCCTCCTCTTTTTCGAAGCAAACTTTTAATGCCCAAAAACCAATCGGATGGTGAATAATTTTCCGGCACCAACATCGAACTCCCATCGCGCGCGGGATCAGCTCGGAACGTGCTCGAAAAAGGGGAACCTCGATCGCGAACAGAGCTTGGAATCCGAGTTCCAGCTCAATCGCTTTCCAAAAAGCGGATTTTCCGAAGAATGCTCCGTTGTTTGTGAAATCGTCGAGTTGTATTTCGCTTCTGTATCTCTCCACACCGTCAAAGCTGATCGCTGAACGGTGTCGTAACACTCCGTCAGAGAATGCTGCCCGGAATTCGGTCGAGAATCTCGCTATCCGAAAACTCGTCCGAGTCACTCAAAAAAAGCGAACGAACATGCCGCGGGAAGAGGAACTCACTTTGACCGGGGAGCCCTACGTCGAGAGTGGAATTCAGCTTTTTATGTTGCGGAAGCGGGGCACGGGTCAGCGTGGGGTTAGGGTACGGAAATAAATAAAATACCGTCTTACCTGCTCGCCCACCAACATATCAACTGCACAAGTTTGTTCGCCTACTCGGACGCCGCTTTTCCGGCGGCGACATCGGATAGCTTGGGCGTGGCAGCAGGCGACACCGAACGGCACGCTTATCTCAAAGGGTACATAATGCACTGCAGATAGAGACACTCTGAGGATTTGCTCCCTCCCGCCCTCGCTCGTTTTGAGCGATATCTCACATGCTCGCCGATTCTTCCTGTTTGTTGTTCCTCTTCGATCAGTGCACTTCCCCTCGATCTTGAGAACAGTTCTCCGTCAATCTCGTTTTCCACATCCTCCGTCACTCCTGGCAGAAATCTTCGTGGCGTCGATTACTTCCCTCGTTCGAGAAGGGGGACAATCGTACCTCGTTGTCCTGAACCTCTCTCCCAGCGACGAGACGTTCCTCAATGTGGGTTTATATTCGTCTCTGAATAATTTGTTCGGAGGAAGCGTTGAACGAAAAATGTACAGGTGGAGCTCGCTTGGCTCACAGGACTCGAGGAAAGGCTTTCGATGTCGAGGAGGACATGTTTTTGTCTTCATTAAAACACCATTCAAATCGTCTGCGAATGGCTGTCTGCCGCGCCGTGTTTTGACTGTCCGTCCGTCCGGCTGGCTTGTCGGTTGACAACATATCGGGTTAGCTCGCCTCCATTGAGCTGAAAGCAGAAATCTTCCTTGCGGAAAGTTCGCTGTCATTTGTTGCGAACAAAAGAACTTTTGTGTCGCGGAGACCTTCATGTTTTGCGAAAAGAAAAGCAGCAGTGTAGCAAAAACCTACAAATTGTCGCCATTCAGAGCAACTACAACAAATACGGCTTAAACTACGCCCATGATTCCGCGATTCGTCTTTACTCTGTTCCGAATCCGGTCTGCAAAAGTTAGATATGTCAGATAAGCTCGCTGAAGGTTGCGAAACATCCGAGGGATGCGGAGAAGAGGGAAAAAACACGAACCACATTGTCACCGTGGCGGTCGCTGAAAAGGCTGTCTCTGTTGTTGTCGACGTCGCCCGAGAAACAAGTGAGGCTACAATTGGTTCTCTTCGAAGGTTCGAGCAAAGGTGGAAAGACCGCCAGCGAAAGGGAACCGGAACTAGACAAAAGTTTGATTTCCGCTCGGAGAAGAACTCGAACGAAGTCGACAGACCGACGGGCGGCTTGCAAGGAACGTTCTGCACCACCGACGTCATGTCCCGACACGCGTCTCGGGTTCTGTCCATCGAGTTCAGCGCGTGACTCAACAATACCACGACTCGAAAACATCGCATTCAAACTCGTCCTTTCGGTGTCGACTCGTTGAAGTTGAAGTTGAGACGACGAACAACGCTTCTCGTCAGCGAATCATTTCCTCAATCTGGCCAGTGAGAGCACAGTGGGTTTTTAGTGCCCGAGCTCCATCGTCGTCTATCCGTTCGTCCTCCACCTCCTCTCGTGTTTGGTTCCGGAAATTTCAACTGAAGTTAACCTTCTGGAACACAATCTCACGATCAGATGGACTGGCTTCCATCTCAGCTGGAGCTCCTGATGAGAGCCTTTAATGGTCTCTTTCGAGAAAGTGTAGTCGAGCTCCCCGATGTCGTCTCCTTCCGCATCCCGAGAGATTCGAAACTTGTGATCCAACTTGGATCACCGAAACAATCGCGACGACTACGACTCTTCGGGAATTTCGATGCCAGGACAATCGACTCCTGAGGAGAGATCAATGAGTTCGCGGACTATTTTGCAATGTACAGCGAATTTCACTCTTGATACCTGTTCGTACTGTGGATGCGGATTGGCGAAAAAAAGGAACGAGACAGGTCACGGAACAAGCGTGCTTCCGCGGAAATTCTTTTCTCTCCGCAACGTCGAGAAACGACCAAAACTCTTCCAAAAGGCTCCTGCGTTCCTGTCTGATTCGAATCCCGTAGCAGCTGTGAGAATTCCCAGACGGGCTTCCTCGTGTTGTTGATGTTATCGTCGTCGTCGACGTTGCTGCGGAAGACTAACGCGAACAACGGAATGGAATGGGATTTGGCATGAAAAATCTTTTTTGGAAACAGCACGGGAGAAGAACGTACGCTTGTCATCAAGCTGGTCTCAGAGACAGTGATTTAGGAACGAATTCCCGAATCAAAATCCTCTTTTGAAGAGGAACAGCGCGAGCGAGCAAGTGGGATGCGAGGAATCAGCGATTTTTCTTTTAAAATCTCGAATCATGATTCGTCCGAGGATTCGAGTGGAGAGGGAAACAGGAGATCTTCCAGGAACGGAGGACGATAAGTTCAAAAGTGAGAATCAGAAAACGAAAGACGAAAAGTTCCTTCCCGGAAGGACAAGCAGCCGAGGAGTGAAGGCGGTTCCCATGTTTATTGTTGTTGGCTCGGCTAAATCGGTTTCTGCTGTGACAGCTGTTGATAGCCCGCTGGCCCGTCTTCCCGCTCGCCTATTTTCCCGCGATACGAGTCAACACAAAGACAAACTCTGAAGGCCCGAAGCTTCAATTCTTGCCGGATGAACAAACATGCGGTGCCTTCGCCGATATCGAGAGGATCAGCCGTGATTCACGAAGATTCTCCTCCTTTGATTCGAGAAAATCTTCGAGAATTGAGAAGATCTGTCAGAATCGAACTCGATCTGTCTGTTTATCATTAGCACGAGGACAATGTCGCTCGTCGTGAAGATTCGTCTCGAGGGAAAATTTGTTCGATGTAGCTCCGTTTCAGAGTCAATATTTGCTCATTATCGGACAAGAGAGACAAGTCAAGGGGCGAGATATCGGTTTTTCTTTTTTCTTGCTCGACGAACGCGGCTTAGTCAACATTGATTGTGTCAGTCGATGCTCCTCCAGCTGCGTTCGAGAGTCACTACAGTTTCTCTGACGACGGCGGCAGCGAAACCACAGCGACGATGGAAGTGCGATCCTCGCGGAGAAGAGAACTGAAATCTGCTCAACCACCGACGAACTTGATTCGCGGCTAGACATCGTTTCAGAATGAAAATCTTTCTGGAGCGCCACTTATTTCTTTTCGCGCGAAAGGTCCATTGACGAAAATACCACGGTCGACCCCTTTCGAAATTTCTGGACCAAGTCGGTTTAACCTCGTGTTTCCTATTTTTAGCTTCTTCTGCCAAACCGGTATGGAAACGCGGAGCAGATTCTCGGAGTTCATCTTCCACAGAACGGCGAGACAGGGCCTGTACAGACCGTGGTGCAAACCCGAAACCCTGATGGTACAAGCTGCGAAAAAACGGTGCTTGGTGAGTTGCTTCTGTTGCCGATGGTTTAGCTTTAGTCGCGGTCGCTTAGTTGCACCGAATGTGAAGAATATCCGCACGAGGTGATCGCACATTTCGATTATTTCGAACGGCTCCCAAAAGGAAAATCGAGGACAAGGAGCTGAAGGATCCGAGTGGAGAGTTTATCTCAGTCAGTCGGTCTGTCCCGAAAAGTTGTCGATCGAGATGAGGGAGAAGGACGCGATTCGTCCACTCGGAATCCCATGATGGAGTGTTTCGTTCCCGTGCGACCATAAAACGCTGAACGGTGACGATGGCAACGGCAGCAACGACGACTCGAGTCGAGTCGACGTAAATCTCGTAAAGTCGGACCTTGAACCGTAGAGCGTCGAGATGAATCTCTGTAACAACTTCCAAACCATAAAGCTGGGCAATTCAGACGCATTCCTCGTACTTCTGTGTGCCTACTGCGCAGACGCCGCCGTTGCCGCGCGACAGGTGTTGATGTTTCGCCGCAGAACTCGGCTACCGGAGTCGGAACGACGGCCCTCAGTTTGCTTTGCATACCATACTTCATCCGGCGAGCTAAACCTGGACGGCAGTGACCGCTCGGCCGTCCCGATACTAGAGTGTCAATCGAATAGAAGTCCTTCCGCTCGACGAATCGGAGGAAAGGAGAACGCGGCACAAATTCGGAGACGACAGCCGTGGGTGCGTTGCTGGAAGGTGTTCGAGATCCTCGTTGTTGACGATCGAAGCGTCCATCAGTCGGTTGCCGATTGCCGATTGCGGAGCGGAGGCCAAATATTGTGCGTTGCCGCTTTTCCAAATAGGTTCCCTCGCTTCGCTCGTGTTGTCGTTTGCCATTTTTATGCGAATTCTTCCACTTGAAGAGTCTTCTCTGCCATCGTCTCTTTTTCCTCTCCTCCTTAGACTCCTGACTATTCCTCTCTCGCTTGCCCTCCTGGTACTCCGCTGCTACTGCTACTTCATCTCCTGAGAGTTCTCGCTGCTGCGACTCACTGAAGCGACAGCCTTGTCGTTCAGCGACGCACGTTCCGTTTGCGCAAAGCTTGCACATACCATCATTACTCGAGTTTTTAGCGTAGAGCAGCTTCGCCAAACTTCAGAGTCAAGCACAGTCGCAGCAACAGCAGGTTACGAACGACGTGATCGCTCGTCCCCTCTCAACGAGAACAAAACGGAGCAAAACAACAAAGAGATGACGGGGAAATGAGTGCCACAAGGAAAAGAGAATCAAAAGCGTTGTTTCCTTTCGACCAAACCCAGAACATCACGGAGCACAGACTCGTAACGGCCGGCTTCTATCGATTGCTCGAGGTCGGAGGACGCGGCCATCGACGAGGCAGATGTCGGGCGATTCGAGTTCGAACGAGATAAATTCCGACAATTGCTGTGCAAGGGAAACATAGCAGCGAAAGTCGCGGAACGTGTTTTGCTGAAGCAGCATCGCTGAACCAGGCCGGCGGCGCGGCGAACGAGCCGCGAGTGAGCTGGCAGTTCCTCCGCCTGCTCGAACGCAAGCCTGACTTGGTTCACCCTGCTGCTGGTGGACAAATAAAAGGGGCGTTTGTTGTGCGGATGTTGTCCCGGAAACTCCCACATCTCTGGTATCATATCATGGAAGGAAGAGACACAGTGCGCGACCCACCGAGGTTAGATAGATAGATAGACGTTGCTATCCGAGTCTTTCGCCGACTCACGAGAAATGAATGGATGACTGAACCAACGAACTCTACGAACAGACGAATATTCGATGGTGATTCGTTGGCGCCAAAAAGTCGCGGATTCATCTCAGAGATTGATGGAGCCGTCACACAAAGCGTCAAACAATGATCTACAATGGCAAAACGCTTGTTCGTGCGTGAAGGTAGTGTCGGCTAAATTTGCTGCGATTCTTTTTGTGGTTCACCGACAAAGCCGGAGGCCAAGCTTGTGGCAAGTCTTTGATGTCTCTTCTTTGTCTAGCAATTGGCCCGAAAAGAAAGGCAGCTGAGACTGAGGCCGCTGCTGGTTGAGCAGATAGGCTGCTGCTGCTGCTGCCGCTGGTGCTCACAAATCGTGCCGGATAGACGTCGTATTGTGGCCGGGGTTATAGCCTCGCTCTATTGCTTTGTCGAGCCAGGCAACGTTGATGGCAGTTTTAGCAGCGGCCGCAGCACTAGCCCCCCACAACAGCACCAGGACAAACCGTTCAAATGGAGCACGTGATCCGCGATTCCTCTACGATCTTTCGCACGATTGCTGCTTTCGACGAAAACTCGGTTTCCCCTTCTGTGACAATCTCCTGAATTCATTCAATCGAAGTCCCGAAAGAATTCCACGTGTTGACATCGTTTGCTAACTGTTGTTTGTTTGCAGCGGACCTGAAGCGCATGGAGGAGTCGAAGAAGAACATAACCGATAAGGACAAGAAGAAGGTTGAAACCCCGCCGCCGTCATACAGCTCACTCGAGATCAGCGTGCAATGCGGAGCAGGCTCAGGAGCGGAACGAAGCGACAAGGAAAAACCGCCTTCGTACGACACAGCGTTGTGCAAGTTGACCGTCGACACGGCCGTTGAACCCGAGGTTGGAACAGTTGTCGAAGAAGGCGCTGTCGGGGGAGTAGCCGTTCGTCAGAAAATATCCAACGAGGAGGAAGTTTAATTTCGCCGTTGATCCTATTTGTTAGCGAGGAGCCGAGCATCCCCGAATCGAGATCGGGTTGCGACGCGACGTATAACGAAGAATCTGTTGACAACAGAACCCGTGTGAGAAAAAATTTGGTTTCGTCTAACGGTTGGTAGAGGTCCTGTCCGCTCTCGGAATTCTGGGTTCGTTTTGTACGAAGGTTAAGGTGTCTTCGTGTGGATCTGTTGTTCATCACTATTTCCCTGGATTTCGCTAGAAGCGAGAGATAGAAACAACTTGGGTTCATCCCTCATCACGAAGCTTGAGGTGCAACAAGGAAGAAGGCATGGTCTCGGTGAGGAACTGCAGCGATCCGTGAAGGAAAGGATCAAGAGCTTCCAGCGATGATTGATAATCGCTGGGAAGGGGAGGGGGGGGGGCGACGCCGGAGAGCGAGTATTCACTGATATTTCGGCAAAAAGCCCAAAATGCAAAAAACAAGAAAACCAGCGATGCCTGGAACAGACGGACAAGAGAACGGACCGGACGAAGATCCACGGGAAGACACGAGAAGATATTTGATACACTCTTAGATAAGGAAGGCAATGTTTAGTCAGAGCTGTGCTCCAAGCGATAAGCTTGATTGACATGAGACAGTCTTATGTTCTC
This sequence comes from Neoseiulus cucumeris, assembly GCA_021527715.1. Lineage (NCBI taxonomy): Eukaryota > Metazoa > Arthropoda > Arachnida > Mesostigmata > Phytoseiidae > Neoseiulus > Neoseiulus cucumeris. The sequence continues at coordinate 2,931,873 of JAJSRV010000035.1, read as the reverse complement.
GCTATCCGAGCCCTCCATTGACCAGTGGGATAACTCCTATCTTAGAGGCCCATCGACGTGTATATACGGTGGTGTGTACAGTGGTATGCCAGTCGGCATCCTAGGTACTTAGCAGGTTAGATGTAAGGAGGAAACGAAGCGAGAACCAGTCAGGAAGAGAGAGAGAGAGTTGGTTCACGTGAATGACATCAATGAATTGAGACTGCAAACGATGCAACTTCATCAAATTAAAGCATGATTACATCGACATTGACTTAGATACATACATTTAAGTTAGGTTGATAAACTCGCCAGCTCAAACGCTGCGAGTTCTCTGAGGTGCAACTGCGACGTACTGTAAAAACTTGTGATACTCTAGAAAAGAACACGATACGACCAGTGGCTGTGGCTGTTGGGTTATTGTTGTAGTGGAGAAGAGTTCATTTTATCGCGGCTGCCTTACCCTCACATATCGAGAGGATCTGACGCGTTAATCGGCAAAGCCAGGGATGCTAAAAATTGTTACTCCGGAAGGGCTGCTGCTGCCGCTACTTGTTGTTACAGCAACGCCCTCGGCGGCCTTCCCGGAAACCTTCAACACCAGTGACGCCAACCGCAATTAGAACTTGTTTCCTCCTTTTGTGGGTTTTGGTCTGGAGAGGGAGAACTTGAGATCTCGCCCAGTGCGCGTCGGGCACCAAACGGAAAGAATCGGAATGAAATCAATTCGAGAATCTCTTTAAACCAATTTCCGCAAGTTCTCCTTGAGAGGAACCTCGGTCTCCGAAAAGAATATTCCGACACTTGTCTCGAATAATCCAGGCATAACAAGATACCTTGATTTCACGAGCGCTGTTCCTTTCTCCCAGACTCCATGGCGATCGACTGCGTTCCGAAGTTTCCGTTTTGTTCAAAGAAAATTGAAGTCGAAACGGTTGGCCTTCACAACAAATGGCACTCCTTTACCCTTCATTAGTATTTTCGACACGTCAGTTATTATGCGGGTCAGCAAGAATGGCTAGTTGTCGGAGAGAAACATTTGAATTTAGTTTTCGTGGAGGCTATATCTATTAAGAAGAAGATGAAATGTGTGACTCATCAAGAATAGTGTTATGAATTTTGCAATTGAGAGACTGAAATACCACTGAATTGCTAGTCAGCGTTGTGAGAGCGTGCACAACATTAGGGAGAAGTTTTCACTTGGATAAACATCGGATACGAGCTCCACATTGGACCAGGAAAAGGTTCCACCCAACTCCACGCCTGTCACTCAGGACGATCACTTCGAGTTGCAATCTTTATTCGATCCTCCATTCAACTATTTGTTAAAGCAGACCTAACGGGAATTCCTGTCTTCATCAACGACAAAGTCAACTCATTGACAATGTTTGTTCGATTCGAGGTTCTGCCATTGGTGTCATATACAATGTCATCGATATCATTACTCATTCATTGTAACTACTGTACTCGACGGAGGCCACGCTTTGGGACAGACGTAGCTCGTAGTAGTTTTTGTGACGCTAGAATCACGCATGTACACGATACATATTGAATGGGAAAGTGAAACAAGAATTCGAGCTTCATCGAGTACTCGTCGGATATAACAGCAGTCTATCGAGGCGACGATGATATCAAAGTTGATGTTAATAAAAAAAAATCTTGAAAATACAACAATCTTATCCTTCACATCCTCCCCGTCTGGATTGGAAAATTCGGAACCGAACCTACTAGGGATATCGAAAGTCATGATCCCAATTCGTCTTTGGATAACAGTGAATTTCGAAACAAGGGTTTCGTGCCCTCCACTTTCTAGTGAGTTGCAGTCACAGCAGAATCGGCTGAAATCACATTCGTCGCTTTCAAGCGCAGTGTTTAGGACATCCATGGGGTCGATTGGCTAAATGTAAACGTCCACTTAAAGACCGATCACCTCGAAACCCCGACTAGACAAGCAGCCTTGGTGTGGCCACGAGCTGGGAGCCTACGCTACACGGGTGGTTCGTGCTAGCACAGTAAATTTTGATGTTTGAGCGCTGAAGTGTGGATTGGTCCACCTCATGTCTCTAACTCGTCTCTCTAACTCGAGCAATGTCGCAGCCGTTCCATGGAATGTTTTGCGGTCAAGGTTCGCTGATATTCTTGGAGACTCACGAGTTGTCTCACGCGTGGAGCGTGAAGACACCGCGAACAACGAAGTTCGCGAAGCCGTGATGGCCGACGGGAATAAGTCTCCGTTCTCCGTCGCAAGTCAGAGCCCACCACATCAATCAGCCCCGCCATCAGCGCCTCCATCGGAACCAGGCTCAGATGCTGATTCCGAGAAGGTGTCTCGAACGAATGAGCGACGAAACTCCTCGAAATCCGCGCTTTTGCTTCTGAACAAGAGCGATTTCTCCGCAATCGATTCTCTGACATCAGGTATTCGAATTTGCTCCTTCTGAATACTCCGGAGGATTAACTAGTGGTTGCAACGGTCCCGCTTCATGTGATTCTCCAAACACTATTTGAATACAGGTCCGTTTCAGTCGACACCTCCTTTACCGCCGAAGCGGAGGTCGAGGGGACAGTACAAGAAAGTCGTGAGAAGTAAGAAAATTTTGTCGGCATTACAGAATAGCGACAGCAGTTCTCGAAAGAAGCGAACGCACCAGTCCGGCTCAACGAAGTCTCAGAGAAACACTGGCAAATCGAAAAAGAAGCACGGCTTGTTTCAATGCCCCGTTTTTTGAAGGGATACCGCCTGGAATGAGGCAACATTGTCTTGCGTCATCCTTGGCCGGGAGCTGGTATGAATTTTATTGATTTATTATTGGAGCGCGGCACCAAATGACTTCGAATTACACAGTGCCTGAACTCGTTCTGTGATTGGAAGCGAACTTGACGAACGAGCCTATCTCGAGCGAACTTTACAGTGTTGACATAAACTATCAGATCTTGGGTTTTATATTTTCATAAACGTTACAACATTCTAGAGAATAGGGAATTTCACTCTGGAAGATTGTTTTCTTGATGAATGTTCCGAGAGCTTCATGAATAAAGCTCCTCATTGTGCCAAAAACACTTCTTGACTTCTTCCTGCCTTTTCCCTCACTGTCAGGAATGAAACACAACGGACAACAGTTCCTTCAGTGTGCTAAGGAGTGTTGGGCAAGGCACGTGAATTCTTCGAGTCACTCTAGAATTATTGCTCAAATTCACGTGATTTGTAGATCCCCGAAATAGATTCAAGTGAATTTCGGCGCACCGTATTCACTTAACGAGATTCTTTCGAAATCGTTTCGTTCAGATCACTTGGGGGACACATCAGTTTCTTCGAATTTCGCCCGAGGTTCCCCGATTTTTATCTGCTCCGAGCATCAGAGTTATCAGTATCCATCGCATTGCGTCGATTTTCTCAGGAGTCGAAGTTCCATATTGGCTAGAGTGCAAGAAATCAGGAATTATTCACGGTATGGATATGAGCAACTGAGGTCATAGCTCGATGAAGGCAAGCAAAAGCGACCTAGCACACGAATTGAGGTCTCCGAGAATTCGTTTCCTGCGGTGCGGATGAGAGACTCCACTCGTCTGGAACTAAAATTCGAAATATCGCGCCTTTTCCGGTGGCTCCTTTTGCGGCCGCTTTCGGAAGCAGCGTTTTCGGTCCAGGATCCTGGAGGAGGAGGGTCAGAAGAAGGGGCGCGAGAGTCCAAGTCAGCCCTTACCTTTAGCGAATGTGGACCTCAGCAGAGATGAGAACGTCTATCACTGTTCGCGAAAGCTCGTTCGATGTTTCTGCGACCCGAGTAATCGATGACGATGACGACAACCGCCGGCAACTGAAGAGTTTCAGTTCGATTTCGAATCTTCTCTCAACAATGTTTCTCGGAGCGAAATTTCTCAATCTGGATACAGGTGAGTTACCACTTGTCATCACGATGTATGATGAGGAAGCTCCGTGACGGATCAGCGCAAATGTCCAAATTGTTGACAACGCTCTCGTTCGAGTGAGCTTCATCATGTCATGGATACATGGTGGTGCTGATTTGAGATCGGTCGAGGATGTGACAAGTATACCTCTTCGAATACCCACGATTCGGGCAGAGGCCTGCTTCTGCTGTTGCCTCACTCAATCAGCGTGTTGTGGCTTCTCCGCGAATCGACCATTCACGGACTTCGTTGAGTCTCACTCGTTGTTCATCGCCATCGGAGTGTGTTTTCGATACGATAAAACGCGATGACACCGCAGCTGAATGACTCCTGGGGCGCGAAATGTGTGCGGGTTGGCCATGGTTAGGAGCGGGTTCGATCAGTTCAAGAAGAGAGTTTTGATCAACGAAGCTTTCCAAATGATATTTCCCTGTCTCGTCGGAGTGAAATACTGCGACCTGCGCGAAACCAGTGTCCCGCTTCAGCATCATTGATTCTGTCGACATTTTGAAAGGATTCCAGTCAAAGATCTCATCAGAGCCCTAAATGGATTACGTGAAGAGCGCTCTCGAGACTATTCCCCTGACGATGGATGGTATTTCAATCTCGTATAATAGCATCTGTCGATATGAATTTACGCGGCCCGCGGCCTCCCACGCGCGTCCGGAATCAAAACATCTACCTGCCGTTGCCCGCGCCAAATCAGGCACTTCGACGGTGAAAGCCGAACTTCATGACTGACGTCCGCTCCTGATTATTCTTCGCTTCCACATGGCATAGCGTTTTCCGGGCTCGTAGTGAGCTCTCAATACGCTTTCAGCCCGATTGCTTGCCGTTGACTGCTCAGCGATGCTCGCGAATAGTTATCGGAAGAAACGGAAATAACCAAGTTCTGAGTTTTTCCTTGTTTTCGGCTTTGTCCATCCAGGAACGACACCACAAGCTACAATGCCTCAGGCGTGGCACAGTTTCTCATTGGAAAAGATCCTTGTTACATCAACGCTCGCCACGGACAACAGACTGTATTTTGCAATCACGATGTCGTTCATCCCTTTCATTTTCTGAATTTCCGATTCTTCGGACCCGCGCGATCTGTTGTGAAAATTCTGCGGAAAAGCGACAAAAGAACTCAAAGGTCGTGGTGGTGTCATTTTGTTGTGAGCCAACCTCCCGCGGCCGTCGGTCGGTCCTGTTGCCGAAAGAGTTCCGATGTAGCAATCGCCTTCTGCACAGGACCGAAGAGCTCTAGGGCGCAAAGCATAGAACGCTGCCATGAGACTTCAACCTTGTTGAAACTTCGCGAGATGCTACCGACGAGGCAGCATGAATCCTGTAATGACAGTCCATGCCTGGCTGCCAGAGAATCAGGAATTTCCACCGATGGAAGCGAATCGATCCGAGCTTTGAGGTTCTTGCCCGAAAGCCGAAGCCATTGCTCGAAGTGAGCATTTCGTGTCATCGACGAAATAGGACGCAGCTTAGCGGTGCTGCATGAAGTTCCGACTCGAACTTGGTAGCGCTGGCCTCCGAAGCTGCTGACGAACTACGCGGTCAAGTGCCTAGCGCGAACCAATGAGTCAAAACGAAAAGTTTGTGTAGCCCTGACTGAGCCTAATGGACTACTTTACGGCGAGTCGAACTTTAGGCCTAAGTCATGAATTCGCGCAGCACAGCTGAGCGCTTGTTGACACTCCTGAGCCAAACAAAACCCATAGGAGCTTCGCGTCGCTATCTGCTTGGTAATCGGCTCTTTCAGCCAGCGCACGGCTCGAGCTCCTTTTCCGAGGGGACGACAGCGGGATGACAACCGTTAATTCTAGTGCTTGGCCAATATGCCAGTCATGATGCAAGTCCAGTCGTTTTTCAAGAGCTCACCGAACGGAGAACTCGACACGAGCCCCGACGTCGGACATGAACGTGACCCCGAACACACGTTTTGGGCTGGTCTTGAATTCTGAAAACGTCTAGAACACTGGAGTTTTCAATAGCCGAAAACGTCACTCGACAATTCTGAGAGCAGTTCCGCGTAATGACTTCCTCGATGGCCTTTCTACCTGCGGAGGGACGGAATAGAGATAAAAGCAAAAGGTTGTCGGCGAGAGTGCTCCTACGTGATGGAGTTTCTTTTCGAAACAGACGTTTGTATGGCTCTCGTGATTCCGTCAAAAGGTTCTCCATTCAGTCGCAGCGATTCTTTTAAGCCTCTGGACGGCGAGGGCTCTTGAAGATTCCCGTTCAGGTCTCCAGGCCAGATGTTCTCTTGCTTTACTGCGCGCGCGGACAAGACCGTTTGAAGTTGTCCTCTGCGAGACCTGCTTCAAGTGTGCATCCTGGACAGAAGCAAACCGTGTCGAGTGCAACACGGCTGTTTCTGGGCAAAGTCTGTCCGAAAAGTTGGATAGCCACTTTTCCATGGGAACGAGCTCCAAATGCACCGTCAGTTGGTCATGTCGATTGCATGAATGTCAAATTATTTCATTGACGGAGTCTGGTATTCGTTAATCCTCTCGAATGAAGATGAACGAGGCAATATAGCAGCCGTTGAGCTAGCCTGTTCTCCAACTGAGTATCCAACGAAGCTTCAGCAACTTTTCTCACAGTGTACTTCATCGCTCATGCATACGCTATCTTTGCCCGATCTGATTCCGCGTCCTTTCGGCAAGTTGTCGCTGAACGTTGTTGAGCGGTTACCGGGCAACTACGGGCTTGTCGCTGAGCTAGCAGAGTGCTCCTACATGGGAAACGGCGCGCAAGCTTCCAGTTCACGATAGCTCTTGAAAATCTCTCGAGAACGAATGCACCTACTAGTCTCGACGTCTCCGATCAAGACCGCGAACAATGAGGGCGAGACTACTAGAAATTTTCTCCTTCGAAAACAATTCCCCAGAATGCGACCTCGACGGGCGAAAGAATTCAATATGATCTCATGATCATTAAAACTTCATCCGCTGAAAAGCTCTTGTGCTTTCTTCTCCAGAAACCTGGTACGGAGAAGGAGGCCTGAGTCGCTCACCGTTTCCATCGCAGAGCAGATCGTAGCCGTCTCTAATCGAAATTCTTCCCTAAAACTTCGAAATCCGCGTGGGCGGCGATTACGTTGAAATCGGCTAGAAGCCAACATTACGATCTGGCCTCCAGCTCAACAATCAAGGGAAGAATGGGACCGTTCGTGGCGTTGTTCGCTTCTCTCGACTCCGTCTGACAGCCGGCTGGGCTAACCGCTCGGTGGCTGCTTGCTGGTGACATTTGTGCCCGACCTTTTGGGATTAGTTGGGACGCAGAACAATAATTCGACAGCCGAAGAACGAGGGCTTCCGAATTCGGGAGCTGCATAAGTACGTCACTCCGAGTGTATGAATAGGAAGTTCGCGAATTCCGGGGAGAGGAAATTTCAAATTTTGGTTGCCTAGGTCCGCGTCCTACTCCTCGTTGCCTCGTTCCGCCAGAGCTCCACACGCGAATCACAATATCTGTTCACCGCCTCTCGCCCGAGGGTAGGACGAAGCGCGTCGCGCTCAACAACATTTGATCTGGTTTTGCTTACGGTCGCCAAACTCCGAAATCTGTCTGCTGGTTCGTTCGTTTCCCTCGAAGCTCTCCAAGTTCTCGAGGGCTTCCAACGCGTGACAACCTACAAAGGTGTCTCGCGTCTCCTCGTTTCATTCATTCGAGTCAAAGAGAAGCTTCCCGCGGCAAGATGTTATCTCCGGCGGCTGATACGCACTCCTCACGCTGCCAACTGAAGCCATCCAGATCTTAACGGATTCATTCCTATTTCAGAAGCCTAGCCGAGTGGCTTCGGCTGGGCGTTGGCGCAATCTCGTCGCTCAAATAGCACAAGGACAATCATGTGTCTCAGGTAAGCAGGAGAAAAACCGAAATCTCCGTTGCCCCGAGCGACTGGAGGAACGGGAAGAGGACGATTAGGGAGGTGGGATATCTGCGAAAACAGTTCATCCGCCGTGGAGCGACTCCGAACAAACGAAACGACCTTTATCGTCTTTCACACGCACAGCGTGAGAATTCATTCGTTCCCTAAGTGGATTCACTCGCTGATATTGTGATACGCCGACTGCGGATCTTTTTTTCGTCGCTCGAAAAGATCGCTCTTAACGACCGAGGAAGTCATTACGCCGAACTCAAAGGTCTTGCAGCTGCCCCGACGTTTAATTGCAACTCGAGCCCGTGTTTTAGCTCTTGCGAAATGACCTCAGACAGTCGAAGCTGTCTCGCGACATTCTCCGCTCGGGTCGCGTCGTTGCAGGTGTCGATCTGTGTCCGCTTCTCTTTTCGTTGACCACCTGATGGACGCGCGGGCTAGCTGAGCAAATGAACGCTCATGATTGCGATCTAGAATATCAGAGGCCTCGAGGCTGTAGCCGCAAATTGGTCGCTGCGATAGTTGACAGACACCCCCTTTGTGCTGTTGCGACCTGTTGAGAAAGCTCGTGGCAACATTATTATTATTGTTGTCGTCCTCGTTGTTGGCTCTATCTCGTTCGCAATCACCTTTTTCGTCTCCCGCAGTGGTTTTCCGGACTGCGACTCCGTACCTGCGGCTCTTCCACCACCGCCTTCTCTCCCGCAAGCCCCTCGCAGGGAGCCCCTTCACCCCAATCTGCGTCTTCTTGTACGCTCCCCCATCTCCGTCTCTTCCACCTGTTCCTCCTCGGAACGCGTCTTTTTCACCTGTTTCCCCGCTTGCAACTCACTCATCCGGTCCTATTTCGAATGCGCTTCTCTGTCCGCTCCGTCTGCTCCACCTGCGATTTCTGTCCGCTTGTTCCCGGGCGAATCACCGAGGATATCTCCTGGGGTCATGACCTTTCCTTCTCCACCTTTCTCGGCTGACCTTTCGAACGTAACGTGCACCCACCTGCGATGACATACAGAAAGACGTCGAACCCACAAAGGATTCGGCTTGATTAGCATTGGTCGGCGTGGTCTGCATTGATGAAAAAGAGAGAGAGAAAGACAAGTTTTGCCAATTGGTCAACGGCGGCGGCACATGACTCTCGAAAAGTTTCGGAGAGTTGCTCACGTTCTCCGAAAGTCAGCCTCATGTTACCCACTCCTCAAATGTGTTCCATATTCCCCTGCCATGCTCTGACATCAGAGCTCATTAGATGAAAGAGGTCGAGAGAAAAAACGCATCCCCGGAAAGATCCCTCGCGGTATGAGTTGTTTAGAGACGAAAAAAATCGGATCCGATTTAAATTCCGTTCGGACTAAGCCGCTGTTTCTCTTCCAGTTGTAGAATGTCGTCTCTCCTGTTTTTTTCCATCTTCATATTCACGGGACTGGGTATCTACGGGCTCCTGCTCCGTAAGAAAGGACTCCGTTCGCGATTTACCGAAACATGGACGGTTTACTGTTTTGTCATGAGCATTGTCTGTCTCGTGCTCGCCTATTGCATCTCAATCTGCGACTCCTGGAAGAAGGAAAACAAGCATCGAAACAGGTAAGGTCACACGCAGGTTTTAATTCGCTTTCCGGAAGAGAATTCGAAATCGATTGTATCGAGGCCCTCGCCGACCTCTGCTTCGTTGGATTTTTTCCTTGATACACACCTCGAGATCTGAAAGTGAGACTTGAAAATTGTGCAGGAGCGACAATGAAAACAGCGACAGTGGAGCAAGCGGCAGTGGTATTATTTCGAGCGGGCGTCGCTATGGACCTTCAGTCGTGAAAAGTGGACCTCTACCACCGTTGACAATCTCGAACTCATCACTGCACGGCCACGGCCCTCAGAGCGCCACAACATCGCCGAGGGATTACACATTCACAACGCCTTCGCCTCGGAGCGCATCTTCGGCGGGACATTTCGTGTTCCCAGCTGGGACCTATCTACAGGTCAGCGAATTTCAGAAGTCATAAACCTATACCCGGGCTATTGTGGTCCGGTGGCGATTCGAAAAGCAATATGCACAGCTGTCCGCTCGAGCACAAAAGATCGTGTGGCTCTCTGGTCCAGCCAGCCTTGACGTGAATATTGCACTCGACGCAGCTCGGGTTAACGTCTGAGGCTATTGGATTTGCTTGCAGGTGTTCCCGGCGCAGAGCAACGCAGTTTCGCCTTCGAGAAGTGGCAGATACTACCTAGCGACCGGGTCGACCCGGTCAATTGCATCCGCCCCGGCCGAAGGTACGATATCCCCTCTGGAAAACGGTGCCGCAAACCATGTTTCAGGTGAGTCAGCGAGAGAACGGCGATGTCAAAGAGTCTCCGCCGGTTTTTGTTTTTGATTTCAAATGAGAATTTTGACGGGAAACCCTACTTTCCACTCCCGGAGAGTAGGTGGTTGGAAAATTGACACTGTGATTTATGACCTTCAGGGAATGCCACCGGTTCCGCAAATGTTGTTTCTGGTCGAGAAGCTTCTTCGGGAGGATCTTCAGCTCCTCGCTCTCCCAGAGAGCGGCCGGTACTGTTCGTCGTCGTACCGCGCGGATCTGCTCTCCAACTGCCGGCAATGCTAGACATGCCACGTTCGCCTAATTCGCCGCTTGATCGCAGATGTGTACGAAGGTGAGTCGCGACGTCAGAACACAACTGATGCCTCAAGCACTGCTGATCACAAAAGCTGTCTCTGGACACTCGACACTGATACTCACGGTTCACACGCAGATGCTGTAGCTTACCACGTTCGGGCCACCGGCGGGCACGGCGCTTCTATCAGCATAGCGGAGGTTCGGGCGGAAGCGCGCACGGCCACGCTCATGCCCCGCATTCTACACCTCCACCATCTCCTCGTCAAGTCTGTCTCGTGCTACCTTCTCAGATGAGCCAATTGCAACAACCCCGCGCGTACCAGAGGCGGAGATCAAACTCTTTCTCCGGTTTGGACGCGGTCCGCCCTTCGCACAGGTAACACTGCTTGGCATACGCTGCCGCTTGAGCACTTGGAAGCGGCAAATCAGCTTCCCCAAGGGATTCAAGAGGAAAACCAGGCAGCTTAAACCTTCTTTCTGTTTGCAGAAGCAGCGACCATCTGGAAATCCCAGGTCGAGTGGGTGCTGTTTCAAGCGCCAGTACGGGAGACATTTCGTTCGAAGACGATCCGCCATCTTACGCTTCACTCTGTGAAGATCCGCCTCCTTATAGTGAGATAATCAGACCGGTCAGCCACGCGGCCTCTCAAACTTCAGACCCTGGCGAAGCCGATCACGGTATCCACGTAACCGTTGAGCGCAGCAGTCCTTCTATAGCTCAGGACGAGCTGGCCACCACCACGGTCATCGTCGATGGACTTCACGAGACCGCAGCGTGAATCTCCGACATTGGAGACAACGTAAACTTCTTATGGCAACTAATTCTTCATGGAGGCACAGGGCTTCGGTCCAACAAGCCAGTCGCAGGGTGACAATCCCAGGGTTTGGATTATAGCCGGCCTATTCTTGTTTTCCGTGGAAATCTGCGATTTCAAGGAATTTTGTTCCAAGGCATCAATGAGCAGCGATAGTGCCTGTGTCTGTAGCATGGGATGCACCACCACTTTGTTTTGAGATGAAAGAAGAAAGAAAGAGAGAGAGAGTACCTTACAGAGCACTGTGTTAGCTAGAAGTTTCTCCCAGTGGAGTTTGATTGTGCGATGGAATATGTCTAAAGGGTGGAGTAAGGCTAATGCACCGCCAAGGACTTCGAGCGACAAGGTCGACGTGTGGAGCGTGAAGCCGGAATGACAATTGACCAAATTCAATTGCAGTCTCCTCTCTCGTGCGACGAATTCTGTGCTCGAGGGATTGGCTGGAAGTTGATTCGATTGGATCAAATCCAGAAATTGGTTCCTGATGCGTCGTCCTGAAGTCCGGGTGGGGAAAAGTACAAACATGAGAACCGGTTGGTCGACGAGACATTTATCTTCGAGAGGATGCTGAGTGTGTGTGGAAGTTATTGCAAACAAAGTTTCGACTAGGAACCGAAACCGATGAGAACAAAAGGAAAAAACGAAACAAGCGTTCTGGAGAACCCTACTATACCTCTGTTTGGTGTTACCAGTGACATGACGCGTGTTTCAACTAATCTTATTCAGGATCGAGAACTTCACTCGAAACTCGAACTAGACGAACTACTGATCGGCATCCTTGCAAAAGCAGCAACATGTTACTTGATGTCCTGATCATTTGATATGTGATATGAGTTAGCCGTGAGCTGAACGATTTTCGGATATGCTTACTTAGGTAGAATTCGCGAGGAGACATCCATCGTCGAAGGTATAGTTCTCGGCGAAACGATCCTGATATAGACGAGGATATCACGCAGTGGAGCCGCAGTAATGCCGACATAAACGCTCGGTCTCATCCGATAGGGAAGGCTTCGAATCTCCGATATCGCGGAATGTATTCTCAGAAGAGACAAGAAAAGGTTGTCGAAATCAACCGTTTAGGTATACCGCTCTATAAGTTTATGTAAACTACGGAGCTGTTCGTGGCGATCCGAAGGAACGTTCGAACCATGAATTCGTTTCATGATTATCTCTCTTGAATGTTCGTCGCGTGAAGTTTTCAACCCTATTCTTTTCTTCGTCGACCTCTATTATACGAAAGATTTCCTTGTTATCATTCTTCAACGGACGCGTCGGTTACTTGCGACTTGGAGCTGGAGATGAAAGTTACATTTTCTGAAATCGGAACGCCTAGCCATTTGACTGTTTTCGGACTTGGCGGTCCACATATGGCGGGACTGTTTGACATCCTGCCGTTGTATATAGAACCATTCTTATATGGAAGTAATAATTTTGAACGTTCTTATTCTCGTCGGGAAGCTTGACGTCGAAAGATGTGCTGGTGCAATTGAGGGAAACAATGTTGAATGTTGTTCGGACTTCCATCGTGTTCTTTGCGGGCACACGCCAGGAGAAAATTTTCTGCGTTTTTCAAGTCGTTATTAACATTAAACCTGGATCGGCATTCATTCACTTGCATTGTTGAAGCAACGCGAGCATTTTCCAAAACAAAGAACCGGAGTTTGTAATATATTGTCAAGCGTGCTCCTCGTGGGAGTTTCGAGTTCTTTGGGTATCAATGAAGTTGTTTGAATTCTCCCCTTCAAGACCCTATTTCATTCTACTTGACGTGTTTTGTGATAGCTTGATTATCCTATCTATGTCTACTCGAATCTGTTACTTAAAGAGCGAATAAAGGGTATTCTGATTTCCACCAGAAACCGGGGGTGCTTCTTGAATGCCGGGGGATCTTGTTCTCGATGGAACATAAGAATCCGCTAAACGAGCAACAGAGCGTAGTGATCGCAGTCGGAATTTGTGTGATTTATTATCCTGGTTGTAGCTCAGTCTCTCTGTCCCAATCGACTTCCGTCTCCTAAGATGCGGCGTCATCGATGCATCCGTGATACCGAAGCTGCATGACTTAACAGTTCAGGACGATCTTCACGGCACCGTCCCGGCCGCTGATCGCGTGATCGAAAGCGTCTTTGACTTTTTCCAAGGGGTAGCGGTGAGTGATCATGGGTTTTAAGTTGATACGTCCGGATCCAAGGAGAGAAATCGCCGTTGGGTAGCTAGAAACACGATCAGAAGTCGAAGATAGAAGTACTTCAACTATACATCTTGTTATGTGATCCTACCCGGCGATGCAGGTTGCTTACCAGTTGGCATAGCAGAAAATGCCCTGGATAACGATCTCTTTCACGACGGCTTCCATTATCGGTACCTTGCTAAGCTGCGGACCCATACCCACTACCAGGATGGTTCCACCGGGCTTGGTGGCCTGGAAAAAAGATATTCATCTTCTCAATCACCACTGATTTTAGGAAAGGAAACCGAAGCAGGGTGCCAATAATTGTCAAAATCATCTTGCAGAACTGTTCGCGTTCATTTGGGCTTCGACTATCGCCATATAGTCTGAAAATTGGAGTACTTACGTAAACAGCGGTTTGGAGACAGGTCTCCTGACCTGTGCATTCGAAAGTGATTTCAGGAGCACCACCGAGGAGTTCTTGAACCTTTTCAGCAATTTGTTCCGGTGTCAGACCTTTGGTGTTGATTGTATGGTCCACTCCCATGGAGGTGGCAACCTTCAGCTTCGCGTCGACGATTTCTGCCGCAGGAAACCGTCTCGTTTTTCGTCTCCTTCTCGACCCAAACGAATCGATCATCATCATCATCAGAGAATAAATAGTCGAGGTGCCTCACCTGTCTGAACAATTGAATCGACACCGTAGGCCTTGGCCGCGGCCATGCACAGGAGACCAATAGGTCCAGCGCCACAAACTAGTACCTTCTGACCAGGAGAAACCCTGCCTTTCCTACAAGCGTGGACCGCGACGGCGAACGGCTCCACGAGAGCAGCTTCATCCATACTGAGACTGTCCGGGACTCTGTTCAGAGAGACGGCGAAACGACACGCGAGACACGTAAACTTTGAGAGAGGTGAATGAGTATTTCATCGCCAACGATTGTCAGAGATTCGAGGACTCTAACACTCACTTGAAGACGAGGTCAGCCTTCATGATGGCGTAACGTCTCAGGTGACCTCTGTATGGGGTCACTTCAGTGAGATCGACTCTGGGGCACAAGTTGTAAGAGCCTCGTTTGCAGAATTCGCACACATGACAGGTAAGGTTCGGTTCAACAGCAACGCGGTCGCCTAGTGAGAGAACGCCTCAGTCGAAACGGGACTTCGGATGGAATCGCACCTCAGATATATGAGAGATTTGAACCACATTTTCAGGACACTCCTGAACAGAACGCTTTTGATCGTCTGTTCCCACAACTGCTCACCCACCAACTTTCAAATGGGTGACTTTTTTCCCAACTTTGGTCACGGTGCCACTTGTTTCGTGTCCGAGAACGATTGGCGAGTGGACGATGAATCGACCAGTCCGGCCGTCTAAGAAGTAGTGCAAATCGGTTCCACAGATACCGACCGAGCCGATACGCAGTTGAACATCTGAAAATTTCAATGGAGTCTCGAACTCTCGATTCGCGAGACACGCGGAACATGTATCAAGGGCATCACATGTATTGTCGCGGCCAAAGCTCTGGGAATCTCACCATCGTCGAGGGGTTCTAGGATGGGCGTTTGCTCCTGAAAAGGAAGTTGAAGTCACAGCGGATGTCTTTATTCTTCTTCAGACCCCTCAATCCGCAATATGGGAAATACCCAATCGACGCCGTCGGCACCGAAAATGTTAGAGAGACTCACTCAGATATGAGAGCAGGACTCTCCTATCTGAAGAAAAACTTTCCGTTTTTCCGAACCGAGACTGAATCTTTTCAAATGTCTAGAACATGGAAGAGACCCACAAATAACAGTTTTCTCTCCCCCTTCCGGAGGATTCTCCTGTGTGCAGACTCGATAGAAGTCTATGGATTTGAATCGATCTGATACTCACGAGTCGCAAATCTCCTTTTGCGTGCAGGACCGCGCTGATATTGTCGACGGACATACTGGGAATTCAAGCTAAAACTGGATAATGAAACACGACGGCAGACGGGTGACCACTGAGCGGGGATTTCTCGACAGGCGACAATTGTTGTCCCAAGGAAGACTGGACTCTCTTTTAAAGCGAGCGATGAGAACGAAACACCACAATCTAATCTATAGGCGACACCCTCTCTTCTCAGGTATCACAAGGCCACACCCGAATCTAGAGCCGTATTTTTTTTGGCATATTCTCGTTTTGCGAGTGTAGGGGAAAATATTAGGCCGAGATTTGTTATTCTGAGTTGATCTGTCTCCGCTGAGAAATTCAGACTGTCTAATACACTCGCGACCACAAACATAGACATCTTCATACACACACACCAGGAGAAACAAACAGACGAATGGACTCTCCATTTGATTTGATATTGAGAGCTCGAAGCTTCGGGGAATGGCTTTGAAATTCAGATCAGGAACACACTCAAGAGACGGGCGACGACAGACTTTCGCCCTGTCAGATGGGGGGACGAGGTCGGGAGTCCATTGGAATCTCATGAAACGAAATTTTCATTCGCGGAACTCTCACCTCGGTTTTTAGTTCTGATATTCATTGATATTTTGTGGCGTACAATTTGGTTCCGATGACGGCAGGACCTGTAGTCCTCGTTCTGGGATAATCATCCATTAACGTCGAGGAGCTCTGAAAGAATCTTCTTTGTACTCCTTCTGACGCGTCGATCGAGCTCTCCCCACGGAATTCGATGCGGATTGAGGTCCGGAGGACTCTGCCAATCGATAACTTTCCCTTTCTTAGAGTTCAAGCAATTAAAAATACGCGCTTCGATTTGTGTTTGGCCATTGTGGTCATGTTGAACACATCACGTTGCTCGCATCCGAAACGGTCCATCATCCCCGTTATTCAAAGCATCGAGCTGACGCCCCCACGCTTTATGGTGACTCCATTCTTCTGTTTCTTCGGTCTTCAAAAGTACTTCATTCCATCGGACCGATTAAGATTGAACTCACCTCCCACTCGAGAGGATCACTCCTAAGATCTTCGACGGTCTCGCTTCCTGGCCAACACAAGCCTGCGTTTCCGGTTCTGTTTCGAAATGAGTAGTTTTTCCGCTGACCGCCCTCAGTACAAAGCGAAAGCTGTGGCATTTCCCGGTTGAAACGTGAAGTTCGTCGTGAAACATTTCCTAAAGTTGGTCTCTCATTGACACCGCGGGGCGTCGCACAGCAGTCAAGGAAATTCGTCAGATACTCCGGTACCACAGACTCTTTCGGAAGTGCGTCTCATCTGATCTCTCTAGAATGTTGAATGTGCTTGGCAAGAATTAACTTAGCCGGCTCCAAGGTCGTCCCAACCGGCAAGCAAGCAAGTACAAAAAGTATAACGGTTACTGACTAGTCAATGGGTGTGAAAAGCTCATTAAACGACAGACTGAGTTCTCTATATTCCATCCATAACCTTGATCGAATAGCGCCGGGTGCGGGGACTCAGCACACAACGAGATTCTGGGTAGCTTTGGCGGGAGACAATCGATGCCGATAAATTTAAAAACAATGATTTTTCGACTCCTGCTTCCCATCCGCTGATAATGTTCTCCAGGAGATAGATTTTGTAGGATGGTGTGCAAAAGGCTGAGACAATGAATCGACGGGATTTCGGGGAATCCAACCTCAAGGAACCAGATGACGCGCGAGAATTGCAGAAGGAAAGATCACTGCTCATTACGATCTCTGACTTCTCGAGAGCTACTGGTTCCATGAACTCACAGGATGATACGCAACTTCCAGGAGGCTGGCGCTCGTCCTGCCTAGCCCGAAATGATTCTCAATCGAGAAGATATCCCCAAAGGTTCCTCGAGTTAATCTGAATATGAGTCACTCGAAGAGCAGATCAGTCCGCTTTCCAGCAACTTCAGGCATCTCTGGAAAAGGAAAGAAAGAATGCGTAAAGGACGGGTGGATTGGCTGAACACAAAAGGAAACCAGCCTGTAAGGGAGCAAAGTTGAAGTTCAGACGATATCCTTGACGTTCGACAACTTGAGTCTCGCGATTTTCGACAGAAAGTTGGAAATTGGAAGTGGAAACACTCGGATTCTTAAGGCCCACCATTTCGTCCGAATCGACATAAGACGAGCGATCGGACGATTTCGAATCACCTCATTGATGAGACTGAGCTTCTTTTTCTCATGTTGAGAGACTGTCGGCAAACTAGTAGAATGACCGGAGCCGAGCGACAACCTTCGCGGGACGCTCGGAGGAAACCGCTAATCGGAATGGAGCTGTTGAAGACTCTGCTTCACTCGGAGTTTGAGTCGCGGCACGGGGACGAAAAACGATTCGATTAAAACGACTCTTAGTCCTCTCGCCGGGATCGGGATCGGTATTGGTATCGACGCATCTTCATCCGTGGATGACCTCTTCGTTTTGGGGAGAGCGGGCTCAGGTCTGGTTACAGGATTAGCCGTGTAACCACAGGCTCATCGATCGTTTGATCCTTTTTCCGGACACAGGGTTTGAATCAACTTCAACCAACGGTGCCTAGCTGAAGGGACGGTCCTACCGGATACCCTGGCGGACGATCGAAAGAATTTGGGTCAATTCCCACAACTCACTTTTGACAGCTTAATTTGACGATTCCGGCCGATGCTATGCTCCCAGATATCCGACAAGGCACACCAGGGTCGAAATACTCGAGAAAACATCCTGGTTTGTGGTTGATTTTGTTGGTTCGCATCGGTTGTTTCTAACGTATCTTCTCGAGAGACGTCTTCTCTGATCCGAGACGTCCGTTGAATCTATTCCAAGCTTAGACTTCCCACGATGTCCCGCGTGGTCACATTTTGGAAACGTTTTCGTGGTTGCAGATCGTTCAAACATCCTCGATATATGAGGTCACGGGAACGGGGCCGAAGTGGTCGACCACCTTGATGAACAATGTCCGGCTGGCAGTGTATGTCCTCTGCAGGGATGGTGTGCGGGAAGGGAGTGGTCTGTCCAGGACGCTACCTGCGTATTGACCATATTTATTTTGACGGGAGGGCATTCTCTTCCATTGCTCAGCCGCTCGATGAGTGCTCTCCAAATCGAGCCTGCGCTTGTATCTTCCTCTCAGTTCGGAGGAGACGGACACGTCGTCAAAGCATCGAGGAATGAATCGCTTGGCTGACGAGGGAACATCGCGAAAAAAATGGAAAGTGTTTGAGCGAGACGACTACTTTACTCTGAAGACGAAACATACAATCTTTAATGAGGCTTCGCCTGAGGCCGACGATCTTCTCTTAGGGTTCTATAATTATACGTCAGATAGATCCAACATGGAGGGAGCGCGATCTACTTTCTCGGGAAGTCTAGTACTCAGACTAAATGAGGAAGCATTTCACTTCAAATTAGACAGAAACGCGGCGGGACTCGGGATTTTCCCAGCTTTGGTTTGAACTTCAAACTTCGAAGTGACCTAGTCGTAGGCCGTGGAGTCTTGGGTTGGATTCTTTCAAAGTGGCGAGTCCGAGAAGCCTCACGGGGATCCTTCTTTGGAAGGGGAAGCAGTGAAAAGCAAAATATCGACTCTTCTCGAGCATCGAGTTCAGCTAATTTTGGTGATGCTGAAACGTTATTTTCTACCAAGTACAGGATTCTTGCACAAACTACCCCCGAGGGTCGAAAATTTCGGCATCCAGTCATCATCACAGCCGACCTCTCCAACAGCAGGTTCTAACTCATTTCAGGATCGTTCCCGGCGCCGAGACCGCGCGGAATAGATACCGCAACTTCGAAGCACTCCTTGCATGCAGGCGGGATTCCGCGCGAAGTCCGCATGAGTTTTTCGCACTCTGTAATCAAGTCCCGTGTTCGTGGGACCCCCTTGCGGCTCACTGTGATTCAGTCCGTTTCTTTAGTCGGATCCCACCTAGCATGACTCCGGAAACTCTTCGGGATACAACATCATTAATATTCCAATACCTTCGAACAATCTTGGACTGGAGATATAATGATGCACTAACATTTTTAGTCTCATTTTCGGACAAAGGAGAATCTCGAAGCGCAAAATCAGCAAATTAAAGTTTCTTGAGATTTCTCATTGTTTCCTCACTTGCGAAACCGAGAAACTATCTCCAGCGTGGACCCGCTCGAACCCTGTCCGCGACGATTTGCCTGCTTGTCAGGCTGTACACAATTTCAGAGCATTGAACGGATCTCGTTGTCGGGGAACGTTCTCACTCATCTATGGCTACTAACTTCCTCGGATGGGATGGCTAGTCCAACACTTCTTGGCTCTTCCGTCCTTGGTGACATAATTGTCTCGGATTCGCGTCAATTATCCCATAGGCCCTCTGTTGACCGATCAGATAATTTGCACTCCCGATTATTCCCTATTCGAGCGGATTTTTTCAGGATCCGAGTCAATTTGCCCGTAGAACCCTTTATCAAGATCCGATAATTCACTATTCGTCGGATTTCTCGAGATACTACTCCCTAAGAACGCGGATCATCGGGACCCTACTGTAATGGGCGGCGAAGCACCCCAACGGCAAATTGTGCCTTTACCGGCGAGTATCGGTTCGACGGTCGGTATCGCGAGACTGCGATTCCACGTTCACAAAATAAAAGAAACGTCGGTGACTAATTGAGTTCATTAAAGTTGAGGACAGCTCCAGGCCGCGCATTCAACTCAGCCCACGGAAACACGAGGAGTTCGAGAAAACATTTCCCCGATCGGTCGACATGTGGAATCTCCTTCACGAGGATTTCAGTTGAGAGTTCGAGCTAGTCCATCAGGCTATTTTGGTATGTAATATTCTCGTATGCAGGAATGAAAGCAGTCAATTGCACAATGAGCCAGCGGCGCACAAAAGTCGCTCGCCAATAACTCTTGGAATTATTTATCGAGCTTTGAATTTCGAGCGGAACGAAAGAAGTGAGGAATGAGTGAGAATCGGAGAGAGCCTGATCTGAGGAAACGAACGCTTGAAGACGTAAAATTTGGCGTGAACACGATAATTTCGAATAATTTAAGCTCGCAGTTTGAGATGTCCACGATTACTTTCGAATAAAAGAGTAATAATACTGACGTGGGGGAAAGAATTCCACGTTTCAGTCATAGAACTTGAATGATTTAGTCATCACTGTCTTTGATGGGGAATCCTGACCGAGCCGGAGGCCGAGTTGACGCCGAGGCCGAGTTGACGGCGTGGCCGAGTTGACCCCGAGGCCGAGTTGACGCGCCCCGCGATTTCCCATACCGATGGGAGCGGACTATCAACCCCCCCCCCCATGGGGGTGCCTCCCCCTCTCCGTCTGGATTCTGGTTACAGCACTATCCACGGGCAACACATTCTCGAAGCACCGAGATGAAGTTCCGTTTCGATTTGACCCAGAGCCCCATCAAATAACGAACCTGGCGGATCCAAGAACCTTGAGAAAACATTACCTTGATGGAGGTTCGTCATGCGAAAAGTTCGCCTCTTGAGGGGATCTTTATCTGGGGGAGTGTAAGGTACATAGTTTGAGGAATGCATGGAACCTCGTGTTCGTAGATGAGAGGAGGAAGGAGTGTGATAAACAGGCAGACTACATATCTTGTCTCGCGCTGCTTCACGTTGCTCTGCAAGTTGGTGTTTCTCGGCTGCAACATCCGACCGCGGTGACAAGAAGACCAGTTCGGTGAAACTGTCATTTGGATTCTATGTTCTATTTTCCAGGCCAAGTGTTCCATGCCTAAATGTATTGATAATATTAATAATATAATAAATAATTCAATAATATTCATACCTTGCCAACCCAGTGACATGAATGGCGCCACGAGACGTCTAGTACAGGATGAGGGAGGGAGGGAGGGAGCTCTTTGATGTCCGCGCCCCGCATAAAAATAAACGACCACCACGCGGTGCAGCATCACTTATCGGCAACGACATGGCGCTCGACCTTTTGTCAGTGAACACGTCTCAAGGCCACTGTTGGGAAACGTCGTCGTCGACCCTCAGCTCCTCACTCAAGAAGCCATTTGTAAAATAGCTTTCCCAAGTTTCAAGTCTTGTCTTCAATTTCGACTCCGAAATTACCCTGGACTGCGAAGTTTTCAAACAACCAACCTTCGAGATGAAGAACCTGGCTGATAACGGACCCAATAAACATGAGTCGAAAAACCCCGATCAATTTTATGGTAGAGATTTAATCTGAAACGTAGAGCACAGGCTAGAGTATTTCTATGAGTCTGGTTCCTTGATAGGCCATCACACGGATCCCCTTTCCACTTCACAAAACACTGAATTTTCTCGTACGAAATTCGCGAAACGCGACTTTGCGAAGGATCGGAGCAGAGAATGGGGTCGCAGCGCTCACCTTAAGCTGCATGCAGGGTGAGCATTTCACGGAATATACGAACTTGAAGCCGTGCTTCATGGAAGACGCGTTTCCTTGAAGGGCTTATTAGTTCACAGCGGGTGGGATCATACCCGACGGGATGATAAGCTGCTGAAGGACCCGAATATTGCGATTTTGAAATCCGCGGAGCGGATCCTCCTCCTCCGGAATCCTGGAAGCGAATTCCAAGCGCATCCGAGAAACTCTCGGAAGCTTGCGGTGGAAGAAGAGTCCCAGGTTTTAAATTCAAAGCTTGGAGTCTTTTCGACGTCTTCACTTCGCCACAACCGGGGAATCCACATTCACTCCACCAATCCGAACATTCTTGTTGGTCTCCATCTTCTACGGAAATTCATCGAATGATTTTGTTTGAGAGAATATCGATCTGAGTGAGTCGAGTGCGTCATGTCGCAGAACCATTCCCATCGTGGCGGGAAGCAAGCAGATGGCCTAGACTCATGTCCTCATTCACACGAGCTCTGCTCCTCCTCAGCCGGTGACCCGATTATTATTTTTAGAAGTTCTGATAACGACCTGCGTTCCCCTTGAGGTGACAATCTTTTGCGATGGATGACGCGCTGAATGGACAGTAATATGAGTTAGGCTTGAAATTGTTGGGATCTTGAAACTGACCAAGCACGTCTGGAAAGGCTCCTGGACAAGTTTTCCAGATGACTGCCTGCTTCCAGAGTTAGTCTGGAAAATAATTCGTAGAGAGCAATGACCTTCATGGCGAGTCGATGATTCTGTTTCACTCATTGTCAGGGAGATCTTTGGTCAGGGTCTTTCCGAAGAGAACTCACTGAGTTTGACGTCATGCATGTGGCTTCCAACAAGCAACAGTTGCTGGGTGCGAAAGGTTCCTCATGTAACGACTTGAGGTAGACGAGAGCTGTCCCGCTGTCGCTAAAAAGAAAGCATGTGGGATGATAGCGCGGTCGACCGATCAGATCAGAAACGTAATCATCTCCGATGTTCGAACCGAGCGCCACTCGTAACATCTACGCCGAGACCCGTATGTGCTCCTACTCTCAAGATTTTTTCATGGCACGTTGATCCGCCACACGTCCCGGTGAGCGGCTGCAACTCCTTGAGTCCCTGAACAAGTAATCCAATAGGTTGAGGTAGTTACTTTCAATGGAACATCGAACGAAGGTTTCTAGCCGAGTTATATTCCGTCTTCGAACCAATCCGTTCGCGGGTATTGATTGAGGATCAGATTTGCTTTGAGGATTTACTGCGTTTTGGATGCGCTCGGCTCCGATCTTCAACACAGTCCGAAATCTGCCGGATCCAACATTGGTTCAAGGTACGAGATAGGATTCCGAATGGATGATACGGCCGAATTTGGAACTCCGATTCACAATCATTCGTGTAATCAAGCCTCTGTTATGTACCTATTGAGAACATGTAGTGGCCTCGACCCGTGCATGCGCGGCGGGTGACGAAAATATCCCTCCGAGTGTTTGAGTGATGGCATCTCGAAATATCTGTCAAGCGATGCATCCTGTGTTATGTCTTCTGAGACACCACCGAAGTGGGCGCGGCATACATTCTTCATTTAGCCGTAAGCGGGAGCTGCGGAGACAAGGAAGTCCTGCACGGTCGAGGATTTCATGTCAGAATACATGTCCGGGACATGAAGTCTCTTCTGATCAGTTCAGTCATCCACGACTCATCCTTCTTGTAGTTGACACCGTGTCGATTACTTCAACGTAAACGGTCCCCGCAATCTCTTCTTTCTCGGGACCAAGTAGGTCTTAATAAAGTATCGCAAGGAGAGAGTTTTACCTCAAGTGCTTTTGAAATTCCTAAGGAATCCGGATAAGTTTATGAAATCTGGAAAAAGCAAACTTCGGAAGCTTGGAAATTCGTGAATGCCATCGTCCCTCGAGATTACCGACAAGTATGGAGGTGCAGCTCGACTAGTTTCTTTCGCATTTCCATTGGTACAGTGAGTCTCCATTGCAAGCTGGGCTGATTTCGAGAAGATGGTTCAAGTGTCGCAGGTAGGTGCGTTGCAGCAATCGACGGCGCGGCCTCCCAAAGCGTCAGGCAAATTGTTTCATAATGAGCAGAGCATTGCAAGCGTGATGCGCCCCTCCGCAGACCCGGAATTCGCATGTAATCAGCGAACAAACGTTGCGAAAATCGGCTGCGGAGAGCCGCGAAAGAAATAGAAACCATCAAAGACAGCTGAAAGAGAAACAACTCATCGACACGCGCCCGGACACGTGTGCGAAGAGCGAAGGGATTAGTTTCGTAAAGCGACGGCTGCCTTGGGCAGTGGTTTCTGTATCCTTTGAAGAGACACATCTATTTGCTTTCGGAATTGCTCATTTCGAGCAGGCGCTGACTCGGGGGCAGCACAAATATTTTACTGCTCCGAATCGAAACGTCTCGATGGCCCCCATCAGTGGGACACCGTCGACAAGCGACTTTAAGTTCTCATCAAGACTCTATTCATCATTTGAATCAGTTCCTCGCTTTCAATCTTCTAGAGAAGAGATTCGAGATGGATATCGGAATGGAATTGATGGCTGAGTGAGACCGCGTCACTTCCCTGTGAGCGGGGGGATCTGGGGAATTTGTTGATAAGTGCTCATCGGTCCCTGTTCGACCTCAGCAGTGCATGGCAAGTCTAGGTCAGCGATGAGCTCCGATAAATCAATTGCTCAGGGATGGATATGTTCGCTCTCCACGAATTCGCTTGCCGATCAGCTCCAAATCCACAGCGGGTTTCACGGAGAGCCGATATCTCTCTCACTCACAGATTGTTTCGCGCTATCAAAACAAAGAACCCTTAGAATTTCCGGAGATTCATGGAAAAGAGGTGAATGACTAATAGAGAACTCCTCTGCAGACGCTGAGATGCCGCCATTGTGGGATTCGATATTGGTCTCGTTTCCTCTCTAATCCCCGAATAACTCGGAAAGGCAATCGAATGGCGCTGCGGAGTTGTTATCTGTTTAGAAGCAAAATTCAACGTCATTCAGTGAGCTGACGGAATCAAGCTACGGCGCTCTTGTTGACAGCTGGTCTTTCCTGTTGTCAGGATGGAGCTAGTGAATAGCACCGATGTGTGTTCGGACTTTGTTTTCGGGAAATCTCCAATGCTTGAGCTATTACAGTGCGCACCCGTGGCACCGTATTTACCTCTGGTACTCCTGAGTGTGTTCACTTCGCTGCTGTTCTATATTTTGGCTCTCACTGCGGATGAATACCTTTGCCCGGCTCTCGTTGAACTTTCTAATTTCCTCGGTCTGTCCGAGTCGCTCGCCGGAGTGACTCTGGTGGCTTTCGGCAACGGGGCTCCCGATGTATTCTCGGCTCTGAGTGGAATTCGCCAAAATAAGAGCTCGATGGTTTTCTCGCAGTTGTTCGGCTCGGGAGCCTTTGTGAGTGCGCTGGTGGCGGGCATCGTCATGATTGTCGTGCCTCCCTTCACCGTGGATTGGTCAACATTCTCCCGTGATATGGTCTTCTATCTGAGCGGTTCGATATTCACATTCTACGTTTTCTACCGGAGTAAGATCCATTTCATGCACGCCGTCGCGTTCGTCGTCATCTACGTCATCTACATTTTTGTGGTCGGAGCGTTCTCGAGTTATTGGGAATCGAACCAAACCATTGAGCTCGACGAGGAAGCGATGACAGAATCCTCCTCGATGTACGGCTCGATGCGATCTGTTTACGATTCCGCGTTGACTCTTCTGAAGGGCTCGAGAACTCAAAACTTCACAGCTTCCATCGAAGCGACGGTGGACTCCTACGGCACCTTCAGTGACTCAACCAGCTCGGACAGCGGTCATTTTACCGATGGAAGCTCTTCGCACATCATCTTGGCGGAGCTTGTTCTGCATACTTTGCCCTGGTCGTGGGAGAAATTCAAAGGAATGTCTTGGCTCACGAAAATTAAGAGCGTGCTCCTTCTCCCCGTTTATCTGCTCCTGAGCCTCACCATCCCCGTCGTGGATAAAGCCGTTCACAAGGCCAACTGGTGCAAGACCTTGAACACTATGCAATGCGTTCTGACACCAGCCTTCACCTTCTTCCTGTTCTCTGGGAGCTTCGACGTCTACGGCATTCCGCTCAGTCTCTGCATCCTTCCTTTTTCATCGATTCTTGGACTTATTGTGTTTTGCACTTCGAGCGGCGATAAAGCTCCAAAGTACCACATGGCTTTTGCACTGCTAGGATTCGCGGCTGCCGTCGGATGGATCTTCAGGACCTGTGAGACACTTGTCAAGACCTTGAGCGCTATCGGACAAGTCATGGGGATCCCAGAGTCGATAATGGGCTTGACGGTTCTATCCTGGGGAAGCAGTTTAGGTGACCTAATCACAAACATCGCGATCGCTAAACACGGCTACGCATCGATGGCGATTTCCGCCGCGTTCGGAGGAATTCTTCTCGATATGCTACTTGGACTGGGTAAGATTCAGAACCCTTCCTTCTCATCCGTTTCCACCCGTTATTCTGGTGTGAGCGATAATAATCCATGGTCTTACGGCTTGAAATCACTCGATCTGTTCTTTGCAAAGAGACTTGATGCGAATCCTCAGCTCTTTTCGTCGAGTATCCACTTGGACCGCTCGAATGGATTAGGCGATAACGATTACACAAACCTAAGATCCCTGAATACTTCATATCCGCGGTTCGATGAGACAGGTGTTTGAGGTAGCACGCTCCAATGTTTCCGTCTATGAATTCCTTTTAATTCAATGGGGACTTGGCCCCTTTGTTGCGAAAATTAGATAAGATTTCGTTATCGCAACAAAAAAGAACAGTTATCGCAACGTGTTATGACTTATACAACGAGAACATATGATGAGTCAATTTCCAAAAAGAGTTAAGTCTAAATGACCTCATTACTCTAGCCGCCTACACAGGACTCATTGATCTGCGAGTTAGCTTTCATTATGCCCACGATTCCGTCACCCTTCGCATACCGAATTTTCATCGTGATCCTGTGCATTAGGAGCATCCCAGTAGAAAAAGTCAATTATCTCGCAATCGGAAAAATGGACTTGACTCCGTTTGGAAATCAACTCCTCATATCATATTGGATGTTCCCCTTTGAGATGCGAGAACGAATTCACCAAGCAAAGAAGTTTGTGACGCGGCGTGATCAGTTTTGGAGAGGGATCGCGTTTGGTCGGCACCCTGGCTACGACGACCGTTCCTGCAGATGTCCAGAGCCATGGGCTCTGCGTATGACATCACAAGCCCAAGAAGTACAGACTTTTTCTTCCTCTCGGCCCTCTTTCTCTCTATTTACCAACCATCAGAGTATCACTTGAGAGCTGTGAGTTGCGTTGGAATTCACGGCACGGGAGCTGTCCCCACTGTCGTATCTTATTCATTTGCATGAAATCTCGAAGTTCGGTTCGTTTAGAGAGAATCGTTCATCTGCAAACTTATTGGACGAAAGATAGGGAGACATCTCTGAACTAGCATGAAAGGATGACCCATGTCGGTTCGAAGGACCGACTCATTGCAACTGACTGAAACGTCCATTCATGCAGATTTTCTAGATTTCTGGCAGGGTTCGTTTGCTGCAAGACCGAGATAGAATGGGGGCTTTTCAAGTGGATCTGCAAGCTCTTCGGAGGAACCGGAGCACAAACGCTTTATCACTGACGAATTTCGAGCACATTTTCATGAGAAAAATTTCACCCGAAAACTTTGGATGACTTTGGAAACTTTGAAAATGCAGCCGTCCCGCCCCCCGATTTTCGGAAACGCGCTTTCCCGTAAGATGCGGAATAATCCATACTCGCACTCAGCATTCCGGGTCGTTTGTTCCGTTCTGTCCGTCGCGTGTTTCCTGCATCGGAAGCTTCGTTTGTTGGAAATAATTGAAAGCGATACACTCGAGAAATCCTAAATACGTTTCTGGGTGATTTCTGCCGTTACGACTCAACTTCGGTCCGCAGTGACCAAAGGCGACCCTCCGCAGCTATTCGAGAAGTATTTCGTCCCCTGAAGACCTAAATGCGAACCTTTCTTTTTCAGGGATTCCGTACTCGATCCTCTTGCTGAATACGGAGGATTGGACAATCGAGCTCGACTGGAGTTATGCTCTTATTCCTCTCTTCGCGGGGGTTTTGTCGTTTATTCTTGTTGCAACAGCGAGTTTATGGTACAACGGATGGCGCACATCAAAAACCCAGGGTTACATCTTCATCTCGATCTATATCGCTACAGTTACTGTTTCCGTCCTTGTTTCCATCGCGGAGTCAATGGGCGGTTTGACGTGATACCTGAAATACTCGCGATCGAGAATAATTTGCCAAGAAATAGTTCTCTGTAATGATTTTCCATCAAATTATGCTGCCTCGAGACTCAATTTTGAGGATTTCAATGAGATCCCCTCATCCTCTATTACTTGTATTCACCTAACCAATGTAAACTTGCTCTTATCGACGAGGGTGCAATTGAAGAGCCCAGATCCAGAGTTACACATCTCCGGAATTTCCAATTCTGAGATGAAGGCCGAATCTTGTAGACTTCGATAGCCTGAGTTTCTTTGATCAATTGGAAATTTGGAGAGCTTGGAGGATCGGGTACAGATCCAAAACGGCACATCTCCATCTCTTCGATGCCTTGTTCACACGGTTTTCCGCGCGAAATTCGATTTTTCTCTCCTCAAACGGAGAGGTCCCTGCGAAAACGGACTATGGGAATCCTCCGAGCCATACTTCCAAACACAGTTTTTCGCGGTCTTCCCGAAAAGCGAAGAAGCGGAGGTATATCACTCTGGATCTGGACTCATCAATCATTTTACCACCCATCAGGGAAGCAACTCCGTGGGATTTATTGCAGAAGAATCGCGGTTAGCGGAGAAGACTGCCACATGGTTTCCGTGATTGTAAGTTACGCAATAAAAGAGTTATTTGACAGTTTTTTTCCCAAAAAAATCTGGAGGATGTTCTCCTTGGAAATTGGATGGAGATCCGCGGATCCGAAGAGTGCGATTCGCGTCTCGCTCTCTCCATTTCTCCGACACTGGCGGTCGAGTTTCAAGGTGATGAATCATGACTGTAATGAGCCACTCATCATGATCGACTGCTCTATTACTGAATCAGCACTATAACGGCTGTGGTCCTATTCACCTTCATTAAATATCGCTCTCGATAAATGTTCCAACAACCGCAGCAGGTGTTTCGAACTCCATCATCTCTTGGTCCAGTTGAGATTTCAAAACAACGACCTCATCACCCGTCACCACAAATAAACAGTTACAAAAGATGAACACCATCCCGGGTTCCGCCAATAAACGAATAGTGAGAAACTCGCAGTGGATCGATGATTCAAAACGACATGACCACAAGATGAACATTGAGAACTCTCGCAAGGTCCGCTTCCGCGCATTCATCTTTCGAACTGTGAACTGATCCGAGGCATCAATCCAGCAAACCTTGTGAGCAACAACACCATGATACATTCGGTTTCGAATCGTTTGCTCAATAAGAGGACCTCTTCATTACAAAACAGTTATCCGAGGTCGGAGGTGCTGCGGTCATGGAGATTGAAGGATTTGACTTCTTATGAACTTCAAACAGGAACTCTTGGATCTAATCGAAAAAAATGTGCGCAGCAACAATGGATGCTAAACGTCCTGCATCGTTTCTCCTAGAATCAGGTTCGAGAATCTTCTGGAACGCGTCAGAGTTCGGCTTCTCGAGAGCGAATCAATCATGGCGGAAAACCCGGGTCAGAGCCCTGCACGGGCCGTTCCAAGCTATTCAAGTGGACCGATGTTGGTAGTCCCGGTCCATAGATACTTGATGATTTCAGAGAGCTCGAATGACGAGGGGAGTGACCCGCTACAGCGTCTTCTCGCTATTGCACCGCTCCGATGAATCTTAAACCACGCTCGCTCTCATGGTTCGAGACACCCGTGGCTTCAAAAGCCGATCAGACATTTTGAGAAAAAACATAGTCGAGTCCATTCTGTGTTCGGTGTTTGTGTTCTTTTCTTCAATCCAAGCTAGTCTCATTATTCTCAAAATGACGGTTCCGAACGTGACCAACGTGTGCGCGGATTTGAACCACTGGAAGTCGATTCCAGAGCTTCTGAATTGCACACCGGGAGGACCTTATATGCACATGACTTTGCTCAGTGTGTTCGCTGCACTCCTCTTCTACATCCTCACCAGAACGGCGGACGAGTATCTCTGCTCATCATTAGTGGAGGTGTCGAAGTCACTGAATATGTCTCAATCTTTGGCCGGTGTAACTCTCGTGGCCTTTGGCAACGGGGCTCCAGATCTGTTCTCCGCGGTCAGTGCCATACGGTCAAGCAGGAGCTCAATGGTGTTCGCACAGCTGTACGGATCGGGCGCCTTCGTCAGCGCTCTCGTCGCCGGTATCGTTATGATTGTCGTTCCTTCCTTCACCGTGGAGTGGACGACATTCACGCGTAACATATCGTTCTTCTTGGGTGGTGCGGCGTTCACGTTCTACGTGTTCTATCGGAGAACCATCCATCTCGTGCACGCAGCCGGCTTTGTCGTGATTTACATCACCTACATAATCATCGTTGCAGCGTCCTCGGCTTGCCAGAGCGCAGAAGTCACAATGAAGCACGACGAAGAGGAGGCGATGGAGAGCTCCTCGATGAAATCGGTGGACACTTTCACTGACTCCGGAGTTTCTTCGCTCAGCAGCCACTCCGCCGTCGAAAATCCGTCTCGATCCATCATTCAGGACTTCGTAGAACACGCTCTGCCGTGGTCACTGTCGGAATTCGAAGGAATGTCTTGGTTCTCTAAAATCGGGAATATCATCTCCCTGCCCGTGAATTTGTCGCTCAGACTCACCATTCCAGTTTTGGACAAAGCGGCACCCGACGCCAACTGGTGCAAAGCTTTGAACACGATACACTGCGTTGTGACGCCACCGATCACTGTTCTGCTCTTCACGGGTGACCTCTGGGTCTACGGAGTTCCATTGAGTGTGAGCACCCTCCCCGTCTCCATAATACTCGGCATAGTGGTACTATGCACCTCAAGCGTCGAAAGGGCTCCGAAATACCACATGGCTTTTGCTCTGCTGGGATTCGTGGCATCGGCGGCATGGATCTTCAGGACGTGCGAGATCCTGGTGGAGACTCTGAGTGCCATCGGAGCGACGCTCAGAATCCCGGAGTCGATCATGGGACTGACTGTGCTTTCGTGGGGAAACAGTCTCGGAGACCTCGTTACGAACATCGCCATCGCAAAACACGGCTACGCGTCCATGGCGATGTCAGCGGCATTCGGAGGGATTCTACTCGATATGTTGCTCGGACTAGGTGAGGAAGCTTCTACCTTTTGTCCGCAGACGAAGTTGGAATTTCTGCTCTTTCGATCGAGACGTTGAATCTTGGGCTCGAATCACAAATCTGATAGAATTCCCCGGTTGACCGAGATGCGAGAAGGGGAAGATGGAGGGAGACAGAATCTTCGGAAGGTCTCCGGTCGTTATCGATTTCCAAGAAGAAAAGTCCAAAAAGCCGGATGATTCGTCGCTTCAACTCCCTTGGAGTTGCGCTCTTCCGATTCTTAGGATGTTTCGCATTCCATTTCTTGCAGCGGGTTGCGTGGCCTCATTTTTCATGGTTGTTTTCAGGGCTTCCCTACACGTATATCCTGCTGTCTACGGGTAAACGAGCAATCGCGCTGGAGTGGAGCAATGCTGTGGTTCCTCTGTTTGCGGGAGTTGTATCCTTCATCGTTGTGGCGGGCGGAGGCTTGTGGTTCAACAAATGGCGCACATCCAAGTTACACGGCTGCATCTTCATCTCGATCTATGCCACGACGGTAATCGCATCCAGCATCGTTGCAATGGAGGAGTCAGTCAATGGTCTGACGTGAGTTACTTTTGAAGATTGAAGTCGAAATTCTCATCTAGTCTAGATAATAAAGATTCAATATATTGAGCATTTGTCGTTCTTCCAAGAGGGTTGTTCAAGGTGAACGTCCTCCAAAGGTGTGTAGTAGGGACGTGAATCTTGAACTTCTAAATCGAGATGTATTGGAGATTATCATCGAGCGATAGGCAAGGGCTCCTCCTTTTGCCTTAGGGGGTGAATCTTGGAATCCCTGAGCGGTCTCCATGGCCTCCTACATCAGGGACCTCTCACTAAAGTTGATCACAAGAACCCAGGAAAACGCTCGTCAAGCCGTGCGTTCAACTTCCACCACCAGTTGGGTGGCCAGAAGAGGCCAAATTGTGAGAATATTCGAATGTTGTCTTGTGTGCATAGTTCCCGAGATTTTCAGATTATCCAAATATGGCGGACCCGGGTCGATTCCTAGTGATGCAAACTACGAAACAAGGCAAATCAGCGTTGAACGAAACGCGAAGCTACGAGGACAGGTTTCGAAAATAAATCTAGAAGTGAATAATTCAGGAGGAATGTTCTCGACGGGAATAGAAGGCCCGTGATGCTTGGGGATGTAATCGTCAATCGACCAACAGCAAGTCTGCTGCGGAATCTAGCGGACTTCATCATTTATTGCAACGAGCGAGAGTCACGAACCAGACACAGTGGAGTCCGTCTAGCCCTCTGAAGAAACTTGAAAGTACTGAACACACTCGAAGCAAGTCTCCGTCTGACCGTGTTCAGTTTCAGCCGCAGAGAAAAAACACGAGCACGACCTCAGTTTGGAATGCAAACAGCGACAAATTTGCAGGAGCGAGATGCGCTGCCTGTTTCCTTTTGGGCGCGGATTCGTTGGAAAACGGAGTGAGATGCTACAAAGAAATTCATTCACGAGAAGTCCAGATTAGAATTTAAGTTCATAAGTTCTTTTGGATACCGCCAGCGAATACCTGGAGAATTTATCGACCTCATGAATTCATATCTTCAGAACCTGGTTCGACGGCTCCCAATGACCGCTACTCTCACGGGAAACGGCACGAGTTCGGTCGAGATTAGCATTCTACGAGAGAGAATCGATTATTGAATCATCGCGTTCGTCAACTCTTTTGAATCCGAAGAGTGTCCCCTGACAGACACTCAGAACCAGAGAGATCAATGAACTGAATTCGAAATCGTCGCAGAAGCGCGATCGAAGACTCCTTGCAGATCATTGGTAAACGTTGACTCTCCTGAGGGAAATATGTTCCCTGATCAAATACGTCGGTTCTCTCGAAAGATTGAATGCGAAGCCTACCCTGGCCTTTCCTGAACGTTTCGAGACGAACTTAACCGCGGAACAGCCAATCATCTGACGACCCGAGAGCTGGAAAACTCTTTTTCAAATCAAAACTCATTCAAAGGCAACCAAGGGCTGGTGAGAACGACTCGAGGAACTCAGAATCAAGTGAAATTCGAGAGCATTCGAGAATCGGGAAGCAAATTCGAGCTCGAGATGAAACCTCGAATCTAATGAGAAGGATTTCGGGTCCCCAAGTCTTCTCTAGTTTGCGGGTCTCCGGATTGTCGGGTTTGGACTTTGGACCTCCAAAAACGCCCGCGCGTTAGCAGGACGGATCTGAAGCACAGCGGTCGTCCACATCGGTGATTTCGACGCAGTTGACTGACTTTTCCCCTGCAAGCCGGACTTTCTCTCGAAGAGGATTATGAAAATTGAAATACGATCATATCGAGACGAATTGCGAAGTTTCATAACACAACGGGCTTGAATATTGTTGACGAACCCGGTCTCTGCGGTCAGGTCTCTCAACTGGGTATTGGGCACGAGTTGTCTACCGACCGAAGTTGAAGGTCGTTTCTCAGCAACGACTAAGCATCATCGGGCAAAACAAAGGCTTTAGACTCGTCAGTGCTCCGGTGCTCGGATTGTTCGCAGTTATTTCCCGTGAAAATGCAATTCCCACAAAGCTCGGCGGATGAGCGCTATAATTGTGATCAAATATTGACAGTCTGAGGTGTTCCCGCACGCGCATCCGTGGGAGGTATCATCCTGCATAAATCCGCGCAAAAACAAAAAGCGGCACGTGGCGCGAAACGACAACTCGAAAGCTCCCTGTACTTCCAATTGGACGGAATGGAGTACACATGTAATCAACTGTCGGCAAGAAAAAAAAAGTAGATTTCCCGCTGGAAAAGTAGATCGACCGAGATCTCTATTCGATGCACACACATCAACACGGAAGGTCAAGTTCCAGCAACCTGATTCAAAGTATCCATTTATGAAAAAAAAACACGACTTGTTGACATCTCTTTTGACTTGTTTTCAACAGCTTCGGTGGATCGAAAGGCCTGTTGACAAGGACCTGCCTATAGTATACGGTGCGGCGTACATAAAATGTCGAGAGCATCTTGGATGGAGGAATGGAGGTTATGTTTACGCATGCGTTTATTTTGCCCGCCAGAGCCGCGACGAAAAGATGTGGCCTTTGGGGAACCTCTTTCGCGTCTCGTGAAAGCCAGCAACGCAACCAGGGAGTGCGTTCAGTTCGCTAAGGGAACATTCCTTTCGAGCTGACCCAATGGGTCTCGCGAAACCCGCAAATGTAGGCGCACTATGGTGAATGCCACGCCGAATCGCTATTCCATTCTCACTGGAGGCAGTGGCGGATGTGAGATCAAACAGCGGAGGAGATCAGATTTTGAGTTCCTTCAAAGCAGACATCACAGCTTACCTGAGATTGAGGGGCGGCGCGGCGTCTTGCAAAGAGCGAAACTCTGGAAACACTTCTTATGTTTTTAAATGAGAGAAATAATAGCTAAAGACAATTTGTCCTGTTCGCAATGAGTAGTTAGGATCGAGCAATGATTCGCAGACTTACGGAACATTGTTAGACGGCCATTGACATACTGATAGTAGCTAGTTTCGAGAGAGTTTCACTTCGGATCACTCGACCTTATGACTCCATTCCGAATAAATGTTTGAAGTGAATCGTACCTCGTCAGCAGTTATCGAAATTAACTCTCGGGTTTCATTTGAGGAGTTGATTTCCAAACGGAGTTAAGTCCATTTTTTCGATTTCGAGATAATCGACTTTTTCTTCTGGGATGCTCTTAATGCACAGGATCACGATGAAACTTCGGTATGCGATGGGTGACGGAATCGTGAGCATAATGAAAGCTAACTCGCAAATCAATGAGTCCTGTGTAGGCGGCTAGAGCAATGAGGTCCTTTGGACTTGATGCTTTTTGGAAATGAACATTGGAAAAACAGTCGAAATCGACGTTTTTTGGTGTCGTATCACGACTGCTCGCATTGATGGTTCAAGAAACGCCGAAGCGGGCACACCGGACTGTAGAGCCCAGGAAAAAATTCGTTAATTTCATCGAATAGAGTACTCTCTAAATCAATCATTCTTCGAACGCGTGAACAAGAATTCGTTGTTTCTAACATTGGAATTAACATCTCCATCGTGCTAAAGTGAAGTGAGAGAATTTTCCACGAAGATTTAGTGGCCTTGACTCCTTTTAGATGGAAACTACCGTTGAACTTGATCCGTTTTGGAAATGAATCTCATTTTGAGTCGTTTTTGAGCATGGATAACGGGCAGATAGCTCCGAACCGATACTTGCATTCGATGCGGAATACGCGTCCGAGTCGATATTGACCAAAAAACGAGAATCGTCAAAGTTGGACTTAACTCCGTTTGGAAATCGACTCCTCATTTGTTCATCGCCAAGGACTTCATTGCAATGTGTTATTGCTCGCTCCACCGTCAGTGAGTTTGTGATGAGCGCTTTCCAGAGAGTTGTTTGGTGTTGTAGTCCTCGAAGGGACCGAAATATAGGCGTCTGAAGCCAATGAATCTCCAAGCAGCGTTTAACGGACCTTCGTATGATGAGCCCGCCTACAACGAACTCCCTCCCGTTTAAGGAACTCCGCCAATTTAGGTCCTTTCTGAGTCGGATCTCGACCTTGCCATCAAGATTTAATCCCGCGAATTGTCGAATAGAATATTCGGTAAGGCAGTTTCGAATACTGTTCAGACATTATAATCGATCCTGTGTTTCAAGCAAGATGATGATTTGAACGTAGGACTCTAACTGATACCTACGCCGAAAGAGACTTCATTACAGGGAACCGACTGGCCGAATTGATAAATGATCATGAGGTACGAGTTGGGCAAAGGAGATATCTCAATCGGAAAGCGAGACGGGGTGAAAACAATCCGGGAAGCGCTGCTCAGCTCCGCTCTGCTTGGGAATATCTTCCTTCCGTCCGTCCGTCCGTCCATTTCAGCGCGAAATCCGCTATCCGGATGAATCGTGTGCGTTGGACTCCCGGACACTTGTTCACTCCCTCTTTCTTCTTTCCCGGCTCGCATCCCGTCCTTGTTGACGGCGACTGTGATTGTCAGTCGTGAATTCCGCGTTCGAACGGTGTGTCAAGATCGCAACATCGAAACTAAGAAAGGCATTCAACGTCGGTTGTCAATACTTGAGAGTGTCTTCCCGAAACGGTTTCCTGAACTTTGGGAAAAAGCACCTGAGGTTTGGGACAGTCCCTTGACCAATGGCTGTGGAGAGTAGATCTTCCCGATTCCCATTAGGTGTTTCAAGATATTCGAGACACCGGGTTCTCAAGCTCCCGGCGCGAGACGTATTCAATATGAACACAGGATCAGAGTGAGGAACGAAGGCGCGAACGAACCCCCACCCGGGATGAGTGGGAAAAGTTCGTCTTTGTGGTCGCTAAGGTATGCAACCAGGTCGTGGAGCGCGTTCTGCGAAGATAACGTCACCTAGAGTTCGAGCGTGGTTGTCACGGCGCCGACTCATTCGAGCGGTTTCAACCTTTTCGACAGAGAGTCAACGGGCTCATTGTTGCTCCGCGTCCGGAACGAACCGGGTTAACGAGTTGCATAGTTCTTTAGCATCACAAAAAGAACACGGCAACGAAGACGACGATGAATCCGTAGAAAAGAAACTAGGTCGTCAGGGCAAGTGTTCTCGAATTACAGATGGAGATTGGGGGCTCCTCGTTGGAATTCCCAATTTTTGCGTCTCCTCCCTCTTTCCTTTTGGAGCGTGCCCCTGTCCCACTTCATCCGCGTCGATTGCCTTCGTTTTAGCGCTGCCCTCGCCCTGGGGGACGCATCAGCATCGAGCATTTATTTAGAGACGGAGCTTGGGGTATCGGCGCAGCGTGTTAACAAAAGTTCAGCCGCTATCATCGCTGAATTTATTACGAGACCAAGATCGCGATGAAGGAAGAATGAGGTCGCGCAATTCTGAAGCCTCGTTCGCAAATGTCGGTTACGAGGCGCTCGCGACGTCCTGACCTCAAATCATCCAGCACACATCGGCTCGAGCGCCCCCAACCTTGACACTCCTCTAGTAGGTCGGAATTTTCTCTCAAAATCCCAACTTCAGGATAAGGAGTCAGGTTGCGATCCTCCACGCACGAGCAACCGTCGCGATTCGAATCAAAACAAGAGCCGTCTCGATTCCCTCGAGTACATATCCCGTAGCGTTCGATGATTCCGAGAGCACAGCCTTTCCTCAAAGCGGAAACGTGGAGCTCTCTGTTCTTCCCCAGGAGATACGGACGATGAAGGAAAAGTGATATGGGCCTGTTCGTGCCGTTGATGGACACAGTGACAAGCTATGTATAGTGCAACGACATCCATCCCGAAAGCGAAAATAGCCCACAGCAGGCCTGCAATCACCCGCGCTACCGGGTCAGCGAAAAAGCAGAAGAAACCACAATCCTGGGAAGAAAAAGTTCTAGCGGAGGAAACTTTCGGAGAGAGCGGAATATTTTCCGCCAACGCAAGATAGATTACAGCGTCCGCCACTGTCGCTTTTTCGAGAACTCGGAACTGGGACAAACCGCGAGGACAGAGGAGACAGATTTTGACGAGATCTGCGCAGAGGTTCGGAAACAAGAGCAAGGTGACCATACTCATGATTTCGATGGCGACGTCTTCCGGAGAGTTGCTCAACTCAAGCACTGCAACGAATCTTTTGCGAACTGATGTGTTATAAGGTATTCATCTATTGCGCGTAGTTCGCGCCTTGTTCCGCCCGAGAACAACTGGAATCTCACAAGGCCGCACGAGGACGAATTTATGTAAACAGTTATCTTCGCGAACAAACAAAACGTTGAAAGACCTCTGTTCCCTCAAGCTGTTTGCGCAGTGATAGTGGACTCGCTTGTCGGACTCACCTGCCTGCATAACCTCCCACAAGCCCGCTCGTTCGTCGAGGTTGTCGAGCTGTTGGCTGCGACGAGGGAACCGTGGCCGTCGCGTCCAGGTTCCCCATTCGCAAATAACGACGACAATATACGTCGTATCGTATGCAAACTCTTGGAATCATAGCCGATTTCGTACGGGTCGTTGTCCGGTTGTTCAAGCAATGCTAATCGCCCGCATGTGGAATACGGAAGTATATTTATAGCATTGTACGTGGATAATCCGAGATCCGGAACAATACCTGCGGTAGACTGTTTCATCGAGAATATCGGGAATAACGAACGAAAGAATCGGTCCTCTTTCCGGAGCTGCAATCATCTTCTGATCCGCTGTCCCAGATTCTCGAACAAGAAAGCAACATCGGTCGCTGAGCCCTATAGGATTGTTACTTCATGGCGAGAAGGATATCCGGAAGGAATTCACTCTGTGTTTGAAGTCCCAAAGTCATTTTGAAATTCCCTTATTGGAAGTCGCGAGAGCCCCATCGCTCGGAAAGTCTCTAACAATCGGCGACGAGACTGTTTTCGCGGTGACTTCGATGTGCGCTGTAGGATTCTTCTCCGCACAATCGAAAAAGAAACGAACGAAATCATTCCTCGTCTCGCACGAATTCGAGAGCTGATTCGTATTTCTGAGACACGCGAGAGTGTTTTCGTTCTTTCCTGTCGAAACATCAAAGTGCTTTTGATGAGAAAACACACTTTCGCTAATGATTATCCGTCATCCTTCTCGAGTTCCGGCCCCGGAGCACGAGCAACTAATCCTCAAGATCAAGTTTGTGAACTCCTCGGAAAACTCGGGGTCGTCAAAGAGGCAAAGGACGGCTTCGACGTTCCGAAGACTGCTGGCAGATGCATTTCCTCGAACAAGGTTTCTCACGAGATCCCGAAAACACTTGTCGTTCCATTTCAAAACACTTCCCGGAGCTTTCTGCAGCGCGGAACGAATCTTCTTGTTGCGTTGTTCCATCCTCAGTACGATTCAGAATAAACTCTCGAGTCACGAACACGCTTCCGGTGCCGAAAAAATGTTGCCAGCACACTTTTCGCGGGCCTTTGCGTGCGGAGGACAACGCGGAACTCCTGATTCTCCCTCGTCGTTTTCTCATCCCTCATATTTCGTTCGTTCTTCCGGCTGCAATTGCTTTAACTCGGAAGAGGGAGAAAGACGAACGTAATTCCCACTGTGTCGCGCTTCCGTAAATGAAGTGACCTAGTTCTCGAACTAACGAAAGCACGTGTCCCTAATGGACCCTGCGAAGGTCTAAGTGTCAAGTTTGTTGGAATATTCGGAAGTTAACGGCAAGATCCCCTGATAGAGGATAAATTCCTCTTTGACATAGTTCCGACAAAAAGCTCCGACCTAGTTACGATCCAGTCGCGCTCGCGTTGCAACCCAAGGTCTAGCGATGATGATGGAAATTATTCCTACGCTCGCCTCTTCGCAAACCCACTTATCCCCTAATCCTTTGAAGACTATCTCCCCCCCCCAAGCCCCAAGAGCCCCATGCGTGTCAACGGTGAAAACTCTGTTCGAGTTCTAGAGGATGAACAAGCGCGATGTTCAATATAACGGAAGTCTGTTGAGAGAATCCGGACGCACAAACACGCTTGGCTCAATAACCTGTTGTGCCCTGCGTGACACCGCCCGTCCCTCTGAAGAAATGACTCCCGTCAAGCTCAGCTCTTTGACTCGAGATTGAGTGTCTCTGAAACCTGGAACAGTTCCGTTCGGTCCAGGTTGATAGTTTTCTGCTTCCTGGACTCTCAGACAGTTTTCTATTTCCCTCGGGATACCTGCTCCCCGTTTTCCCAAACCGATAACAAGGAGTTGCTCCGTCTCTGATGGGTTGCGTGGAAACTTATGACTTTCTCGGCTTTTCTGACAATCGGAAGCTCCGTCAGGAGACAACTATATGAGATATGCATCCTGTACGAACATATCGTCTCTCTGGACATGTTTCTCCACCGATTTCAATCTGGTTCTAAACAACTATAACTGATTCTTCCGGCATACTACTCGAGACATTGATGAGTTGCGATCACGACCCTCGTACATCTAACAGTCTCTTCGCATATCACTAAGCGAGTTAAGGGCTCAAAAATCTCAAAACTATTCGGTGCTTTTTCCCTCATTCCATGACAGAATGTCATCCGACATGTTCTACGCGTCCATCTTCATGACTAGGTCAGTGCTCGAAGTCGTTTGCTGCATCATTCGGCTGTCATATGATGTTTCTATTGTTGTTGTCATTCTGGCCGCTCCCCCGGCCACAAGCGAAGGCATTCATTGTACATCTGACTATACTCTATTCGAGTCCGAGCCATCATCCCGGTTTCCCGGGACGCCGGCCGCAAGCTAGCCAGACTGCCAGACAAAGGCCGTCTAGGGCTTGCAAACACATGGACTCTGCGAGGAAAGAGCATACGTTGCTATATGCAAGAAGAATGACAAGAAATGAAAAAGGAGGAACGAATGGACGGATTGATATCGAGATGCCGCGAAACGTCTTCATGCACGCTCGCTTTGGGCCAAAGGGGCCACTTTCTATTGCAATATGACCTGGTCTTCTGGCCCAGTTTCACGAACTGTATCGTGTATCGGTTTCTTCTTACCGCGGCCGACTGTCACAAGGTCTACCCCGGCTCTCTACCGCCTTCGATGAACACGGAAAAAGTTTCTCCGCGAAAACTACAGCGACTTGGAGAATCTCCGACTACGGGAATCTTCCGCTAAGTGGTTGGATTTATGGGAGAGAAACTGCTTTCTCGACCTCGCATCACGGACCGTGTGCATCGGAACTCGAGGAATTTCAGCCGGATCGCTTTTACTCCTCCATCTCGAGCGAGTGAAGAAGCTCCACCTCGCGGGCATCTAGGGACCTTCCGCGAGGTGAACGAATCGAAGAAGTTGGGGCCCCGTTCTTATGTAGAGCGTGAAACTTGACCCAGCCTCCCGACGAAACGGAGCCCGAGGAACCGACCCAACAGTGAAACCTCTTCCTGCCTGTCAGTTCGTCTGAGCTCGGATCAAGACGCGTCACTTGGACGGGTGTCATCCAATCAACGTAAGAGCGGGCACAAAACAGCGAGCGGTTTGCCGGTCCCGCCAGGAACGCGCCAACCCAAGAAGGTCGAAGACGACTCCTGACCCACTGCTATTGATGACTCGGCCGACCGGAAACGGAAGAGTGTCTGCCACCCGAAAGGCTTACCCAACTCCTTGTGCGGCCGCAGTGACTAGAAAAGGGTCGCTGGGTTGGTACGTCGGCCTGCCAGCGATCCTGTGAGGAATTGGAATAGGCAGGCCAGCAGGAAAAACCGGAGTCGGCTACAAGTGAATCGAGGCGGCACAAACGCAAGCACTTCTTACTGACCCATATTCGGCTAAAGTGCTCGCTCCGTTTGATCTAACTAGCGGCTTGTTCCGGATCGCTCGGGATGCGCAAAGGGGAGCGGATGGACGGACGGACGGAGGAACGAATGAACAGGCGGAGAGGCGAATGGACAGACAGATATACATGCTTCCCGATCAACCTTCGTTTCTTAGGCCGACGACAACGGCAAACATCGATGGTTTATGTTTTTGATTCCCGTTGCGCGCTTCGGTGGAACCGTCCATCCAGATATGGAACGCGAATACGCTCCGACTCCGATTTCGGGCCCTGGGCTCAGATGCGAGTAGTTCTACGATAAATGATTTTGAACTCCCTATCGTACAGAACTGCGTAGATAACTAACTTTGCAGATGAGAAACTTCTCAGGCAACAGACTTTTGCTTGACTATATGGCTTGACTTGACGGCACCATTTGGAAGCCTGTTTCAGAGGAATTCGACTGTCGCGGCTTCTGGGGTTGTGTTTCCATGAATCGGCGCCGCATTCCAACCTGATCTGAACACTCATGTATGCTGAAAGCGTATTCGCATATCTCTGGAGCGGCGTCACCAGCCTACCGGCATGCAGGCTCATGTCAGGGTTTGTCGTTACGAAGCGGGAAGGTTCGCCATCCGCCGAGTTCGCTTTCAACAGAGCTCATCATCTATTGATCGCTTATTTGTGGAGTTCATCATGTGGGAAAACCAATGCCTGCCAAGCTTGTGGATTTTTTTTTTAACAACCAAATTAGTGCAATGACTAACTTCGCATGAATTCGAGGCATGAATTTTGTCATCTCTGAAGTCCTTCATCTGATTTTCTTGTTTTCCAAGTTTGCTATTTCCTATTACGGTAACACTAGAATGCCCTCTCCATTTCGAGCCCCTCCTACTCTCCATTCGTTCAGCCTCGTCGTGAATGACGTGAAAAGTTCCGCAGCTGGTGCATCAAACGGAGATTCTAGAATCAGCAGAGAATGACTTTCATTGTTTCCCCGCCAGATGTAGTGCTCGATGCCTAGTTATCGAGGAGAAGCGCAGGCTGATAAAGAGCTATTCCTATGAACGTGCAAGTTCTTTGAAAGGACAAATATAAGAATAAATAATGGACGATAATGAAGCAAAATGGGAAGATCACTCAACGACTACGAACCTCTGACTGAGTTTTTTTCCACTGGACAGCAAGATCATCGCCGGAAACAGCGCTGGAATGAAAGCGTTATTATGGACTGCTGCAAGTGACCAATAGAACCGAAACTAAGTTTCTCTTCGGTACCGCTCGCTGCTGTGAGGACTTTGCGAGTTTGTGAGCGGAGAGCTGCAAATAGAATTTCCTTTTACTTTAGTCTCTATCAAGCTCACTCGTCGCCTCTCACGTAGAACAGACAGCTTGCTCCCTGAGTCTGGGAGAGGCCATCGATGTGTGATTCTGATGAGTTCGAGGCGATCAGGGTCTCAATCCCGAAAAAATGTCGCGTCTCAATTTCATATGGGGAAATGCGCAGCGAAATCCGAGGTCTTTGGGGACTGATAAACCTTGACTGGCCGTCCCTGTCAGGCGTAGCTTCCACTTTGCTCACTCTCAGCATTGGGCGGTCGGGACAGTCTCTCAGACGTTTTCAAAGAAGATTCTTGGGAACTGAGTTTTCCAACGATTTCGTCACTAGGATTCCATAGAGACGCAACGCACGTGGATGTGTGAGCCTTGGCAGGCGCGGGCCCAGTGTCAGGCGGTGCTCTCTTCTTTATGAGGCCCCGGAAGCCACTGTTCGCACTGAAGGATCCCCCAGTGTTCTCGCATCGCGATTTAAGTGCAACACTGTTCCTCGTCGGGAGGATCCGAACGCGCCCGAAGTGAAGTATAGGTCTGACATTGACGACAACGGTAGTGTAGTATCTATAAATAGAATATGAAAGATTTACTACGAATCGGAAGGTGAAGTACGACGTGGCGGGGAAACTCCCGCGCACGGCCTGCAGAGAACGAAGTAAACCGAGGCAACTTTGTGTCCCATGTTAGTTTCTCAACGCACTTCCGCAAACGGTTCAGTAGGGCGTCGATCCAACAATCCAAGGCCAATTCGAAAACCAGTTTGGCCCAGTTTCCCGGTGACGAATCGTCCGCTCAAGATCTGTAAGGGCCGTACCAGTGGCAAGTAGAAGCAGATTGACCGAGTATCATGCCGTTCAGCTGTTCTGTCGCCCCTCTTCTATTTCTCCGTTGCTGCTGCTGTTGTTGCTTCTCACACTGCGATCGGCGTGATGG
Source organism: Neoseiulus cucumeris (assembly GCA_021527715.1). Classification (NCBI taxonomy): domain Eukaryota; kingdom Metazoa; phylum Arthropoda; class Arachnida; order Mesostigmata; family Phytoseiidae; genus Neoseiulus; species Neoseiulus cucumeris. The sequence continues at coordinate 2,888,458 of JAJSRV010000035.1, read as the reverse complement.
TGCTTCTGCTACTGTACAGCTCAATCAGTCGGCGCGGCGGTGATCCGTCTTCCAGCTGCACCGTTAATAGCACAACAGGAAACGCGACTTCCTCCAACTATGCGATCGAATTTGTCATCTGGATCGATAATAATATGCAGTCTCCGTACAGCATGTAAACTCTAAACGATGAAGAATGGCTCATTTCCGTCGCGTTGATTACATCATCGACACTGCAAGCGCTGTGGATAGCGTTCCACTATCAGGCAGCGCGGAAAGCTGTCCGAGAAATCCGATTTCTCCTGCCGCGTCCTCAAACAATGACTCCAAATGAGAGCTCGCTCTTTGTCAACGAAAGTACCAGGAACGAAGTGATGGCTAGATACAGTTTTATGCTCCCGACAACTTTCCATACGGTGGAGCGGGTGGAAAGTTTTGTTGCATTCCTGGACGTTCTGAGCTCATGGCTCGCGGAAGAGCTGTTGCCATTGTTCTGAGCTCTCCAGAGGAGTTAAAACCCCCTCGACGGCACCAATAAGGCCTGTTGATATTTTAATCGAAATCCCGTCGATTTTCCTCGGGAAGGAAACTTGAGATTCTGTATCGACACCTCATTTTGTCCGATGTTCGCCGATGGTTTCGGTTGCCGATCAAAACAAAGAGATGCAAAATCCGTAAAACGTTTCATTTGGCGATACCCAGGATTTGAAGTTCATTCGAAGGACCTGTATGCGGGAAACATAGGTCAGGTTCGCTCAATTCCTTCAATCATTCCGTTATTTCTCCTCTCGGAATAAGTCAAAGTGCTCACGTTGAGGACTCAAACAATGAAGCGAGATTCCGCGGAAATTTCTTTAACTTTCGTTTTCGATAGAGTCACGATCGAGCCGTCAGAGCGGCTATGCGAGTGATCACTGCAACATGATCGAAACGTCCGGGTGAGAACTGTGATTCCGAGTGTAGCTTGATAGCAAAACTTCTTTCGATTGGAGTCCGTGGATCGACGGCTCTCGAATTATGCCAAGACAATAAACATTTCAACGGATTCCGGTTATAAAGCAAGTTTTAAGATTTGCATCATCGTAAAATGCCTGCCTATTGGGTCACATGGTTGGCATCAAGTATCCTCTTTCTGCTGCGGCTGCAGTTCACTACAACCGGGCAGCGGCAACAAAGGCACCAAGAGACCCAGAGGCGCCGCAACATAGAAGAGACCTATGAGCGCCTTCATCGGAAGAAGCTGAATATTCTATTCTATTCAACGTTGCGACGACGGATCCCATCTGAATAATGTTTGATACACACGAGAGATCGCAACACGCGTTTCTCCCCAGTCAGTCGACGCAACTTTGTGCCTGTTGACTTGAACCATCTGACCTAAAACCGATCATCCAACTCGCGTCGAAACAAACCCACTCTACGCGGAGGATCGAGAAAACCTGTCTCAACCGGGCATCCTGTCAACCCAGCATCGGTTGCTCGGAAGGTCAGTCATCCAAAGTTTGTCCATCTCATGAAAAGCTCATCAAGATCATTGGGTCGAGTGTTCCTGGTTGACTCCTCCTGACTTGAACTTCCTCATGGACTTCGTAGGTGTTCCGATTTCAATACTGTATAAACTAAACTTCCTCTTTTTGAACTCGCCACCCGTTCTTAAACTGAGGAAATCATCATCATCATCTGCAACCCCTTCCTTGAGACGACAAAACATCGAGAGGCATGGCTTGTGGACCATGATTTTTGTTGATATCACTTCTGAGATCGTCTCTGATAACGAAGAAAGTGACCACTGATCAAGAGAGAAATTGCGCGGTTGTGTACGAACGATGTCAACAGTGCTCCGCTCAAAACTTCGTTCTTCGATACTGTTCTTCATACTGACTTGAACCATCGGATTTCAAACAACAACTGGCGATTCCTCAAACTCTCCAGATTGAGATCTTTGGGAACTTCGCGAGAGTCAAGGCATGCGTCAGGGAGGGGCGAAATCAACTCCAATAATGATTTGATCACGATAACTTCAAAACGGCCAGAGCGCGATGATCCACAAACTACATTTCTCGCTTCTCCAGCTTGAGGGCGAATTCGATCATCGTTCTGACCCAGATTTTCGGTTCAGCCACGCGTGTTGGGAAACTTGAGCTTGAGGTTTCGGAATTGTCCGATCATCTGCATCTCATTGCAATCCGCAAACATAGGGGCCGGTTACGTGACCAGAGCAGGCAAACGTCGCGAAGTCGACGGAAAAATTCCGATTCCTCGTGGTAGCGAGCTCTCAAGCCTTCGAGTTCCTGGCTTGCAAACTTAGAGACATGGTTGTCGAGATCTCAGCTATGTCGTTCACATCGAGAAAAACTTTCGAAAAGACTGAAACTGAGCTTCATCTTGATTGAACTCTCCAACAGGTCTCGCAAAAACCGGATCCGGACCCGGCTTCGAGAAACCCGGAACTCGTCCGGGAATTCCGGAAACGGGTTCTGCTAGCTCCGAAAAAGCTGGCGAAGAAACCGGAGCTGTTCGACACCTTCGATTATTTAGGGTCGCGCTTACCCGGTTTCGGCACTTTCGTCAGGATTTTGCATAGGTATACCACCAGACTCATCGAGCAATTGAAACAGGAAAGCTGAAATGTAAGGAGCTGATATTTGTCAGTTCGTTGAACTAGGCATATAGAGAATAGCCAAGTAATGGTTCCGCTTGACAGAATGAGCTCTTGGAAAGCTCGGCTTTGAATACCTCATTCAGACCTCACTTGGATCGCTTTCAAGTTTAATATGAAGTTTCTCTCGAGATGTTCAATGCTCAGGAGCCGCTCAGTTACACGGCTCAAAAGAGGACGAAGAGAGCTCCTTGAGAGAGAAAGAAAAAATCAAGACCTGGTCGTTTGTGAATCAAGAGCTTGAAACCAACCAATTTGCATTCTGAGAGTCCAGTAGCGCGGTCTATGCCCTGCGGCCCTCTAGATGAGAGGTTTAATAATTTACCTGTTTTGATTTCGCTCCTGAACATTTCATCCAAGGTCGCTTTCTTAATCCAATGCAAGGTCGGTTGGGGCATGGCCTTCACTTCACAAAAAAATATTCAAAAGCCTGCTCGCCGCCGAGCGATAGTCGTGTTTTCTCGCTCGAGAAAAATATCGAGATTAAAACGGAGGTTTTCCTTCAAAGAGGAGTTGCCGCTGCCTCAGTTCGTGTTTCCTCTTCTCCCAAGGGAACTTCTCCCGAGCCTTGATACTTGATATCCTTTAAACTTCCAGACCTCTAGGAAAATTGCCCTCGGATCTGGTTCCTGGCTCTACCAAAATATTGTTGCGTCTGCGGAACATGGGATCCCTCCGCTCGAACCTTGCGTGGAGATGCGAATCGATGAAAACATGTCCACGAAGATCAACGAGTGTCGAAGCGAGGAGGCATCCAGCGTGCGGGAAACCATGAGAGTTAAGTGATTCCTCCGAAGGGTCACTGGGATGTGACACAAAAAGAGCAGAGCAAATAAACTCGCTCGGGGTACACAGAGAGAGACCCAGTTAACCCACTTGTCAAGATCGTCGTCTCAATAAAACGAAGACCATAAACCCATATCTTTTTCTTCTTGTTCCTCCTTATCTTCATCTCCGTCGACGAGCTTCCACTCGGCAGCCGGCTGGTGGTCGTTCGCTCGCTCGCTCGGTCACATATATCTCGGAAGTGACGCAAACAGGACTCCAATCTGCTCGCAACAAGAGGTTCGTGGCCCAATTCATGAACGTCGCGTCTTGCGGGAGCGCGAACCTCAGCAATTAACTGATCTGGAATGCACTCCGGAGGAGGTCATCAACTCTACGGCGAGGCTGAAAATAAACGTAGGTGTCGACCTCGATTTCGAAGATAGCGCGCATAGAGGAGCAATCTGCGGAATGCTCGGACCTTGCCGGCTATCTCGGCCGCTCGGACAAACGATCAAAAGTACAGACGGCTCAGGCGATTCGATCGATCGCTGTTTGCGTCCGAAGTTTTTTCAGCCACTTCTTGTGTACCTTCGGAAACACGATTCGTCGTTTTCGAATCTCCCCGAGTGTTCTCAGGTGCGCTGGAGACGCAGTGAAACATGAGCAGAAAAGAATTTCACCTCTCGCGAGCTGAGGAGAAAGTCGCGAACTCCCTGTTCCGCATCGTGTTTCTCATTACTCTCTCAAATGTTCCACCGGAACGTCGGAATCGAATACGATCCACAGGATTGCTTCCAGTCGTGTTCTCCGAGTTTTTGAAGTTAAGGTGATTATGCTCGTTCACGTGACCTATATCCTCCGCGAGTGCTTTGAGGTCTCGGAGATAACGAGACCCACTCGGTTTTTCGACGATGGACTTCCGAGACTGAGACGCGCCCTTTCGACGGCGTCCGATGAGTTGTCCTGTTTGTTCTCGACAAGTCAGCATCTCCTGTTTACATGAATAGATTTTTTCGAAGAATTCGCAAAGGTCGGCACACAATGAGGCTACGGCCATCAGCTGAACGATTGAAGACTCCCGCTTTTCTGCTTTCCTCGGAGACCTCGCTTCTGATTAGAGCCGTGAATAGTTCGACGCTGCACGAAGCTTAGACTTTGTCCGTCAATCCTTCGTCTAGCTTTACGTAAAACGGGTTCCATTCAAAACGTCGAATGATCGAAATAGATCCTAGAACGATATGGGTCCAACACTCAGGCAGGCCAGGATTCGTTATGACAGTTATGCGGCAGTGAATGACGCTCGTCCATTCCGATCCACTACGTCAGTTCTATAAATGGCGTGGAGACAGACATTTCATTGTCTATCCACAACTCCATTCACAGTCTGAGTCGCTAAACGGAGTGATGATGCTCAAGCATCCAAGCGATCGCTCGAAGCATACAACTGCATATTCAGACTTTTGCGCCGGATTAGGTTCACGACCGACGAGATCGCTTGGAGTGCAAATCTCACGAGGGAATCCGAAACAATTATTCTCTTGGACGGAGCTCTCCTGCGATTGTATGTACTTGCTGAGCTACTGTTGAGGAGCTTGCTTGTTTGGAAGCTTTCAAAAAACTTTTGACCCACTTTCGGTCAGCGAGCGGTACGATCACGACGACGTTAATAACAGTCTAGGTAAGCGAGCTCGCTTGATTGTAGGTGCTCGCCAGAGCTAAACTATCTTTTTTCTCAATACAAAGTCTCAAGGGCCAATGGCAACGTCGACTTTGAGTGAGTGAGTGGTTCGCTCCCCGATATTGGGAGAAGCCGGCCGCCGGAGAGAACTTCGAATGCGTGTTATTCAGTTCTGAGATTCGATCCTGTTTCACTGAAACCTAGGAAGACGGGAGAAGTTCTGTCGGAAGAGGGATCAAGTGACAACGATAACGTTTCGTTGGTCCGCTCCTGATTGAGCTGTCTCCTGTCTTTGATGTTTGCGAGACATCGCGGACGAGGGACGTCTTTCTGTTGAATAGTCCATCAAAACTATTGCGTTTTCCCTGTCACTAAATACCCCTGACTTTGAGACTCGATGTCTCTGTTTTCCTTCGACGGATCGGCTTCTTAGTTCTCTGCATCCGGCAGTTCTAGCGAAGTTCCGCTGACCTTCGATTGATGTATTGGCTACAGATTCATCGCGAGCCGGATCTGAACAACGCGAATCACCCTCAACCGAAGTCAAGTTTCGAAACTGTCGAGTATTTTTCCTTCTCTTCAGTGGCGGAACACAACCTATCCCAAGGCGGAACATCATGTTTCCTACCGGGAGGGCCTCATATTCGGCTTCTTCTCGGAGGTTCGAGAGTTCTATACTACGTTCTTCGATCCGATTGATCTCAAAACTTTCACATCTAGACGTTTCGCGTCGGATGAAACAGGAAGTAACCTGTTTTCCATCAAAGAAGCCTCGCGAAGTTTCAATCGTACCACACCTTGCTCCAGTTATGTCATCGAATGTCTTCGGTTTCAAAATGGGGCTTTCTCGAGGAAGGAAACGTGTATTACATCGTCTTCCGGAACGTCTCTACCTCACAACAGAGTCGATGTGCGTTTTGATTTAAGATCCACTTTTTCAAGCCGCTCTTTGCAGCTTATGTAGTATCCGAAACGTACTCGATGCCGTGGGCTGAGTAAGGAAGTCACGTTCTTATGGGCTGTTCAGATGTAACTACAGCCTGGTTTCATCGCGGGGAGGACACTCCAAACTCCTGATGCATTGCTCCTGGAAGCTATATGAAATGGCTCGAATGTTCGGGAATCGTTCCAAATGACACGATTCGAGTGCGCACGGATGATAAGAACACGGATCGCATCGGACCGATGTGAACAACATCGGCGGAAGCTCAAATCAGGCATTAACTTTCAGAAAGGTCGAAGCTGGGGGATTTGGGAGTTCTCTCTCTATCTCCTTGAGGCAGAAACGACAATAAGTTTTGAAAATGGGTACGCTCTTTTTTATTGGATATAAGTTCCTCACTCGGTCCACAGTATAGAAGTAAAAAGCATTGTTCTCTCGACCTACTTTCCTTATTGTGGTCGTAAAGACATTCATTCCTCACGATCTGTGGTCGAAAACCACGAAAGCTGTATCTAAGCCGAGGGAATCTCGAGTCCATAACATTACAAGTTACAAGTCATTGAAACGCTGAAAACACATTTGGCACCACATTTTCATAGCCCTATAGCACTCTTCGGACTACGTGAGCTGAAGCTGATCTCCAGCTTTCCGCGAGGACTAACTTTCGTTTCCGATTATGTACATTGTCCCATGCTTTCATGTGTCAATACTTTTCAGAGCGCGGAGAAACTCCACAAAAACGATGTTTCATCCCACATGGTAAACTACGTAAGTGGAGGTCAAAACTAGGTTTGGTATTCGAGGAAATCACTGTTTTCAAGCAGATGGGCTCTCTGGCATCGAGTACAATAGAACCTTGTAGATTTGGTCACATTCAAAAACATCACATTCATCACCATTCCGTCGAGACCGACGGCATCACACTCAAATATCACATTCGATCACACCCTGTTGTTCTCACGACTGCTAATCTAAAGATAAACAGCTAGCTTTGCTTTGGTAGTTCCTGGGGAGCACTTACACGTCCTCGTATTTTCACCCTTTCGACTTATTTGTGGGCGGTCTCCTACGCGACGTCCTCACGTGTATTTGTCTTACATATCGTGTATCTGATGCTTTGCTGCTACCTACGGCTTGGTATTTTCAGTCAGTGGCAGTGACATTTTATGTTGCGTGTTTCTTCGTCGGAGGTTCCATTTTCAGGTATCGCGTGAGCCGCTCGCAGCTCACACTGTACGTGAACGCACATCTTGTTCAATGGCTCCTGACGAGCTTGACTAAAAAAATCAGAGGAAAGTGGCTACCCTTGACGGTAGAGATACAAGACGTACAAAAGTAGGAAAAGTAATGTATAAAGAAGCTTAGAAGTGGTTCAAGTAGTCTCTTCTCGCAGATTCTCCTTCTCGTCCTCAAGCTCTGAGTTGTCATCCTTCGTTAAGCTCTCATTCCTCGTTCCGTCCTCTCGAAACTCGTTATCTGCGACTTCTCTCGTTCCAGTTTCCCTGTTCTCTCATCCCACTCGCAAGCTTAGTTTTCGGCGGTTTCAAGAGACATTGCAAGAATTGTGCCGTCGACCGGAAATCTTCGGATCGGACGGATTCGCCACGAAGGATGGGAGTGATGTCTTGCGTTGCTTCGATTTCTTCGGCTTCTCAGGGAGCTCGTAGGGTAGGCCGCATAGCGCGAGCAGTCGATTGAAAATCTCTAAAACATTTCGGTTCTCTTTGGCGCAGCAATCGACGAAACCCACCTCCCAATCTATGACCGCGAGTGATTCGGCCAGTTCCCGGCTTATGGCGCAGCGTTCGGGAGCGTCGTGGAGAAGGTCGCCTTTGTTGCCCACGACGACGATTTTCGGATCCTTGTCGTTGAGCTTCAGAATAAGCTCTCGGAGTCGTGCGGCCTGTTCGAACGAGTCTTGGTTGTTGTAGGAGAAGACAAGTAGGAATGCGTCCGCTGCAAAGATGAGGGAAAAAATCTTGTTGGTTGCGACAAACAGAAATTGAATTCCATCTTAGCAACCTCCGACTTCAATCACTGTTTGTGAGGTTCCCGCATTTGAAGCGCGTTCCATCTCAACGAGCATTTGAAGAGAGCGGATGACTGTCGGAAACTTCTGAGGTGCCCGGCACGAATCTCCGCTCACACTCCACCGAAACGAATAACTTCGTATCAGCGGGGAATGCGTATCACGCGATTCCCGCGGGAATTCGCAGCGAGAAATTCAAATGAAGCCTAAGCCTAGGTGGTAAACAAGCGAAGTTGCCAACATACCTTTCTTTATGTTGACCTGCAGCTGGGCCGGGAATTCCATCGCACCTGACGTGTCGATGATGTCGAGCGTCACCGAAGTTCCGTCAAATTCCAGTTCTCCCTGATGAAATTCTTCCACGGTCGGTACTTATTTCTCTGGTGGGTTGCCGTAGAGGAATTGCTGGACGATTGTTGTTTTGCCTGGACAAGAACGTTATCGTGAATCCTTGTTCACATCTGCGAAGATTTCCTGCCTAAGCGCAGATCATTGGTTCTCATCCCACGGCGCATTTTTCGTATTCGCTTCCCTACAGTATTTCCTGAACTGTTTTGGAGCTTGATGAAAGCCCTTAAATGAGTTCAGAGCACAACAGATTCGCGCGCCCCGTGCGGCTTCAATGTTCGCCGGAAGAGGACCGAAAGCTCACTGATTGTGAGTGGTCGCTTGTTGCCAAGCTCGCCTATTGGCACTCACACAGAGTAAGAGTTTATTAGATTCTGAGGGAACTTTCGGTGGTAAATAACAGGACGTTGAATGTAGAACTCTGATGCGGCACAGCCTCGAGAAGCTTTTCAATATGTAGGAGAACTTGAGCCCTCATTTTCGAGGCGAGTTCGATACAATTTGATTTCTGTGATCAGCGATCACTCATTCCAGAATACTGGCATTCGAATTTGAATCTAGAGATTCTCTGAGAGTGGTAATCCTCTAACTCTCCCACTTCATGCTTACGATGCCCAAGTGGCGAATAACGACACGAATTCTCCGCAGCCAGTCAACAAGTCATGGAATCTGGCTGAACCAGACTGAACAGACGAACTTCCACGTAGCTCGAATCATTTCCGATGCCTTGGAATCTCTGACTGGAAGCAATCCTGGATTCAGATACCCCGAGTCCAGGCACAGAGCCAAAGAACCCTCGTCGTCGACTCCGCTTTTCCTCTTGAAGATCTCTACTGACAAGTGATGAGAACCATGCTCGACACGAAACGCGCGTTCAACATTCGAGGAACGAGGAACAAGAAACAAAGTTTCCGACCAGTGAGAAGCAATTCGTCCCGGAATGCCTCATCTTGGAGCAACCCAGAGAACTGTAGTCTCTCACCAAATTTCAGAAAATTGATCGAGAAATCAGATCTCAGAACAGTCTCCCGCTCCGTTTTTTGACGGGGAAAACGTGTTCAAATTATCCTCTAACTATGGGTTCCTACCAGGCTCTAGGCTCGCCCATCGTCATGAAACCGAAAGGTTTCGGGGACTTACCAACTTTGGAAGCTCCGAGGACCACGAGAGTGAATTTGTCTCGAGCAGACACTAAAGGTACTTCGTCAGCGACCGAGCGCAACGGTGAGTCGATTTTTTGAGGCATGCTGGAAAGAACGGAAAACAGTTTGCTTAGACAAGCGCAAAGCGTCTCGAAAAGTGGCCCCGAGCACTGATTTTCTTTCTTGGAGCCTCCAGCGCACCGTTTGAACCAATCATCTGATCGACGATGCACTCGACCAATCTTTCGAGTTCTGCATCGAAATCTCTGCGAACACGATTGGCAGCCGATCAGGAATTTCGAGCCAAGCGTGATTCGATCGAGAATTGACGGTTTGCACGGCACGCGGGTGCGATATAGGAAGCGGTTCTCGCCGGCAGCCAAGAGAAAATCTTTCTCGCGAAAACAAAGCTAAATAATTTCCCAAACCAACCTGAACACTTGTCAGCTGGCTCCGAGAATGGGGTCGAGTTTACACTGTTGGGTCCGAAATCGAACGATTCAAGCTTATTCTATCACACACTTAACGCAAGTTTGATGAGTTCTTGTTTTGTGTACGCTCCTTTATAAGAGCCGATCGAGGCACCTTTCCCACCACGTTGTGGAGAGCGCGTTGGGAGAGAACCTTAGGAAAAGGGAGGGTTTGGGACTGCCTCCCGGTTGAAAGCATGCTTCGACATACATTAGGACACTTTTGCTTCCACGAATGCCCTCTGAAACCCCACACCTGCCCTCTCTGCCCTATATTCTTCAAAATTCTGAAAGAATCACGCAATGTTCGTTTTGCCACTTTTCTGCTGAAATTCTTACTGATTGTGAGGCTGCCTTTGGAAATCCCGTTCAATGGATTGGGTTTGATCCGTGTTGACGCGGACTCTTTTTTTTGTCGCCGCTCCTCTGGGACTGAGGCTGTGAGCGGCCGACAACATAGTTTGTTGTGTGTACAGTATCGCTTACGAGTCAAGTTCATAGGTAGTCGTCCTCGTGAATTCATTGCGCCCAGTTTTCCTGCAATGAAGTGTTCCGGGGATTACCGAAACATGTTGAGGGAGGGGTTGAGGGTATCCAATTCCAACGATCGGTTTGTCAATCGACGGTCTCCAACTCCTCATGCAAAGTTTTGAAGTCAACATCGAACATTCGACCACTTAGCTGGCCGAACGAGGGAACAACCCTTACTAGGTACTTTTTTTTAACAACACAACGAGCATTCATCAGTCAGTATTCATCATACTAATCTGCGTTCACTTTACGTGCCTGCAGTAGGAAAAAGCCGGTGTCACAATCGCACAAAAAATGCGTCTATGATGATGACACTGTTAACTTATGTGGAGGGGAGGATCCATTATAAGATATGAATCAATTGGATTTCTAGTGCAACATCGATCGGATCTCCGCACCGGGGATATTCGGATAATTACCCTTGAGGATTTTCCTTTTACATACAAGATAGTTCTCAATATAGTTTCTGATCCTCCGGGAAGGGTATTGTGCAACTTACGCGGATTCTGCGGCGGGTTTTTTTTTCATGCATTTCATGAGATCGGTACATCCAAGCTCTAATCTGGCCAAGGCGTGGAGTGAATCGTCGGGCTCAGTATTGTCATTAGGTTTGTGGCATACAGTTCATGAAATCCCAGAACTCCTAGAATTGACGATGGACGGTCTCGTTGCCATCGCCCAGCAAATACATTGCAAGGAATCATTCTGGAATCTGCAGTTTCAACCGGATCTTCAACCCTTCTCACTCTTTGGATTCATACACACAATTACGTACGATTCTATCCCCCAGAAGAACTTCGTCTGAAACTATGAAAACATCCAAATAACAAAGTCAAGAGAGTGATCTCGACGCCCCGCTGCTGGTCTTATGATTCTTGTGAAAACGGAATCTAATGACAGTCGATATCGTTGCTCCTAGGGGTCTCAAACAAACGTTTTTTTCGGCAACCGGTTCCGTTGAGGGAGAAATGTGTTCGCGATGATCCAAAACCTGAACCGGCTGAACTAAATGGGACATCTTCTCCGATGACAGAGACGATCTCCCGTCAGAGACAAATCGCAGAGGAGGAAGCTTTCAATGGTGTATGAAATCCTCTGCGTTTCTCCTCTCTGCGTGGATTTCATCAACTTCCCCATGATAGCGGGCGATCCGGCAGGGAGACTCAATTTACCCTGAGCGACACGATGAGAAGGCATCGTGTGAGCTGCGCGAAACATAGCGGAAGCTCGGCGTATCTAAATGTTAGTGTTTTCGCATAATCATTATCCGTTCAGATCGAGTTTTGAGGAGAAATGCACTTGAAAATTGCCCGCGACCTCGAGGAAAAGCTGCAGCTAAGCGGCTATGTAGTTCTCGAAGACGCTTCCATTGATTCGCGGAAACCACCAGTGGACCGAATGCGCAATTTACCCAATCCAAAGGATAGATATGACCGAAACCGTAGCTCTCTTCGAATTCTGTTCGAATGTAATGAGATGTGGTGAATGACTTCAAACGCGGTTTTTGGCTCATTACAATAATGATCCTCTTTGCTTGAAAGCCTCGTGATACAATGGGAATGTCCGAATCTAGCTTGACCTTCGTCTGTCAAGGTCTAGGACCCTTGCGTTTGAACTGAAAACAAGCCCTCAATCTAGTTGAGCTCGTTTGCTAGGATTTCAATCCCATTCACATTTATGCTCCAGGGCTCGTTTGTTCTGCGAACGAAGGCTTGGAAATTCCGCGGGGGAAGTCTGGCTGAATACGATATAAATCAACTATACTTATTAAATGGCCTATTCGGTTTAATTCACTGTGTTTTCCTGTTTTCCTTCGAGAACAGTCCGGCGTGATATCATTGGATGGCTCGAGGAACCCGAGTTTGTGATGTAATGCAGCTTACTCAATTTGCTTGGCCGTTTTCCGCTGAACAGCGAGAAGCATCTTCTGCTCGGCGACTGAGCGTTCGACGTTAAACTTTGTTGAGAAAAGTGGCAAGACCCGACGGCGAAGATCGAGAATAAGAACAAGTTCCTGGATCCGCTCGCTGCTGATGTCCGTCGTCCATGCGGATCATCGCACTCTGTAGAAGGGGCTCCGCTCGGCTAATGCCAGAATGAATCTGGGAATCTGGTGTCCGAAAGCAACGTTTTCTGGTTGAGCCTCATTCGGGATTCCGAACGAGTGCTTTTGCTGACTTGCAAACTTTCCGACAGTTGATCCGTTGTTTGTGTGTCCCGATAAATGACGAACACGTGCTCTGTTTCCCTGAGCGGATTGCCACGAATATATCATTAACGCTGCATAACTCTCCTTCTGACGTTCAACCACCCGTGCCCGAACGTCACGTTTCAATCTTCTGATCTGTTTACCTCATTTCGGATTATTTTTTTCCTCGCGATTGGTGTTACATGGTCGCTTTCGGGGGGTAAACATCTGTTTTAGAGAGGATGGAATTCGCGGGAGAGGGTCTCGCGGATCTGGTTGAAGCATTTCTCTCAAACTTGCGTAAAACCTATCTAATGTAGTCGGATTGAATTGCGCATATTGCAAAAAGATGTGAAATGCGCTACGCGAACCAAAATCGTTTATGCAACGTCCCATGAATCCATTCTTATTTCGTTCGCACCTACGCACAAAAGATCTTATTCTCAGAACAATGGATGAAAAATGCTCCCTCTTTCACGTTGGTTGGTATTCAGACAACACTGAGGCAAACAGTTGGCATTTCAGAGCCAAGGACAATGGAAGAGATGCGCGATTCTCCTTGGAGCGAAGGGACGCTTCAAAGAATGTTCTGCGAGTGAACAAGCTTCACATTGGAGTTGACATCAAGCGATGGTCCGGAACCCAATGCGGAACTGCGATCATTAGAACCAAAATGAATCTGAAACGAAAAAGAGAAGTGATGGAAACGGCCTGATGGGATGACAGTGGAACCGAATCACGAAAAACGGTTTATTTGCAGTCAATATATGACTAGCACGTTCTTCCTCGTGATTGCCACTCGATCTCCTCCAGAGGGAAGTGATCCTTCATCAAGAAAGAGTTCGCGTAACCCTCTGCTTCTCGCATTTCATCGCGGCTTAATTCTGTTAGTTTGCATGAGGTCTTACATCAGAGTCGAAATCAGTAAAGACGTCCCTCCATGGTCACGGATGTCCCGCTCAGAGGAGCAGGATTTTCAGTGATTGCAGGGTTTCGGAGCGAAAGTGCGATCAAACTAACGACGTGAGTTGTCCTTCATGAAAGATGAGAGTTATCCTCCACGAACGATCAGCGAACAGGAGAAGAAATTCTGCTGCGAAAGTGGGTCACAACTTTATTGACAATGGCAAGACGCTCAGGGTTGAGGCGAGAGGTCTTTATTCGATGCCTGACGAATACCCCATCGAAAGCTTAGCCCGGGACGAGAGAAATATTCTGAAGTATTTAGGTCGCCGACGATTCACAACGAACGACAAAAAAAAACTTCTCAAAAACTCCTCTCGAATTGAAGGGCAAGTGATCCGTCGGGCGTCTTGAGCGGATCCGATCCATTTCCGGAAATGATGGAAATCTATTGAACTGTCAGAACATTGACGATAACCAAAGGGCGGATGTCGCTGAAAATTCGAGGGAATTCACTCTTGCGAAACCAGGTTCACTAGCCTTCCGCGCTGACGACATTCCACGGAGAAGTGTTTTCACGCAAGGTTAGCTAGGATCAAACGTTCCCAATCCGGGATGGAAACTTCCTCCAGGCACGACGGTTTTGAAAAGGCTCGGACGCCGACGCAGGTGGTCACAGAATGGAATTTTCCGACATCGAGCTTCAGGTCGGTTGATGCCTCACTCTTTCTGATTGCTTCTCAATTTGAAACCCTTATGTGAACATGAGATCTTTGACCCCTGAAGTGCGGCGTTCAACTATCACGTGTCGAGGCGTTTGTCGGTGCTTGGAAAACTTAGATTCGAGCATTCACCAACCTCCAGCCTCTGTTCCTCTTTTAGTTCCTCTTATCCTTTGTCCTCTCCATCGTTCACTTGAGAACTCTGAAACGCTACTCCAACTCTGATGGAATCCGAACAAAATGAATCTTCGCGGACCTAAGTGTTTGAACGGATGGCGAACAAAAGCAACGTAACGATCTGATTGGTTTTTCTCTTCTTTATCCACCGAACAAAGTAAGTAGAGCAGCTTCAAAAAGCCTCACTTAGGATGTAGAGCGAGCGAGCGAAAGAAATCAGCGGCCAGCGTTGTCAGCAGCAGGTAACTCTATCGAAGACAACACTGGACATTCATCCGATCTTGTCTCTGTGCTCTGGATGTTGGAGAACTAGGAGACACGACAAACTAGGTCACCGAGGAAGAAGCCTCACACCGCTTGTCACTTGAACGTGGGCGTCTTCTTTTGGGAAACCCCTCCAGCAGGACCGCGGGAACTTTGGGGAGGAAATCATCGCGGCAAGCGGATAGGATCTCGAAGGCTCCGAGACGGAGTTATGGGCCGTGCGCCGATTATGCCATCGAGTAGTTCTACACATTCGTTTTCGGTTCAAACCGCTCAATCGAAGGACCTGACTTCAAGACTTCAATGAATTCGGAAGCTTCCATGTTTTGGGAAGATTTTGAAGAGTCACTCGAATGAGTCGTGATCCCGGATCGCCGAACGAATGTCGGGCCATTCAAGACCCGAGACAGCTGGGAAATAAGGAGCTCGGGATGGCAGTCCGCTCGGAAAGCTCAGAAATCATCCGAGCTTATGAGGGGAGCGAGTAGAGAGGAATAAGGGAGGAATGGGAGCAGAAACGTTGGTAGGTAAGAGAAAGTATCAGAAGGGAGCATAAATAGCTTAAGTGTTTCCGGCAACGAAGTGGGTCATCTCAATCGTGTCTCCGTGTCGCTGAGGTCAAACGTAAATTGATTTGGGCTCACTTGTCGCTTGGTCACTCGGTTATCTTCACAAAGAGCAGTCAGACCTCGCAGGGCCTGATCAGATCGATGGGTATCGGGACATTTGGGAAGCAAGCAAGTAAGTGGGACATGTTTCTGCCGGGCTATTTCTCGTCTCTCTGCCTCAGTGCCACGAGGCGACGATCCCGGTTTCTCGTTCGTTACAGCTCATCGAAAGTCTGATTCGAACGCAGAATGCGGATCAGAGCAGCGTATATGCAAAACCTAAACGCGTTCTGCGCATCGCAATCATCCAGAAAGCTCGAGAATCCTTCAAAACGGATTTTCAAAGAGACGGTCAGACGAGCGGCGGCAAAAATTGAGTCGGCCTCACTGATGCCCTATGCGTCGAGCACGCTGGAGTCATATGACAGAGTCTCACGGGGCGAGCTAATTTTAGAAGAGAAGAGAAGCGAAACGAAAACATCGCAAAAACTCGATTCTTCTTTTCGAGACTATTCCAGAGGAGACGTCTTCTCCGGTGCGTTTCCTTCTCTCGAGATATACATATGTACTTTCTGTGAGCTTCTGCGCCACGCTTCGTTCTTTCCAACTTCTCTTTTTCTCAGCTTCTTGCGGAGAGTCTGGGTTCTAGGTCGAGTGAGCACGGGAAACAAACGATTCCTGAGAAATATTGCTTTTAACAAAGTAGTGCAACTCAGAGAAGATTTGATCGCATCTCTACATGCTTTTCGACCTGCTCTCGATGGTGTTGACGTTTGCTCAGCTCATGGCGGCGTGGAAATTGAAGTAGGTCACGAAACTTGACGTTCCCACCTTGGACAGGGGCCCCGAGATACAGGTCCGAATGAAAGGAAAAGGGAAAGCCCGACTCTCGAGGAATTTCGATCTTTTGTGTTGGAAGTCGTGTGAGGATTGCCCAATGGAAGCCGCAGGCAGACAGGACTACAAAGGAACCCGAGAAGTCACAAGCAAACACCGCCGCTGACCAAAGCTTCACGTATGGATACATTGCTAGCCATGGGAACAGAAAAACAAGTCGTGAGTCTTATTTCTGGACCGGTGTGTTCTTTGCTGTCTCTTAATAGATAGAAGCTGTTTTGATGTCGTATCGGTCTCCTGCGAAGCTTTCTACACCAGCTGTATCCGTGCACTCTGTTTACAGAACGTCGACATGATTCGAAATCTTTATTTAGAGCGGCTGCCCGTCTTCAATCACCAAGGAACAAACGAACAGTTGCGCAGAAGGGAATTCCCAAGACAATGCTGACGCGTAAGCGATTGTTGAGAGATTGCACAATTCGAAGCTTCGATCGCGTTGTTCTCTGCCTAAAGCAGGGGTGTTTTCTTCGTCCTCGGACCGCGTAACAATATCATCATTAAATACACTGATACATGCAGCTTCCGTTGCATCATCTGTTGAGACAGCGCGCTGCCGATTTTTTCGACTTGACGGCCGCTTTTCTCATCATATTCCCCGTCTTTGATGGAAGCCGATTGCGAGGTTTCTTCTTCAAGAGACTTGTTCGAATGCACACACGTCCCCAGAGCAGGTAGAGCGCGGCCGTCGGCCCAGTCCCCATCAACTTGAATATGCGAAGCGAGCGAACGTTTGTCGACTGCTTCCAATCCTCGAAATTCATCTAGGTCACAGTTATCAATTCCGTCCCAGTATTCCCTCGTGACTCGATCTGCATACCGATGGTCTCGAGCGGAAAATTTGGAACAGCTCCTCAAAGCAATGGAGAATCGCGGAACGATGTCGATCGAAGAGGATTTTGTTCCCGATTCAGCTCGCTCACATCGGTAGCCGCGAATTTCCGAAAGAACCCGAACGGAGAAGCGGCTGGAGGACCAAACGGGCGGGCAGCTGGTAATCCTATGACCCACTTCCGAGCCGAGCAACACTCACTGTCCATATTGGAAAACAAGATGTATTCCTCCCTCTGCGGATGAATGTATAAACAATGAGGCGTCCAACGCTATGAATCGGGCTATTCGAACCAGGGTCAAGCTGTTCTGTTTTCTTTCGTTCGAAAGACGATTTATCAAACGGATGCTTTGGAGAACTCTCGAAGCTTCCCTCAAACAGTAAGAGTCACAAAACGATCCTTAGGTTACGACCGAGTCCCGGAAGTTATCCACAAAATCGGTATTCAACGACTCACTGGGTAGCTTCCCCTAAAAGAACGCTTTACGTTTAGATTCGGATGACTTTAGACCTCGGCAGCCGGCTCGGCTCGAGTCTCTGTAGCCTCTCTCCTCGTCGTTATCGGTAGTCGTTGTTCACTGATAACGAAACAGTTTCCTCCGATTACTCCAACAGATTGATCCGGGCATCAAAGAAGTGTGAGCTCACATTCATATTCTCACGGCACATTCGGAGTGATGAGAGAGCTGATCCAAGAGGGAAGGAATCGCCAAATATTTGGTCTCATGAAGCGAAGGCAGGCGGTTCTGCTCATTTAACGGCCAGCCAATGTGACGAGATGGGCATCACTGAGGTCTGGCCCATGAGGACGATGGAGTTTTGGGGGAGATCATTCGTCCCCGGAGTTCCACAAATGAAGCATTCTCACGAGATTCTCCATCAATCAGAGACCATCATCTCTCATGCAGTGTGTGATGGGACGAGGGCCCACACTTCCCGAAATGTCTAATCCTCAGAATACCTAGGTGTTCCAGATCAATGTCCCCGACTTCCTTTGGAACAGAAGAATGTTTCATGAGCTGAAATGCTTTCAGGAAAAGTTCTCACTCGAATACCGCATCAAGAAGTCGATCACGAGTCATATTCGATCGGATCAATCAATTTCTCTGGGTTGAGCGGAAAAGATGTTCAGAGGAGCGGTATGGGGTTGCTCGTGTTGAGCATACTCCCAGCGCTGTGTATGAAAGTTTGACGCGAGCACGCCACGTCTCGATTTTGAAGAGGTCTGATCTGCGATAGACGACCCTTCCACGACGATGCTTTTCTGGGTTGACAAAGTTTTTTTCGGGGCGGTCGGCACGAAGCAAACGCAGCAGATCGTTGCGGCAAGAGCTTCCCCTGTGTAACCGCCTCGAATCACTCCGATTGGGAAGGGATCCATGCAACGGCTTGCTTCACAGAAGCATTCAGGCGGTATTTGACGAGATATTATTCATGTTTGCGAATTCCGCAATCGAGGTCATGCTTCCATCATCACTGGCAGCAGCAAGGTCTCACAGCCATAGAAGTCAACTTGTTTATGATTCGACATGTATTGAGGTCTCTCGCGGTGGCGCGCAGCTCTATATGAGGATTGTTTACACCGCCGTTACGCATGAGAGGTCTCGTGCAAGTTTCAAGTCGAAAGCGCTTGTGACCTCAGGTAGTGTGCAAGCGATGGAAAATATAGGGCGAGAAATGTCAGTGAATGCTGACAAACACCCAAACAAGCGAGATTTGGTCGCTTCTGTTGTTCGCTGCTGTGATGTTTCCCTCAGACGGGGGAAAAGTCACCTCAATCGTTAGACGTGCTGAGGAAGCCATACGGCGGGCGCGGTACGTCAAGCACTTGAGGCTTCGGGAGTTTCTTTTGGTGAGCTTCCTGTATTTGGTCGCCGCCTCATTCATCGTTCTCGAGCTCGATAATCCACCGAATGACGACCTAAAAGTGACCCAGAAACCAACCACGAAGTCGATGAGTTCACTTGCGAGCTGCAAAAAAAAGGAGCCCGCAGCTAACCGCGACGCCATAGAGATTCCGCGCCGCGCGCCAATCCAGGCCAGCGCTATCGGCGAGCAATATTAAGTATTGACAAAATTGGAAAGTCTTCCATCTAGTTGATTCAATCTAGAACAGATTTTCCCCCAAACTCTCGATCGGCCCGCTAGTCAGTCACTTTCTCTTCCCTCGTTCCATCTTCCGTCGAGGTGGAATTCGTCGACAATCCATATTACGTGTTTCTAGGTCACAGAGAGCACAATGAACGGAGGGCAAGTTTCCAGAATATCCGTCCCTTGCCAACAGTGGAGCGAAGTAAACGCTGTTCAGCTGTTCGCTCCCGAAGTCCTTCACCCAGTTGGGACACTAAGTGCCTCGCTGCGCGGCGAGACCGCGACTCTTTGTCTGACCTTTTAGTCCGCGTCATCGGAGAGCAAGTTGTTATGTAATACCTCACTCTATGCAGTCGAGCAAACAAAGCATCGAACGGATCGAAACCGTTGCCGTAACCATTGAGGAAGCGCAACTACGCACAAACAGAGAAAGGAAACAAACCGTAGAATTGATCAAAACGAATCCGTGGAGAAAACCCGGAAGGGGAACGGTGCGGCGAAACAAGGGATCCGAAAAGCAAAAACAGGGAGAAATAGACGTGCTCGAAGTCTCGCGGGAAGTGATTTATGAACAGGTAGGTAGATCCCGTCTCTTTCGCGAGTCCCAGTCGACCCTCCAAACTAATTTTCCCATTTCATCCGTTAGATCTATCTTGTTCCCGCTGCGGAGCACACGACGCGCCACTATTAGTAGCTACGTAGGGGGTTTCGGCAGCAGACATTCCAGAGCGTTGTCGACGTTCTCAGTCCACTCGATGTCGTCGTTGCCGCGGTTCTGAATGAGAAATAACTTATAAGCGTTCGAACGCATAAACGGCCAACAGCAGACAGACGTGACGATCCCGGTTTGTATTTCCCGAAAGCCCCGACGATTACGAACAAACAAAATCCAGTTCATCAACCCCGAAACTTCAACACGTGCATGTGTAGCGTCGACATCCACTCTTGATTCCTCTCTCCGCGAGACATCCAATTCTCGCGTTTGGATTTCTTCTCTGACGTAACGGGAATTTCCGGAGCAGGATCCAACCGATCGTCCTCCTACACAATTGTTAGAGCCATGGTTCACAAGAGGTGCAAGCCCCAGTTCTCTTTTCAGCGAACGAAATTTGACGGAATTCTCGGATTCTCTCGCCATTTATCTTCTTTTGTTTCCTCCACAAAAGTTGAAACTGAATCTAAATATTTCGAGGTCTGTCCCATTTTCGAATCAAGGGATCGCGCCTAATCAGAGATTTGTTGTTGTGTACCACTCACGTTAACTTGGCATTCGCGGCACGCGTTTTGCGACCGAAAACAATCCGGGAATGTCCGCAATCGGGTCAAAGCAATAAGTTTCTTGGGCAGGGAAAGACCTTCACCTATGTAGCTGAAAAGGGTACATAGTCGTGTATCCCTTTATCGAGAACCCTCTGGCCTACTGACGGAGTCGACGATTTACGAGTCGTTTCCATTATCGTGGGATCGGGTCACTTCATCTGACCGCGGGAGAAAACAAAACGACGGGAAGCGAGAGTGCGCGGTTGGTTATCCCGCAACGCAACGCGAGCGATCAAGGCGCATAGGGGCAGTATCTTGCTTAGTACAGCTCGGTTACATCGATTAGAGGACGTCGAACAATACGCGGAAACTGTGTCGATAACTCTTTCAGCAACAAGGTGATTTCGTCTCAGCGGGCCGTGGAGCCCCTTTTGAACCAATGTTACGGAGATGTTTCTCTGGAAAGCAGAACGACGGAAACGACGTATTCGGGGTCGCTCGTCATCTCTTCCCGCGTACTCGTCCCAGCCACGGACCGCGCGTCGCACGGATCATTTCTATAGACTGGAGCGGCAAAGGCACTCCGAGCTGACAGGCCTTCTCGCCGCCTATCTTTTTCGAATCGCTGTATCCCGATCAACTTTTTTCTTCAATAATCCTGGTCAATAGATTTGATTCTTGCACTAGCAGTATGACGGAAGGTTCTCAGAATTGATTCTGACTTCATGGATGGCAATGCGACGCGAAGTTCAACGAAAATACTGATTTCCGCAAGAGGTGTCGGACGCGCTCAACAAGAATCCTAGTGAGGAACACAAAGGAGCTCCATTGAAACATCAGACTAGAGGAACTATGAGCAGGATTGCCGCTTTGGTTGCTGTATTCAATGATCCGAAGAAGAGACCACGGTCGCCGAAAAGTCATGTTTTACGTACACACTGAAGCCCGTTCTGAGGGTTCCACATCCGGTCAGAAATAGAAATACTGTCGGGGGAGCTAAAAATATCACCGACGTAAAACCGTCCAAAGAAGGTCGAGATCTTTCTGCTCGGACAGCACCCCGAGCGACGTTTGACTCTTCGAGGCAACTATGGGATGTTTTTGCTGTTCGCTCACGTGGACAGCATATTTGGAGCTTACATAACCTGTATCAAATGCGCTCGACATACGCCCACCCTTCGACGCAGATTCGCGTGAGAAACCTAATGACGTCGAATGAAAGTACAGGGTATACAAACAAAACCAGCGCAGACCTCCCCGAAACCCGAGATTCGTTCCAGTTCTCCCGAAGAGGCGACATTTGATGTTTTTTGTCGTATGGAGAATCTTTTTTTCTTATGTGGTTCTCATTTTAGGTCTATGAAGTTCCAGGAGGAGCGGCTTTTCAAAATTTCAGAAGGTTTCAACGTCTTCAAACAAGCCTTCAAGTCGCGTTGTCACCCGCGAATCAATCAGTGGAACCGGGAACAATTACAACATTTATTGATATGATGATTACGAATTGTAAAAATCAGATCAAGTCACATCGGGTTTTCTTTCCGCGACACTTCCTCGTGTTGTTTCTGGTTTCAGAGAACTCCTCAGTTTGAGTTTTTATGGCGATTGAGTCCCTTGGTGAGTCAAACAATATCGATGCATGCGGCCGCCCTGCAAAAGAAAGTCTTTGGACGACATTCGCATTCAGCGCGACGAACGAAAGGAAACGGAACGAAATTCGAGGTACCGTAGCCAGGAATGAACTCTTCGGCTTCACTTGCTTGATGCGACAAAAGGAATGAGAGGTTTCGAACGCTTCTTATGTCACTTCTCGGAGGTCCGGCTTGAAATGACAGAACAATTGTTTACAAGTCCGCGATTCCCGTCTCCGCAAAAGCTGATCTATTCCTCTTCTAAGCGAGGACGGGGTATTGCAAACTCACTGGGAAGCTCTGGAGAGACGAGTTTCCTCCAATTCAAAGAAGCAAATGTCAGTAAGTTCCTCTGCTCCCTCCGATTTATATCTTCACACTTCTGCCAAGCGACATATCGTTCTCCGCCGCCGTCTGTTTTCTTTTCCGACATGTCCCTGTAAAGCACCATTAGCTGCTTGTCGTGGATTTCGAGTTTTCGTAAATGACATCAGATGGATGATACGAGCGAACGGGAACGATTGTGGAAATTACTTCGACGAATTCTCCTGGATAGCCTTCGAAACAGAGAAGCTCGTCTCGAAGTAAACGCTGCCTATGGGCACATCGGTCTCTATGCCTTCAAAGAACTTGTGATCTATGATTTCTGTATAATTCCTTGATCCTAAGCGCTCTGTTGGATCTTTGTGCAGAACCTGGCTGATGAATTGTTGAGCGGGTTCTGTCATGCTTTTCGGACACTTCGCTTCATCTTTGACAATCATCCGTTTCAACACTTGACGGTCTTTCGATCTGAAAGGTAGTCTGCCGACCAGAAGACGATAAGCCGTCACTCCAATAGCCCACCAGTCCAACGCTCTCCCATACGACTTTCGCAAAATTACTTCAGGTGGGAGGAACGTCAATGTTCCTGCATAATCCTCGTCCGAGAACTCAGCTGCTGTCAGCGCGAAGTACGTTTGCAAGGGTCTCGTGTCCATGAAATGAGCCATACAGATTTTACACGTGTCGAAATCTATGACTTTGATATGACCCCCTGATAGAATCAGCGTATTCAGTGGTTTTATGTCTCGGTGAATGAAACCATGAGCATGGAGGTGAGATATGGCTTTTACCATCTGATGAATGATCCTGACACTTTTGCTCTCTGTCGGAATCCCTTCGAGTTCGATGAATCTAATGAGGTCGATACCTTGCACGCTTTCCATAACTGTCACGTAAGCCTCGGTAGTCAAGAAGCTGCAGAAGTATTTTACCAGTTTCTCATGCTCTGCAACACCAGGTTCAGAGTAGGAATACGCGCTCCTCCTGATTCCGCGTTCATAGCTCGGGTATCAACACCTCAACGATTGTTTACCTGTGACAGACGCGAGTATCTTGTCCAGGGCCGCGAAGGAAATTTTCTGCATGCGGTCGAGTTTGATAAGCTTGATACAGACTCTTGTGTTCGTCGGTAGATGATGAGCGTCGAGTACGGCCCCGAAACCGCCTTTTCCCAAGGTTCGAAGGATTTCGAATTCCTCCAGCTGAGGAACGAAATCTTGAGCCGGATACGCTGGCTTGGGTTTCATTGCTCGCAGTGTTTGTTCGCTGAGCGAGGCGCACGCGAACCAGTCAGTGAGCTCCTGAGAGTTGACGAGCTCAAAAATGTTGCAAAGTTCAGCGATTGTGAAAATGAATGATCTCAAGCACTTCATAGCCATCGCAGCCCCTTCTACCGAGAGCTGTTTATGGTAGAGCTTGAACGAAGCCACGATGTTCGATATATGGTCTTTCACGTCTTCCGTTGTCATCGAGAGGTTCCGCAATTTCGTCAAAATATCACTGATCGCACGGCATGACTGCTCCTTTGCGTAGGTTTCGAGCGGTACGTAATCAAGACTTATCTGCTGGTGGGATTTGAGGAGTTCTGAGAGCAGGATTCTCGTGGTCAGGAATTGCTTGTTGTACAGAGAGAAGACGCTCGAACAAACTGTGTACTCGCGTGGTGCTGGGTCCGAATCTGTCATGACAACAAAACTTCGTTGCTTCTCCAACATTTGTACGCATTTCCAATTCATTAGGTTAGGTGCGCCCTCATCCGTTTATAAACCCTTTCGTTTCAGGGAGGAGCAAGCCCAACAGACACCCTCGCTACGCAAACCACAGCTTTCGGGATCCCGTCACAGAGTGAACACCGTTGAACCTACTTTCGATTGACAGTTACAGTCCCGTGCCAAGAGGACATATCAAAGGTATTTAAGCCTACGGTGTGCCGCTCTGAAAATCTTGGAAACTGTGGAAACTGATCAGCACAATGCAGGTGCAATCTGGTTAGAGGCTGAATCGGGTGGAGTCATCGGCGCATCCTCGACAACGGCGGAGCACACCCCCGCCCGATTGAGTCGTTCGCAGTAATCTCCTAGGAAAGTTCAGTACCCCAAGAATGTCAAAGTTCGAAACAACTATTCCACACAAACCTTGAAACCTTTCGGGATCATATCACAGAAGTTTTATTTTTCTTGGAGGCCGAATTATACTTTGTTCTAACATGCCGTCATCCGTTCTTTCGCAGCAGGTCATCCGCGCGCATATGCATCCGATGAATAACTTCCAGACTCAGCATGATCTACCCACAAGGCGCAGTCATTCCGCTGAAAGAGTCCGAAACGTCGCTTCGTCGGTTACGAATCCCTTCAATCCCAATTTGAAAGTCGAAACTTCCATCACGGATGCCTTCCGTCGATTCTCCTGGATTTTTTCTTCTCCTGATGATGACCTCTTATCATATTTGTTCGACACAAAATGACGTCACCGCCGACTCCCTAAAGCTTTTCAGAGGCGCGGGATATTCATTCTCGCCAGCCACGGGAAAACGTTGTTTCCCTCCACCAGAGCGTTCCTAGATAGTGGAGGGAACTTTGAAAACCAAAGTATGTCCTTTAGCACTCCGATCGTGTCTATCAGGGGGACCGACATTTGTGTGAGTTTGTTACTCGAGCCGTTGTTCAGCCTCCCAATAGTTCAATCACAAATATCTCGCATCGATTTCTCAATTGCCGATCCGAAAAAGGTGTGAAATGATCCTCAACCGATCTCGTCGCCACCGACCAAACATTCCATTGACTGCGTTCCAGCTGTGTCACTCATGTCTCAGCATCGGACAAACGATTCAAAGATTCTTTATGTCTGTTCGATTGGAGTCCAGCGTGATTTGTTTCCGTCTGTACGGTTCTGAGTGAATTCTTCTCGGGGAGTTCGCTTATGATTCTTTTGCAATATTCAAGACCATGCTTATGAGCGAGAAAAAGTAGCAGATTTTGAATGTATGCTCAATCTGTTCGTGGATGCTCTTGGGTTTCCCCATATAAAATTTCGCGGGGGGAACAGAAGATATGGAGACGATCTGACTGTACGTTGCCAAAAGTTCGTGCTCTAGACTCTAGATAGACGATGATTTAGCGAGAATTTGGGGACATCCACGACAGTTAAGAAGCTGAGTACGTTCGATGAACCGTGACCCAGTTACTCATCTAGGCTGAGAACAGAATTTTCTTCCGGACGCCAGCTTGTGAGTCAGTCGGCCAGACGTTCGCTGTCGACTCGCTTCCCATCGAACTACTGGAACAATGCCCTCGCGATCGTCAAAAACAAGACCTACCCATCGGCATCACCCAGACACAGGAACGAATGCTTCGAAGCGACGAACGGGATCACGATACGTCATTGCATCGATTATCCATTCAGTTCACAGGTCACTCAACAGACCACGGAGTGACAGAATCGAAAACGGACTCGTTTCTGAGAACACCCACGTCAGGGGCTGAGATTTCGTCGAGTCTCATCGTTTGACGACGTCGGTGTCCTGCGAGTGCTTACAGAACAGAAGGAGAACTGCCACAGAAGTGCGTCTTACAATCCTTGTTACCTGAGAAGGAGCTTGGGGCAGAAGAGTTGAAAACGAAAACTCATTTGGACCGCATCTTGACTGGTGCAGGACACCTTTGGCTTCATCCGCTAGAAAGGAGTAAGTAGCGAAGGATCAATATTGCTTCGCGAAAATTCTTCCGTCCACCTGCTTCCTGCGCTCCTGTGGTTCTGACTCCTGAACGTATCCAGAAGATCCTCGGGGTCATCTCCGTGGCTCTGATTGTGTCAGGATCAAGAGTAGCAATGGCTGATACTTCTCAGGAGTGACTCCAATTCTCATTTTCAGATCAGAAACTTCAACTGGATCAGCTTGCGTGGAAGGCAGATCCCTAGAGCACACGAATAGAAATGCGACCAAACGAAGTCAGCTCTAAAAATATCCCGACTGAACTAATAGTGATGCCGAACAGTTCGTTGAAAATGTCAACAAGCGACGGCGAAACCGAATCTCCTGATCAAAGCTACTCAAAAGATGCGGAAGCCAACGGTCCCTCTCAAAAAGCATCTCTACGAGCGCTTTGGAAAGGCTTGTTGTACGCGTCTATCTCGGCGCTCATTTTTTCGATCTGTTCGGTTTTCGTGAAACGATTGCATTACATGCATGTGTCACAACTGGCGGCGGTTCGATTCACCGGAATACTTTCCCTTTCGTTGCCGATAGCTGCTTGCAGAGGAGAGAATCTCTTCGGACGTCCGGGATTCCGATGGATGCTCTGTTTGAGAGCGATTTCGGGAGCAGTGAGTCTGATGCTGCGATTCTACGCGTTCCAGAAGATTCCGTTGGGCGACGCCTCTACGATAATATTCTCGTCGCCCCTGTTCGTCGTGGTGCTGGCTCGTGTGTTCCTCAGAGAGGCGTGTTCTGTCTCACAAGTTCTCATGTGTTTCTTAACTGTCGTCGGGATCGCTCTCATCAGCAAGTTACCCATGCTGTTTGGAGGAGAAGACAATACTTCGATGATAGTGGGCGAAAACAACGAACGACTCTACGGTCTGCTCTCAGCGCTGTCTTCCTGTATTTTCGCCGCGACTGTTATAGTTCTTCTTCGCAAACTCAAAGATTTGGATCCTTACGTGATCATGTTCAATTTTGGATGGATTGCTTTGGCGTTGTCCGTTTCTGGTCTTTTCCTCTTCCAAGGTACTATCGTCCTACCTAGGAACGACTTCGATGCGGCTCTTCTGGTTGCCTTGGCCCTTCTTAGCTTTTTGGGTCAGCTGATGTTGACACTTTCGCTGCGATGTGAGCAAGCCGGGCCCGTATCCGTCATGCGAGCTACGGTCGACATTGTAGCGGTTTTCGCCTGGCAAGTCATCTTCTTCCACGAAATTCCTGATCAATTCACGATCGCTGGTGTCATCATCGTGATGTCGTGTGTGATTTTCACTGGTTTCCGGAAGTGGGCCCTGAGCTTGCCCGAAGAGCACAACGTTCGAAAGAGTATCGGATGGTTCTTGTGAGCGATGAAAACTCATTCAGGCATGGCGTCTCGAATGCTAACCCGTAACACAAGAATTCTTCCTTCGAAATCGAAATTCATTGACATAGTTCAGCGAGTGGAATTATTCTGTTGACTGCGCTCGGTTCTCGTCGGTTCGAATCATTCTGTGAACAATCATCTCAGAATTAAACTCATTCTGTATAACATACTGTCGATCTTACACGCTCCAGATGTCTGTAGTTTGTCAAACTTCTCGTGAAATACCGAAAAGTTAATCGCTTCGTTGTCCGGGAGCCCATTCCCCTGGTTCACGAACATGGGTGACACTAAAGGCGCGTTTACACTGTTTCCACGCGGTGGCGCCACGCGGTGGCTCCACCAAGAGAGAGCCTCCAGCAGAGCCTATGGATCGAAAAAGAAGAGAAGAGAGCGGAGGGTGCAGCGGCCGGCCAGGCCACGCGGTGGAGCCACCAAAGGGAGCGATGAAAGCTTTCACTGGTTGGTGAAAACGGATTTGGTGGCTCCACCGCGTGGCCTGGCCGGCCGCTGCACCCTCCGCTCTCTTCTCTTCTTTCTCGATCCATAGGCTCTGCTGGAGGCTCTCTCTTGGTGGAGCCACCGCGTGGCGCCACCGCGTGGAAACAGTGTAAACGCGCCTTTAGCGACGACTACGATGCTACGGAGTCGTCCATCCAAACTCACTGACTCACTGCCCCCAGAAAGTTGCATCTAATACGAGGAGTTTCTCAAAATCATGCCCTGAGCCTAGAATCTGAAGTTCTTTTGACATTCCTATTCCTCGTTCATGTCTTGAGGATGGGTCCATTTTGGACCAAGACGGCAAAAAAACGCCTGGAAATCTACGATACAAAATACTTTTGAGCCGCGAAATCATCACTTTTCAATCAATAATATGTCAGGTATCTTTGGGGAATGCGGTTTCATGGTGTGAACTCGTAGGCCTCTAAGCGCGCTCTAACGACACGATGAGCTACATTGTTGTATTCTTTTGTTGTTCGATGAATTCCAAAAAATGCGTTCCACAAAATACTTTTGAGCGATACTGCATATGGAACTAGGTCATGTTCATTCCTCTGCTGTTTCGCAAGATTACTCGATCAAGTTTACGTTATGGAGCGGAATAGAAGCATCACAATTTCATTTTGAATAAAGATTGGCTTCCCGGGCTCTCCCAGGGGCGAAATCTTGAATTACGGCCCCACAATCTGTATTCATCGTCTCACTCTTCTTAATGCCTCAAGGCGCTCACAATTAGGCTTTGTCCCCATTCATCTTAGAATACGCCAACTATGTGCCGGAGAATACGTTGAGTGGCTCCTGGAATGCGGTTTCGGGCACGCTCCCGATTTCTGTCGCGATTGAGGGGATCAGAAAGATTCGAACTTCCGTTTCCCGCCCGATTCTGCGCCCGCTCAATTCCTCGACTTTCTCTTTTCAGCCATTCGATTCCGCGCCCCTCCTTCCGGATTGTCGAAGAGATCACCGTTTGATTTGAAGACGCACCCTGTACATGTAGGTGTCGTTGATCCGTTTTGATGTACATAGGTAGTTTTACTTTGCAGCATTGGTGTCCAAATCATGATGTCAATGTACGAAATGTTCGATTGTGTTCGAGCATGCTTGATCGCATACAAAAATAAGTCCCTGACCCCCAGGCTGACCTTGTGGTCGCCGAATGGGCTTTCCGGCAAAGCAACTGCTCTTCATGAGACTGGTGATCGGAGTTTCTTCGCTTCAGTGAGCAAAACTTGCAAGAACATGAAAGTCCGGGGTCTTATTTTTCCTTCTGATGGGTTTTTCTATTCTTGGGGAGTCACTGGAGCAACAACTACAGAAAAACGGAAAATAAGTTAAATCCTACCTTCGCCGCTGGATTTGGGAAGTTCCTATGCTCAATAGTCTACGTCTGGAATCTAAACCAAGAACAACATTCTCGAACTATCTCATAATGCGAGGCTTGATCAAAGAAATTCGTTAGCTCGAACTTTTCGCCGGCGGTCTGCATCCCACAAGGCTTTCGCGCGGTGTGATTCAAGTCCGCGAACGCTGAGCTGACGAGTCGCTTTGTTTACATCCATCAGCTGTTGGCTTGCGGTGCGCGGAAGCCGGCCGATGAAAACTGTTCCTGGTACCAAGGGCAGAAAGGATGATACTTTGCAGTGCAAAAACTCTTTCACAACGTGCTGAACTCTGAAATCATTTCTGACCTGAATACTGATCGGAATTTTGAACCATGTTGTCGCTCGCGGGAAGGATGATTTCGCGTTCGAAACCGATGAGGTCGGTTTCAACTAATAGGTTCTACAACCCCCTGCAAAAGGTGAGCCTCGATTGGAGCACAAAGATGGATACACCGAAGTCGGGGAAGAATTCATTGACCTTGTTCAATGGTGAAAGCTTTTCGGATACATTCATCCATTTGCATTCAACCTTGTCCATCTCTCATAGATTCCCTGCAAAACACTCGAGCCACTCCGTATCTCGAATTCGCTTAATCCGAATGTCGGAACCAGATTCATGAGCTCCTGGACTCCTCCACCGCCGCCTCAAGTCAACAAACCGTTGGACGATAGCGCTTCAGACTCTTCCTGGGAAGGTTCAACATTAGATCCTGGACCCATAGTAAGTCATGATATCTTTCGTCTCGTCTACGAAAGTATTTGGACTGGACAAAAGGTACTGAGAACTCTTTCTCATCAGATACGAGTTGATGATGTGGACACCCCCTGGATTGAGAGTGCACCCTATCAGGACACAGTGGTGGCCGCAGTTCCCACCCTTCAAGATCTGGGCTTGGGGTCTCATACGCCTGTCGGACTCTTCCAGATCATCTTGGATACGTTACACTCTGCCGGTCAGTGACTCCTCTTCAACTTGATATATTAGTGTGTTCGTGCAAGTAAGAAGTTACAGCATGCGGCATTGCATTATTCAGGATTACCTTGGTGGAGCACGATAGTCGTGTCGACCATAGTGTTGAGGGCGGCGGTATTCCCCCTGGTGCTCCGCTCACAGAGAGCCACTCCTGAATACTTGGCTCAGATGTTGAAGATGCGAACTGCCGCGGAGTTGATGACGGAGTCGCGCGGGATGGAAAACCCGCAGGACGCTGAGAGGTGAGTCCCGCGGCCCATTGTATCGATGGAAATAAAACACACAAATCTTAGAACGGACAGGAGTTGTAGACATTTGTTGACCTCCTGATTTAGAAAGGCGGCCGAGGCGGCTCAAACCTTCGCGGAATTTCAAAAAAATTATCCTCGGGTAATGGCGAGGCAGATGCTCCCCCTCTTCACTCAGGTAAGCTGTATATCGATTGGATAATGCATCCTCTTGCAGAGAAGCATCCTGATTGTCACTTTTCCCCTCATCTGTTATAGTCGCCGATATTCATATCCTTCTTCCTGGCGACGAGTAATATGGCCTGGGCCCCCGTGGAATCGATGAAAACAGGAGGTGCTCTATGGTTTTCCGATCTGACCATTGCCGATCCTCTGTATCTCCTGCCCGTGATAACGTGCGGGACGCTATCCGTCATCATTGAAGTGAGTGCAGGTCGATGGTTTGCAGAAAGACGGGAACAACTAGCGACATAGTGTCGCTGAGGAATCATTCAAACTCATATTCCCTGAACTCGCCAGCATATTTCGATAACAATTACAATAGAGAGTTCTCCGGAAAAAGATAGGAGCTGACACGAACATCCGCGCTGACCAAATGCCGGGCCTCACGACCTTCATGCGGATCGTACCGTTGTTGATGGTACCTCTCATAATGAGTTACCCGGCGGCCACTCTCTGTTACTGGTCAACCAACAACTTCATCTCATTATGTCAGGTGAGTTCGGCTCGGTGAAACACGACAAATCTCAACTTGTTAGAACGACGTTTGTGTTCCATATGGGCGCAAGTTTGTTTTCTCCAACCTGTCTCTAGCGTGGCTTCCGTTCTATCTTCTTCCATCCCTCCGACCTTCCGTATGCATAGGGCTGACCACGCTCCTCTCTTGCAGGTTTACCTTTTAAGGATACCGGAAGTTCGAGAAAAATTGAATTTGCCACCAATGAGCGCCATGACAACATCGTTAGGCGGCTTTTCAACGGTGAGAGCAAGCGACGATGAAACTCAAAACTCGGATAACAACATGGGCGTTGATTCGGGAGTATCGTCTCACCGATATCTCTATTGCAGCTGCGAGGAAAGAAGTAGCAGGAGCTCCAGCTGTCGCCGGTACTTCAACTAGAAGGATCTCGTGGACTCTTTCAAGTCGATCTGTTATCGCAGTGGCAGGCGGCCTGCGTTGAGTCAATTGCGTAGCTGAAGCCGTCGAGCGGATCCTTTCGTGTTGTGGACAGTAGTCATCATCGTGCACTGTTTTGCTCCGATTTAACGAAGCCACGGAAGTTCGACCTCGTGCTCAAATGAAAATCTGCGCCTATCCTTCAACTTCGTATGACTGCTTTGCCCCGCTCCACGATGACAGCGATTCGATATATCGTTGATATATACGAGTTCTGATTTAGTTCGAGCTCGCTCATCTTTGAGGATTTGCGAATAGAAAGAAAGCGGAATTGTGTCCTGATTTTCCGAGAATTCATTTAATAACTCGAAATCGGAGGTTTACGTCATCCTTCCAGGTCCACCAGTAAATCGAATCGCTAACAGTAACTTCTATCCGAATTCAAGCGTTTCAATTTTATTCGGAGCTTTGATGTCGATTCTCTCGAAACAGATTTCTCGCCTGCGCGGTCTCCTTTTTTGAACGAATGTGGAACGAATCCGTTGTTGCCCTATGAGATAGCAGGAATGTAGAAGATAGATTTTTTCCTCAAATATTTTTTAGTCAGATTTCTTTGAATGTTCTCTGTGACCGATGCTCATTTAAAAAAAAATGTGCAATCTACGATTCCGGGCTTGGAAATATTACATTATTCGAGCATTGTTGGCGACCGAGAGCCATTCGTCCTCCAAACAGTTAGAATCCATATGCTCGCGGTGACAACAGAAAGTATGCGACCACGGTATCAGCCATTCGGAGAACATATCTCTTCCGGGGCAGTCGCGCAGCTGGATCGCGCTCCCAAAGTATACTGGAATACCATACACGAGAAGCTGGAGCAGAATCCGAAGAACTCGCAGAAACTCTTCCAGTTCACTATCTTGTCCGATGTCACTTGAACGCCGTGCTCCTGCCCAAGGAACAGCCGGAGCTGATCATTTTTACTCATTAGAATGCTTCTCGCGTGTCGTCGCAACCTGCGTGCACTTTGATAGAACCTGTCTGCCGCAAGTACGATTGCGAATATCCCGTGAAATCTCGCGACCGCGCTGAGAGCAGTGAAAGGTCGGAATTCGCAGCTCATTTCGTGTGCACTCAACGGGATTTCTGTGATTAGGCGCATAGCGTAGTCGAAATAGACAAGTTTCAGAATGGAATCGAGCTTTCCGTTGAGATCAGAGCACAAAGCTGTAGTTTTACGAAAAATCTCGTCGGCCCGATCTGAGCGTAAGATGGAAAACATGTCATCCAGTTGAGAGGCGGCTCTATGGAGCGTGGCAGCCACCATCGCAGAAGCTACGAAAATCTGCGTTCGAGCGACAAGCAGTCCGAGGGGATCCAGCAGCGCCGCGAAAATTTTCCACATCATCGAAGGATGTTCCGAGCCATGAGTACCGGCGCCGATGCTCTGTACGACATACGTCAAACAAAGTGAAACCAAAATCAGATGGAGCAGGCAATGGAGGTTCACTGGGTGTCTCACTTTTGAGTTGAACGAGTCGCAGAGACTCGTCGGCTCGTGGTACTGAACGCTCCACAGATATACAAAAACAGCGTGAATCGGATCGTAAGAACAGTATGACAGCTTCAAACTGGAGAGGAAACACTTGAACGTGATAACGTTGTACGCTGCGAGATAAGAGAAGTACCCCAAGTTAATGAGCAAAATCACAAATCTAACCGGCTGACCGTTCGCGCCATTTAGCCCGAGGCAACTCATGAGAATATTTAGGAGACTGATTTGCCGCATTTTCGAGACAACGAAGACGGTGCCGGATGACTCGAAGTGAGCGTTCCTTGAAGAGAGTTTTGCGAGTGGCAAAAGCAAGTAAGACGTCAACAACAGGAAGCGCATTTAATCTTTGGAGAAGTCGAGGTGTCAATTGAAAGCACGTGGAGCTTTTATTTAAGCACAATGACTTACATCCTAGGGGAATGAATCAGTTTACGATCGATAGGCATCTTTTGACTCGATCACCGCAAGGCTGAGCAACGCCGCAAGGTTGAACTTTGGTAATTCGTTGCATCATGGAATCGTCGAATGATACTATCTCGGATCGGAATCGTTACTGGGTGTAAAAGATTTTCAGATTTAAAACATTCGACACAGGTCATCTAACTGGAAGTTCAAGAGTGTGTTTTCCGAGGATCTCCTCCCTCGGCCCAGGAGTTTGCGCTCTCTCTGAAATGATGGTAGACTTTGAAACATCTTCCTGCCAAACAAGCGAAGTTGTCAGTAGTCGAAATCGCAGTAGTGGGAGACTGGAGAAGATACGCAGAGCTTCATCATATTTCCGGAAAATAGTTTCAAGACACAGGATCGGAGTATGTGTCGCATCCAAGATCAGGGATTTATGAATTCCGCGCCGTTTCGAGGTTTTTTCCCCGATCCAAGTTGAAACCTTCGCTTTTGGCCCGCCAGGACAGCGCAGGACTCTCTTTCCCAATGTATGCGAATTCGAAAACGAACGACCCTTCAGTGCCGCCTTCGAACACATCGCGTCGGCAATAAAAAAACGAGTGGAGTCAGGTTGGAAGACCCGCGATGAGCACGTCCTTCATCATTCTAGGTGGATCGACAGAAGTGATGCTTCTTGGGGTGTTCCCTTGACCGAAATCTCCGATATCGAAACACATTTCAAATTATGTTGTCTCCCGACCTGACTTCACCCTTCTTTTTGATGCGAAAGCGATGGGTTTTGCTGGCGGCATCAAGGGCAGTTTGTTTCCAAAAATTCGTGCATTGGGGAAGGGAGTCCTCCGCTGAGCTAGCGGACCATAAGTGTAGACTTCTGTGGAGTCAGTATGGATTTCCGGCTGCAGCTTATAGGAGGAGGCCTTCCGAGATTCAAAATCTCGAGAATCTCTGACTTTCCGCGAGCGCTCAACAGTAGATCGGTCGATAGGTCGAGCACGGGGGTCTCGAACTGAGCGTGTACTGGAACACCATGAACGAGAAACTCGAAGTGATTCCCAAGAACGCACAAAAGCTCTTCCAGTTCACAATGGTGGACGAGGTGACGTGTACACCATGGGCGACTCTCAAAAATGACTGCAGTTCAAGTTGCTTTCGTGTGAGATTACTTCGAACGTTCTGCCGTAGTCTATACAAGCTTTTGTGGAACCGTTCTCCGGCAGAAATAACCAGAAGGAGAGAATAGATTCGACTCAAGGCATTCAGGCCATAATAGGTTTCGATACCGCAGCTCAATTCGTAAACTCCCATAGGGACTTCTGTCATCAGGCGAATGCTGTATTCGAAGAATATGAGTTTAAGAATTCCCGAAAATTCGTGATCCAATGTTGAGCACAGGAGCATAGCTCTCCTGCAGGTGATGTCTGCTTCGATGGGGTTCAGAGTGTTTGTCATGTGATCGACCTCCAAGGCGCGGAGGGAAAGCGAGATGGCGACGCCAAGGTAGCCGACGTGAATTTGTGTTCGCAGCGCTGTGGTTCCGACGGTTTCACTGAAGACTAGGAACACCTTCCACGCCACAGAAGCATTTTCGAGATCGAAGAACCCTGCGTGATAATTCAAAACTGCCGCGAAGCAGTTCAGCGCGAAGACGACAGTCTGAGTAACGCAATGAAGGTTCGACCATGCAATAACTTTAGAAGGATATTCGACTTGGAGTGGTTTGAGATTTTTCAAGCACCAGACGTAAACGACACTGACGTGTATACACTCGTACACGTAAAACGAGATCCTGAAGGCGTGAGTGATACAATGGAATGTTATCACGATATATATCATCGAGTAATAGAAGGTTGCGAAATTCAAAAGCAAAACGAGAGCCCATCTGCGAGTTCCGATGCCGCCGGTTATACCCAGGATCCACAGCAAGCCATTGAACAAGTTGGTTCGACCCATGCCGGCTGGATCGCTCGGACGAATGTTAAGCGTAGAATTCATAGGCGATTGGTATTCGCTCGCAAGTCGATGCATTCCCTAAGGAGAGAAGAATAAATAATGTGCGCGCTTCGTGGAATCGATACCGAGTACGTGTGAAGATGGACCCTGATTGGCTGTTCCGACTATAAATGCCGCAGGACATTGCTTCCAGGACTTCAGGAATCAATAAACGCTTGAGTTATTGAGAGTTAATGCCGAGCGACGAGCGCTGTGAGCTCAGGATGTCCCTCATTCTACTTGTTTCGATAATTGAACGATTTTCACTGCCCGTGTGAGAGCTACTATGCTGAATCGATGTGGGAACTTGAAGAAACACGTGATTTGGCGCCGACGAGGGCGGGAATCGGTCGATAGGCCAGCGCAGATCGAGGTATATTCAATACGCCAAGTCGGTATTAAGTCAGCCGGCATCAGCCTATTCCGCACAATCCTCCTAGCATCCCTGACACTAGCCCTCTAACAATCATGCAGTCCTATCGGATTGCATGAGAGTCCAGAGTTTACTAAATACTGATATACCATGAAAGAAAAGCTGGAACAAACTCCCAACAGAGCACAGCTACTGCGAAAGTTCACGATCACGGACGGCAGTACATGAACTCCTCGATCGATCCTTAGGAATGGTTGGAGTTCGTTTTGTTTTTTCACGAGAATCCTTCTGACGTTTTGACGTAATTTATACAAGCTTCTATAGAAGCGTTCTCCCGCGTAGACCACTAAAAGGAAAGCCTGAAATCGAGCCAAGATGTCCAGCGCGTTGTAGATTTGAGCGTCGCATTCGAACTCACGGGCGGTCAGAGGAAATTCCGTCAACAGACGGAAACAAAACTCGAGATGGATGAATCTAAGGATTCGAGAGAACTTCTGATCGAGGTCTAGGCCGAGGATCGTCGCTTGTCGGCAGGTCTTATCCGCTTCATCCAAATCTAACTGGGAAACCATCTCCTCCACGTTTTCGGCTTCAGAGATGAGAGTTGAGGCGATTGTAGCGTAGGTGACGATCACTTGCGCCCGGAAAAAAATCAATCCGATTGTCTCCATGAAGTACACGATGACTCTCCATGAAGCGAATGGATTCCGAGTGATAAACTGGCCTGCGCTTATGAAGACACCGATGGAAAACAGAGTCGCCGACAGGAGAAGCGCCTGGAGGAAGAAATGAACGTTTGACCACTTTATAGCGTTCGCGTGGTGCGACTCGGCCGTCTGTGACGACTTCATGTATCCCATACACCAAGAGTATGTAATGATGACGTGTAGGGAGTCGTAAAGGTAGAACGAGACTTGTACGGCGTTCGTTCCGCATTCCACGAACAAACCAGCGAACGCTAATAGATAAGCAACATTTGCCCAATCGATCAGGAGGACAAACAGCCGGACCCGTGGTTTCGAATATCTTGCGAGACCGAGGAGGCCCGCAAGGATATCCAACAAACTGATTCGACGCATGTCTCAACGAGAACGAGATTCGATTGAGGGGAACACTCTTGGAGACTTCGAAAGCTCGCGAGGGTCGTGGCTCGATTCCATCGTCAAGACATTGTCGATGTTAGAACCTCACTCAAAAGATCTGCGGCTTCCATTTACTACATTACAATGGACAGTCGCGTCGATGATCTTGCATGTATTCTTCGCTGCAATGAAAGGATTCGATGAATATTGCAAAAAAAGCAATTCCCAGGAATATTAGATGATTTACCGGAGCGAACAACGTCATTGCTTTCTTTCTTCTTGTTCTCGGATCCAGCACACCGTGTGTTCGCGAGCCTCTACTCCTCGGACGACTCGACCGAACGAAATGCCAGAACGGAAAGTTCATCGATTCCATGTAATGTATAGTGATGCGTCACCATTCTATCGCATTCGTGGGAGTGTTAGGAGTAAATTGCAGGAAGATGGATGGAATTGATAGAATGCTTTGATCATCTTGAGCCTGTTGTCAAGTTTCGGAGGTCGACCCCTCTTGCCTGATATCTCGAGAAACGAGGAAACCTGAGCTATGGCCGCCACGACTGAGGGTTGGGAAAAGCGAAATCGGAGAAAGGAAACCTCGATCGGCGGCCAATGTATCCTCTACAGCAAGGGTGTCAAATTCAAAAAGCCGGCGGGCCGAATTCGGGGTTGGGAGCCGGCCGCGGGCCAGAAAATCGTCGAGATGCAATCGTCATCGGTGGAATGAAGAAGTCAATGTTTTCAGTGAAACAAAGAGGCTCATCCTTGAATTCGAGCTTATGTATTCGTTTAGGATAGAACTTTTAGCTCCCACTGTCACAGGTGACCCAAGGTGCTTCAATTATTTCTTCACAAAAGACGGACTCCGCTGTATGCGCGCCTCCACTTTCCATACTACCCCGTGTTCTCGATAGAACAAGCCGAGACCAACATTGTTGTTGATGAGTGCTTCCGCTCTAACGGGTGACGAGGTTCGAGGCGATTTCGGAAGTTGATCCGAGTTGGACCTGAGTCAAACATCCGAATTCTTTAGAATGCGCTCGTAATATTCGCAACGGGACCGCGCCTGACGACTCCTCTCGTTCAGGTTCGCGAAATGTGAGGACTCTCCGCGAAAGATCTGTATTTTCCGAATTCTAAGCTTCATCGAGAAAAATCGAACGCTGTCTCACATCTGGCTGATTAAACGTCCTTCACCTTGCAACTTCGAGTTGAGATCGTTCAGAGGCCCGTCAATCAATGAAAAAAATACAAGATCTGTGAGCTAACTCGTCATCATTCAACTCGTCAAAACGATTGTTCTTCTCGCCAAGTCCATGAGTCCCGGGAAACGTTTGAGAGTTTGGCCGCAGCTGAGCCAACGTACGTTAGAACGATAGAGGAGTTCCGGGAACTTCGAACTTTATTGACAACTGATGACTGAATCAAATATTGAAGAGACCGGTTCTGGCACTGAACGCCGACCCAAACTGGACGTAACCGAGATGCTGAGGAGAGCTCATCTTGAGATCCATTTAAGAATATGAAGGCCCAGAGAATGATCGTTGTGCAGATTGGTCGGTATAAAATATCTACAGATTGCCTGAAATTGCTTTCCGAGCATAGATCCTGTTATCTAGGATCTTCATCTATTCCTAATGCTATTCGATTTGATAGCCACACAGTGTCTTCCGATCAGAATCTTTCAAAATAACCCCAGACGGACTGAACAAAAGAAAAGACGTCGCGGGCCAGTTTTTTGACATCCCTGCTCTTCAAGAAGTGCTTTGCTGATACTCCATATTGAGGAATGCAGGAAATCTATCGAAATCCACTCTAAACTATCCTTTGAAATAAACAGCGTATTTTTCTCAACTCCTCCTCCATTGTCGATCCATCTCGACGGTATTTTATTCACTTATCCTTGACTAAATTGGCAGCGAAACCCACGGGGGCGGCCACGTTCTCCGGATACAGTTTTTCAACTTCGTCCACGAAAAGCCTTACGTCTTTCTCGAGTAAAATCGGTTGTTCGAAAGCTGCGAAGTGGCCTCCGTCTTTTTGATAAGTCATTGTGGTGATGTTCACGTACGAAGTCGATGCTATGAATTGCGGCACGCAGGCAATCTCGTTCGGGAACACGGCGTATCCCATCGGCGCGTAGATGGGAAATCTGTAACGATGAGATCGGTTTCGAGTGACCTCAAATTATTGACTCCACGTTCGAATCTGATGCCGTGTTGTCTCTTCCAACTCACTTGGCTAGCAGCTGTGTGACACCACTTGCAAAATTCTCTCGATAATAACGCTGCGAGGAGATGATCGATCCGGTGGCGTAATAGACCATGATGTTTGTTAGAATGTCGTCAACGGAGATTTTTTTGCCATGACCTCCATCATCCAAGTATCGATAGTCAGCCTGAGTCCATGTCGAAAACTTTTCCGATATGTAAGCAGCAAGTCCAGCGGGCGAATTGAGGAGTCCGAATCCTGTCAACCAAAGACCGGATGTATTCAGATTCAACTGGTACAATTTTGGATTCTCCTCCGATTTTCATTCAAGGCCAATACTGTTGGTGAGATGTCTTAGTTTCAGGAACCATATCGTGATCGACACTCAGCAGCTCAATTCGGGAAAGCTGCGCTTGGAACGAGCGGTTTCTGTTCAGGTAAAGAGTCTAGAAGATTTCCTTGTACTCTCGTCAACGACGCACTTACCGACCGTATCCGGCTTGGTAGATTGAATGTGCATGTAACCAGACTCTCTGAGGAGGTCGACGAAACGCTCAAAGAATGGCACCATCATGCACTTCGGCAAGTGGCCATCGCCGAAATAGTTGGGGAACATCGAAAACAGTGCTTGCCTCATGACAGACTTTACACTCGTGGAGTCTACGAACACCATGTTCAGATGAATCCCTCTGATACTGTAAAATTTTAAAAATGAAGTGAGAGCAGGTTACGCCAAATGTGATTGCCGGATCGGTGAATGCGAGAATAAGTGGGAATAAAATAGGAAATAGGAGCCGAGAACTTCACGTGCTTTTCACGGTAGAAGAGGGCCATCGCCGTCGTGACTGCACTTCCCCAATCTCCTCCTTGAATGTAGTATTTGGAGTATCCGAGTCTTTCCATGAGTGTTTTGAAAATTCGCGCTGTGTTCAAGATATCCATGCCTGTCAAACGAAGGAGGGATATTACCTCTGACATGATGATATCAAACCATGGCGAGTCGCCGGCTTTTAGGCTAAGCAAGTCATCGGATTTACAGATAGTCGATTCAAGATCCGCTCAACTTCGTCAAAACTCACCCTGTTTCGTCGATGCATCGGAATAGCCAAATCCTGGCAATGAAGGAACGATGACATCGAAAGCGACACCGTTGACGGCTTTGCTTAACCTGGGAGCAACTTTCAAGAACTCAACGAAAGATCCCGGCCAGCCATGAATCATCAACAGGGGAATCACTTTAATGTCCTTTCCCGTTTCAGGAAGACTGCGGAAGAAGTGGATCCGGAGACCTGATTGGAGAGAGGACGAATATCGTAAGTTGTTGAAACTGCGCTGGAACCCTGGATGTTACTTCTACTTCGGATCTGAAGACAAGTGTACCTTCGATCTCGGTTCTGTAGTGCGGGAACTGGTTGATCCGCTCTTGTGCCTTCTTGAAGTCGAATTTGGTTCGCCAATACTCGATGAAGTCCTTGAATGTCTTGAGATTCACTCCGTAGTGATAGGCGGCGTCTTCTAACGGCTCGTACCATTTGGTTCGAGTGAGTTCTCCGTGAAGCTCGGCGAGCATGTTGGTGTCGAACTCAATCGTGAACTTCTCAATGGCATCATTTTCCTTCGGAGGCTTCCCGCCTGGACCTAGCGACAACAAATCTCAAATCAGGGATTGAGTTTTCTTGTTTTGCTCTATACGGAGGATTTCACTTAAGCTCATCAAAAGCGCTGGTGGGTTGTTTTTAATATTCCTGAGTTGGATCTCTACGAAAATTTCGACAGATTTTGGAACGAACCTTTGGGGATTCTCTCAGGGCGCCAGTAGTCGCCTCCATGGACCATAATCATGTCATCAGATGGATTAATATAGTACGAGAAAAGGGTCGCGAGACCAACGCCCGACAAGATGAACAAGGTCCAACATACGTAGCAAGTCATCTGAAATACAAAACGATGGAATCGATTTCTTGAACTCGGACTCGACACTATTTCAAAAATGGATCCAGAAACGACAGATCCAGAAATTAGCAATTTGGAGAGAAAAGAACAAAGGAAATTCCTACGCGTTAACAATAGACTTCCGTACTGGAATGAATCGATCGTCGATATCCTGGCTCAGGATAGCTATCAAATTCGATTTCGCCCACTCATCCACTTTCGGATTGCATTTTTGACAGAACTTTTTGAATGAAAAATGAACGAATCAAACGAGCTACCGCTAACGAATGCACTCAGAGTGCGTCATTAACTGAGTTTCGCTCTATGGATGAATCAGATTCTGTTTTTCTATGGTGAGCGATCGGGAGCTGGGGATCTTGTACTATAAAGCTCTGAATTATCAAGAAGAATGAGTGTGTTCGCCAGCTGTGCGTGGGGAATGCGGCGATCTCTGGACAACATCCATCGTTTTCGATTTTGTAGTCCGTTGATTCGTCGGAGACCCAGAGCTTATCTGTTCGCGTCAAGATCGAAATGATGGGCCATTTGAGATATCGAAGCAGACTCTTAACGGGCTCAGAGGATCACAAGAATCAGTCGGTGGTTTCGCTTCTGTCGTTTGGGAACTCCTCGATCCAGGGTTTTGGACCGACGCTCACGATATGTTCGGTACCGATTGGGAGGGCTGCCCGCATTCGGAGAAAATGTCTTCCTCCTGTTTCTGCTCATAGAAGAAGAATCTCTGGCGAATTCCGCCTCAAAGATTCGTATCTAATAGGATTCGTGCACGAAGTCATTTTTCTGACCGTCCATCAGATCCTCCGGCCGACATTTTCAAGGTCGTGGAAACAGATCAGACCTTTACGGAGGAAGTCTGACTTTTTTACGATCCATGGATTGCTCTCCGTGCTCCGATTTCCACGCTGTTCACACAATATTTTCCCATTTCCGAGTCCTCATTCCAATCCGCAGCAGCCTCCGGCACCGCAAACAGCGCTATCGAGCCCATCACGAACAGTTCGCGCATCTAAGGTTCCGGTAAATACGTTCCCGGAGATGCGCGAAGCCAAGCCTCTTGAGAGTCCGATGACAGCTGACCGATTTTGGGAGCCTTGTAGAAGAATAATTGGAGCCCAAACGAAATAAAGCATACCTGTGTGGATGCGATATCGTCTCGTTCACGAATCGATACTCACCGCGGCGTTTCGACAATCACAGCTCTCAGACTAACGTCAAGAAGCGCACAAACACTTTTACCCGGCGATTGTGGATTCCCTCTCCCGCATCAACACTGTCATCGTGCGAGAGCGCGGGGAACGATGCTTTCGGCAGCAAGGCCATCCCTTAGTAAATACTCTCGTAGCAGCCGACACGATTCTTCGATGCGGAGCCTGGATGATGAGAGCGGCATACAAGTACACTCGTTAAACTTGTCTCTTTCGCGGCGGGACAGGAATCCTATTCCGATTCACTCGAGCCCCGTTCCCAGACTGCCCGGCAGCGATTTTTTAGGTCAATCAAGGGGAGTTTTCGAAGCTATTTGGTTCCTTAGTGATCGGAGGGAACGCGTTCATCAGACTACGAGTTTTAGGGAGCTTTTCAGATTCTCCAGATAGAGATCAAGCTTTGGCTATTCAAGGCGCTGCAGTCTTTGAATCAGCGTTTTCCCGGTTCCGCGTGGACTTTGGAACAGTGGCGGCCGGCAGGGAGACAGGGGAATCACACGACAGGTGGTCATTGATTCCATGGCTTTGTCTGGCTTCACCGTCAGAGCTAAACACAGAAAAATCACTTCCTCGAAAAGAGTTGATGCAGATCTTTCGTCTTTGGAAAGAAAAGCTTCCTCAGATTTGCCTGCTAGCTCTCAAGAAGAAAGTTCGTGTTTGTTTCGTTCTTGTCAATTCAATTTAAAGAATCAAATCAAGATCAATCATTGGACATTGAACACAACAGGAATTCTCATGGCCTCACATGGATTTATTCCGCTTTAATTCTTTACCAACGACTAGAGAGAACTTTTTTCGTCTCGAACGGGCCATGAAAATCGAGACTCTCGAAGCTCAAATCATTCTGGATAGAGCCGGAGAACTTTCTTGACGAACGAGCGGACGTCCGAAGAGAAAAGCGCCGGCTGCTCCATGGGCGCGAAGTGTCCTCCTTTTTCGTGGTAAGTCATGGCTGTGAGATTCCGGAGAATTCCTTTGACCATTATGCGCGGAAAGCACACAACTTCATTCGGGAAAACGGAGTACGCCGAAGGCACTACAATCGGTCGCCTGTGAAAGGTCGGGAGTTTACTCCGGGTCTTGAATCTTCTC
Source organism: Neoseiulus cucumeris (assembly GCA_021527715.1). NCBI lineage: Eukaryota > Metazoa > Arthropoda > Arachnida > Mesostigmata > Phytoseiidae > Neoseiulus > Neoseiulus cucumeris. The sequence goes on along the minus strand of JAJSRV010000035.1, from coordinate 2,844,868 downwards.
AAGCTTTGTTGCACAACGGAAGAGACTAGTGGTGAATAAAATCTCTCTTCCAACAGCCATTGCCGAGCTTCTAACCTCATAAGCTGAAATACTGTCCCGGTTAGGAGATTCTCCTTGTAGAGCCTCATTGATGAGGTAATTGAATTCGATTCGTAGTATACCATCACGTTTGCTAGAACTTTATCTACGGCGATTTTCGAGCCGAAACCACCGTCTTCGAGGTCCCGAAAGGTTCTGTTTGATCCCGTTGAATATTTCTCCATCATATAAGCAGCGAGTCCAACCGCAGAATTCATGAGTGCAAGTCCTGGAAAGGCGATTATTCAGTCGAAATGAGAATCAGAAAAGACCGGGATTCGAGGAAGAGGCGATTCGGATACGAAGCTCACCCAATGTCTCAGGCTTCGTGGCCTGTAGATGGAAATGCGAAGTCTCATCGAAGGCAGTTTTGAGATCTTCCGAGGGATTGATCATCATGCAAGGGGGCAATGGACCATCCCCAAAAATGCTCGGTAACATGGTGAACAACGCTTGCCGCATCAGCGAGGACACTCCGGTGAGATCGCCGACGAGGAAGTTCAAGTGGAGACCTCGTACGCTGTATTGAATGAAAAGTAACTTAACAACGTCGATGGTGTACCGGGGGTCGTTGTCGAAGCTGAAATCTCGAAAATCTCACAGTCCGATCTGCTGATATTGACTTGCCTGTCAGGATAGATCAAGGCCATTGCCTGGGCGGTTATGGCTCCCCAATTACCTCCCTGCACGAAATATCTTGAGAATCCCAGCCGCGACATGAGTTTTTTGAAAATGCGAGCCGTCACCATTACGTCGACGCCTGAAGTAGCACAAAACAAACGCCTCCATAAAACACTCGAGCGATCGACTCAATGTCTTGTGAAGTCATTTTCTGAAGATAAATTACTTCATATTTCATTGAAACGCTCACGACCTCGTCTGCTCGGAGCGTCCGAATATCCAAAGCCTGGTAACGAAGGCACAATAACGTCAAAGGCGATTCCGTCGATAGGGTGGCTCAGCATGGAGGCCGCCTCCAAGAATTCCACATAGGATTGAGGCCAGCCATGGAGCAGGAGCAGAGGGATGATCTTAACCTTGGCGGTTGACGGCTTCGGACTGCTCCGGAAGAAGTGGATTTTCAAGCCTTGCGTCGATTGAAATCGAAAGAGAGAACCACGAGTCAGAAACCGGGCACTTGTCAGAAACCAGGCGCTATAGTCAAACGAGTGGCTGCGGTAGCTCGAGCATCGCGGTGAACGGTTTCAAGACTCACCTTCGATCTCGGTCTTGAAGTGAGGAAATGCGTTTATTTGTTGCTGCGCTTTGTTGAAATCGAATTTTGTGCGCCAGTATTCCATGACCTTTCTGAACGTTTTCAGATTCACTCCGTCGCGGTAGGTTGCACCTTCGAGAGGCTCGATCCACTTTATGTCGGCGAGTTCGTCGCGAAGTCGCGTGATCATCTTTTCGTCATAGGCGACCGTGAAAGGCCGAATAGCGATATCGTCTCCCGGGAGCTTCGAAACTGCAAGGAGTGATTCTTGCACATCTAAATTATACAGCTTCTCTGTTCACTTAGAAGTTTTTGTTTCATATTCGTGTCGCATCGAGTGAATTCTTAGGAATGCTCCGAAAAATGTGAAATCCCATAGTCCATACTGGCTAGGGAGCGGTTCTTCAAGAGTTCTCATTTATCTGAACTAGAATCAGCTTTCCGCGACCCGGAACGATGATTCTAGAGTTCTTTTGACAAAGTGCTTGAATCCCTGGTATAGGGAGTCGAAGACTGCTGATTCGTTCATTCTGCTTCTTTCAGTCATTTCTCGATGATATTCAGTGCTGTCTTCGACATTCTAGAATCAGGTTGTAGGTCAGGAACACTCACAATTGGTCATGCTCGTCGGGCCCCAGTATTCAATCTTGTTGGGCTGAACCGCTGGTGGGGGCATGTCAAGGTAGGCCACCAAGGCGGCCAGAACGATCCCCGTCAGAACAAAACATTTCAAGTTGCTCCTCGAACAGCACGACATCTCGTAGAACTTGGACACGATTCGAATCGGAGACTCGAAACTACAACGAGTTTTGTCTTTCACTTTTCCCAAACAAATGCCTCAGTCAGGCAACTTCAATGTTTTTTTCCAGAGTTCGCTGACGTGTTGCTCTCGTTTGGGACGGAAAGTTTTCAACGGGATAGACCGCCAGGTGGAAGTTGAAGAGACATACGGCGAACAAAACATTTGGAGACTCCCTAACAGCCTGTTGAATTAGGGTACCTGTCGATGCCGCAGCTGGATTGTAAGTTCATGCTCTGCTCCTTCTCGCACCATCCTCGTAATCAAGCTCGTCTCATTAAGTCGCAACTTCTAAATACTAGAGCTGAAAAAATGTCAGTGGTTGCTTGAAAACAGCGCAGTGTATAGCAAAAAGTGATAATAGTATGCAGTACGCGCCATTGATTTAGGTACCTGAAATTTCGGGATTTGACCAATCGCTTGTGGAGGGAAATAATTTGGTTTCGAGGGCTTCCGGAGGAGCAGAATTCGGCTGAACAAAAGAGGTGACGAATATCTGACGGTGAGTTCAGGCTTGATTCAGTTTTCAAGGTTTCGGCCGGGTCCCAAGTAGTAATGAGCAGCTTCAAATGCATAAGGATGACGGTGAATCATTTTTAAGAGTCAAATTCATAATGGATTTCGTTAAGAATAATTTCACTGCAAAAAAACTGGGCACTGAGGCTCGTGTTCTTGGTGGTGAAGGGAAAATATCAAAAACTCTTCTCTCCGCCATCAAGTCTGCAATGATCTTGATGGACCTCTCCACGGGATTAACTCGTCGATTTCCTCGTAGAGAACAAAGCTGGATGGAACAACAGGAAGCGCACGGATGTCGGGAAACTCAGCGTATATTTGACCAGATTGAATTCCCTTTCTCTCGTTTCTCTTAATTTGGCATGGCATATCACTTCTCCGGTTATAACTCAACGACTTTTTTCACAAATTGTCGAATATCATCCACGAAAGCTTGCGGTACTTCCATCGCAGCAAAATGCCCCCCGACTTCCTGATATGTTAGGCTCGTCAAGTTGCTTAAAAGATCCTTGGCGATGAATGTTGGGAGGCAGTTGATATCGTTCGGGAAGATGCTGTACCCGGCTGGAACAGTGACAGGCTTTCTGCAACGAAACACAAGTTTTGATCAGTGTTCCGTGGGAGATCAACAGGTACGATGGATGGAACACAACTATTTCGAGCCGCGACCTTCGAATTCGTAAAACGGGTGTATTCGGTGAATTCTTCGTACTATCACGATAATCCTCTCGAGTGTGAGACGTACTTATAAAATTTGAACATGTTTCCAGACAGCATGTTTTCTTTGTAGAACCTGTAACTCGAGATTGCTGATTTCGACGCATAGTACGCCATGAGGTTGGACAGAACACGGTCGATGGGGATCCTCCGACCGAAACCACCGTCTTCCAGATCTAAGAATCCTCTATCAGTGGCTACTGCGAACTTTTCCAAGATGTGGGCAGCCAGACCCACGGGAGAGTTGATATGAGCCAAGCCTACAAGTCAAGATGTCCTCAGGTATTTTCAATACTCGCAACCGAAAAATCAAATGAAGAAGTGATCCATCGATATCGAATCAATATCCTGGGAAAACTTACCGAGAGTGTCAGGCTTCGTTGCCTGCATGTGAAAGTAACCGAATTCCTGGAGTTTGACCTTGGGCGCTACTCCCATGCATTCAGGCAGAGGGCCGTCACTGAAGTACTTCGGAAAGACTTTGAGCAGTATAATTTTGGAAATCGCCCAGGGGCTCATAGGGATATTGAAGAGCAAGTTCAGGTGAATGCCTCGCACTCTGGAAATGGTTCCAAAGTCATGAAATTAGCTTGAGGAATAGAGCGCTCGAACTCCAATATTGAGAGTCAATTGTATCGACACAACTCCAATCCAACTCACTCTTCCGGGTAGAGAGTTCCCATAGAAGCAGTGACTGCGCTTCCCCAATCTCCGCCTTGAACGAAATATCTCGAATATCCAAGACGGGTCATCAGTTTCTTGAGAATCCTTGCGGACACCACAGCGTCGACCCCTGGTTTGGAAAAAAAATTAAATCATCGACGATTGCGCGATTAGTTTTGCTATCGTATTTCTTCAAATCGAAGGGCATGCCGAACAAATATCTCAAGGCCCTTTGGTATGCCCGCTAACTAGAGCGTGCCCCACTTATTTTTTGTGGTGCTCGATCATTTGAGTGTGCCCAGGTAATTTTCGATTCCGGAAATGCAATTTTAACCGCTGTGGGTTTATGAGCGTATCAAATAACCTTGGATTCGATGTGAGTAGTGGTGAATAACAGAAATTTCCCGATAATTTGAGCTAGGAAGTTTTTTGAACTTTTTTTAGGATGCCCTCTAATTAGAGGGCGCCCGGGTAATAGAGCATGCCCGCTTATTTGTCCAACCCTCCGTGGAGTGTCTGCTTAATTATCAGAGCCTACCCGGAATCTACAGCATGCCCAGAAATACGGTATCATTTCCATATTTTTTGAGATATTTCCAGTGATTCAAGACACGAGTACCGTTTCGCCTTGGTGCGTCCGAGAATCCGAAGCCTGGCAATGAAGGGACGACAACATCGAATGCGATGTTATCTCTCGCTTCGTTGAGTAAAGGAATCACATCCAAAAATTCTATAAAAGACCCAGGCCAGCCATGGATTAGCATAAGCGGAATAACTTTCACATTGGCCGACTTTGGTTTGGCCTTGCTCCGCAGAAAGTGAATTTTCAAACCTGAAATCGTGAAATCATGAGATGAATTTGAATCAAAGTCATTGACTTCTCAAGGTTCGTCCCGAATGATAGGCGCGATAATCTCAAATAACGGATATTGCTCTTCAAATTAAATACCTTCGATTTCGGTTTTATAGTTTTGGTATGCGTTGATTTCGGCGAGTGACTTGTTGAAGTCGAACTTGGTCCTCCAATATTCCATGAGATCTCGGAACGTTTTGAGATTCACGCCGTAATGATAAGCAGCGTTCTCGAGGGGTTCAACCCATACCGAGTTCTTTATATCCTCCCGGAGCTTCGCGATCATATCAGTCGGATATTCCACGGTGAACTTCTGGATGGATTCATCATCTTTCGGTGCCGCAGAACCTAAACAATTGATGTGAGTCTTTGAGTCTTTCAATTGAAGAAGGTTTGGATTCTCCTCAGTGCCTAGAATTACCCTGAAGGACCGCGTATAACGAACAATGAAAATACAAAAAGCACACCTCGTATAACGAACTCCACTTGTAAAGGATTTTCGTGTAAATAATTCTTTCCCAGAGCCATTCGCACCCTCTCGGCGAACTCTAAGGATGAGATCTTGATGCCAATTTCGTTATACCAGGAGTTCGTTAAGGGTACTTGAGCTGTCTAAAATCGAAGTACTTTTCGGACACTCAATAAGCATCAAATATTCGCGCCGCTTTTCCGAGCCAAGTTCAGCGACTCACCTTGTGGAACAACTTTTGTACCCCAGTAGGTATTGTTCGGTAGAAACAGAGGTTCTTCAGAAGGGGTTAAACGCGCGATCAAGGCAGCCAGAAGTGCACCGGATACGACGATGAATATGAGGCCACGTTTCCAACAACAGCAAACCATGTCGCGGACCGAAGTAAACGAACAACTCCGGACTATCGTCGTCTTGGGAAACCTCGGGAAACGGCTTTTGTAGAGCAGTTTTCCGAGAGTCGGGGCCAATTTTCAAAAGTCGCCGCCGGTTCGAGTCAGTCTCGCTCGCTGAAACGCTCTCGCTTGCCGACACCTAGCAGAAAGATCTCTAGTTTCCATCGAGAGTAATCCTTGTGTATTCGCCGACAATAAGTGTCGTTGACGATGGCATGTTCGGATTGGGAGAGGGTGTCAACGATTTTCAAGATTCACATGCTGTCTCCATCAGAGCTACTAACCTTGTTTGATGAGTGCTCAAAGGCTTGAACGATGATCGAAACGAGCTCTCCGGCTATTAAATAGTCCGAGGACGACCAAACAATTATTCTGTGTTTGTCTTGAAAGATCAGATCTACTCATGGAGAGAGTCGGCAGCTCTGTTCTGAGTTTCTAAACGAGTCTGCTTCGTTCGTGAACGCGCAACGCAATCTGCCAGATTCTGATGAAGCCCGTCATCGAACACGTTCCCTAGAGTTTCATACGTGATGGTGAGTATTGGGTCGGAATCGAGATTCTCTGATTGCGCATGGCGATTCCACCTCCGAGTTGCATTGATTTTAGATGAGGAATCAGTTTTGCCAAGATTGGTTCTAAACTTTTGGAATCGATTCGCAACCCACAACGAGGATGATGAACAGATAGCCGGACTGCTTCTGACACCTTTTGCTCTCGATTCAGTAAATCAGCACTTACCCGCCACATAACGGATTCGTTAGTCGCCGATGGCTAATGACGGTTGCTCGGAACGTGCAGCTGATGTGGAATCGAACTCTCGAAGATGTATCGGATTTTCCAGCACAATTGGTCGGCGGTAACATCGTGGGAATGGTCGCCCACAATTAGGGACGAACGAATGCCGCGATACTTCGTCTTAGCATCGGAAAGCATCTTCCATTGATCCCCAGGACTCACTGAAAAAGCAAATCTCCTATTACTGCTCAAAGAATACTGGCACCGTGTCGTCCATTATCGGCTTGCGAATCAATAGTAATTGAGATCGAACGTTCCAGCGATTACATGATTCCTTTGAATGATCATTCGTCCAAGCTGGAGGGAAATGCAGAGTAAACCGTCTGTCAAAGCATGACGAACGAATAAATGAATTGGAGTAGGCAACTGTGTAGATATGTCACATTTGAATCCTACCATCGGATTTCGTCTTTTTCGGAAGGACAACTGCTCGTGGATCATGGAAGCTGTGCAACAACATGCGGTGAGGGCTTCTGCCTCGTTTATGACACCGGCATACTTCGAATCTCAGATATCAAGGCGTTGTCAGGACGCGAAACACATGACTGGTGACGAATGCCCAAAACACAGCTCAGCTCGCGGAAACGGTGATTTATCCCGGCGGAAGTTTGATTGCTTCCCCGGTCTGATGAGCATGCCCGAATAACGAGGTCTTATTTTGATCTCATTATTCTACCGTCCTACATTCGCCGCGGTCCGCGGATTCTGTCGCCCGCTCCAAATCGAATCTTTACCGTCTCCATAGTCATGAAGATTGCTGATTGTGTTATTCGACGTTGAGGCTGAAACTTGAGACTGTGATGGTATGGATTGCCTTACGAAGAAATGACTTTCGCGGAGAGTTCTCCGAGATGGCGACGGCGGTAGAAGCATCATGCTCAACAGAAAGCGAAATTCTATATAACAGACTGGAACGAAACTTGGATCATCAATTTTCCAATCCGCTCCCCAGAATCGTAACTCACGATCAGTTGAAGAGAGTTCCAAATCAAGGCGGGAGCATCAGGTGCACTACTCTCGGTTTCATCGTGCTCTCGCACATTTTCTACACCAGCTGGCCGACGGGGGCTCGATGGCTCGTCGTGCGGTCGACAAACTTGGTGCTCTCCAAGTACGCTCGGTAGACGCGGCGTGTTCCGCCCGACCGGTGCTCTCGACTCTCGGCAGTTGGAGACTTTTGGAGCAAGGGAGAGCTGGGAGCAGAGCTATGTTTCTGGATTCGAGAAATCACGGCAAGAAATCTCATATGTCTCACGGGAATGTCAGAAGTTTTCCAAATGGATCCCAGTGACCGACGTTAGCGCGCGCTCTTCATCAGCTGGCCAGTATCAGCTGACATCTGTGTTGTTGTCGGCGGATCGTTTCTTGCACCCCGGTCGCTTCACAATAACATTGCGGTGAAGTAGATCCCGTTTGTTGTACTTATTTGTCAAAGACTACTTTGATTTCCCGCTATTTCTACCGATGTCAGGAAAATTTTTATTTCCCTATTTTTCTCGACAACTCAGGCTCAATTATTCTGAGCTGAACCGAATCTGAGAAGGGCTTTCGGTCATTTTCGAGCTCCCTAACGATCCATTTGGGGAAGGGTTGGATTCGAAAACATGACAGACCGCGAACGTCGCTTCCGCGGGCCCCAATTACAGACGTGAGTCGAGGTACAGTTCCCAACGAATGATAAATGATGGATAGAGGAAGAAGAGGTGGAGACACAGCTAATCGTGAGCTTTTATTATCTTGATTGAAGTTTGCCTTGTTCACACTGTTCAATAGTTGTATTTCGGGTACACACCAAGAATGAACACGGTGCTTAGGTGAACTATTGTGCAGAACTAACGAAATCTAGTCCCAATTTCTGCTTCTGGGTCATCTCAGCTCTATTAAAAAGACAGTTTCCATATGACCGTACTCCGACTGTTCGAGCTCTGATGTTCGACTCTATTACAATAAAGAAGCGATATATTACAAGCCTTTTCGACGCTCACACGATGTATCACTTGATATATTCACAACATGGCGGGGAAGACCTTTCTCTTCGATACTCCCCGCTTCTCTAAGATTCATCATCAGTACCTATATAAATTAGACATTTTTGAACCTATTCACAAGATCATCCGCCGAACAGGTCGAAATGATGATCGCTTATCACTCACGAGTTCTTCTTCCACAATTTTTACATAGGCCAGCGTTCTTGTTCAGCTGGTAAGAAGAGCACCATGATTGTAGTTCGGCGACAAAATTTACAGATTTTGGCTAAAACTGGTGCTCGAAGGACTCATGAAAGGACAACGACCCTGCCTTGCTGAGTGAGTTTTCCGTTCAGTCCTGAGATTTGTTTTGGTCTCTTCCTGAAAATTGATAGAATCCCCGAAAGTTAGTTAAGACACTGGCAAATATCTCATGCCACATCATTGAGAAGCATTCCAAACTATTTTGAGATGGACCATTCGTCTTGACCGTAATATCATACTCACCAAGACTCGAGTTACTATGGACAGCGCATGAAATATTCTTGCTGTTCGAATGCCGTTGGTTGTGGTGCTCTCAAATTGAGTCTGTCGACGATGAACCTTTTCGGTGGACCTTGTTCGGACTCTTCTGGGTTCGGATGACTGAGTTCCAAGTATTCCAACTCAGCGCACGTCTGGCGAAGGATCGCGTCCAGCCTCCGAACGAGAGTCGAGAAACACGGTCTTTGGTATGGGTTTCCATGCCAGCAGTCCAGCATGATACTGTACCTGTTCCAACACAAGATGAATTTGAAAATGCATTCGGGTTTCGGGCCAGGGAGAGAAACTCTTGAAACCGGAGTTTTCCAGCTTTTCAAGCTCGAAACTTGACGGCCTTCTATTTATGTGATCGAGACGAGACCTTCACTTACATTTCAAGAGGACAATTCAGTGGTCTGTCCATGCGCTTTCCGGCGTTCAGGAAATCGAGGAGTTCGTTGTGCTGCATCGAGGGGTACGGTGTTCCTCCTAGCGTCATGATTTCCCATAGAAGAATACCGAACGACCACCTGAATATGAGAATGAAACTCCCGCTTAACTCGCTGTTCTCTGCAATAGAATTCGAATTACTCGATCAAGTCACTGTGTGGATACTCACACATCGCTCATCGAAGTGTAAACGCGCTCAAACAAGGCTTCCGGTGCCATCCATTTCAAGGGCAACATTCCATTCGTCGTTTTCCGGTAGTACCCGTTGTCGTGTAGATCTCTGGCGAGACCGAAATCAGCGATTTTACATATGTTCCCCATGACTAGGACGTTTCGTGCCGCGAGATCTCGATGGATACAGTTTTTCGATGCCAGGTACTCCATTCCTCGTGCGATTTGAAACGCGAACGAAGTGAGATCTTTGGGTGACAGAACCTTCTCTGCTGGAAGATCGGCTCCTCCCAATGGCTCCAAATATCCCGAGGACGGTCGATGACTCCGAAGGTAATCTCGAAGGTTTCCATGGGACGCGTACTCGACGATAACGTACAGAGTCCCGTCTTGGGTGCAGCATCCAAGGAGGTTGATGATGTTGATGTGCCTTCCGATGACTTTCATGACCTCCATTTCCGAAACGAGGTCGATCATATGTTCGTCGTTGTGGCCCTCCTTCAACATTTTCACCGCTACCACGGTTCGCGCCTCGTCTTCTTTGATTCCGTATGCTTCAGCTTTGAAAACTTGTCCAAAAGCGCCTTCGCCGAGCATCTGTCCGAGAACGAGCCGTTCCCGAGGAAACTCCCAAGCCAAGTCAAGTGGCAGCTCGTACTCGAAAAACGACTGTTGTTTATCCGCGAGAGCGACTTGCGTGGGGTATTGCGTTATCTTCACTTGGGGTGACAACGACGACGACACCGAACCGGAGCTGCATTCGCCTCCGAGACCGCTCATCTCTCCGTTGATGTACTCGAGAGTGATTCGTTTCTTCAAAACACAAACTTGTTGCTTCATCAACTGCATTTGGACGTCTTTACTCTTGACGATCTTCTTGCTCCTCTGTCGGGTGCAGAATATGACGATGGCGCATACAAGAAACGAAGACAAAACGACAGCGAGCATGAACTCTTTGTGTTTGAGAGTCGCTGTCGCCGGTAGCGTGGAAAGAACGGGTCTGGTGTCTTGGAGGACTTTAAGGTAGAATTCATGGGTGCTCGATCCGGCCGCGTTGATGACAACGCAAGAATAAAATCCATCGCTCTGATTAGTCGTGACGTTGGTCAGTTGAAGTGTCAAATTTCCCTGATGGACAAAGATAGCAGCGTTAAGGCGATCGTTCGACAGAAATACCCATGGCGAGCTCAATGTTTGGTTGGGGAGCCTTTGATACTCACGCCCACTTTCGTCCACTCCTCATCCTCGCCGCGTCTGAATAACCAGATGAAATGAGGAGTCAAGGCCGACACCGCGTCGCATTCGAACGTGACATTGTCCCCTGTGTAGACCGTCTTATTCGGAAGATTTTTCTCGATTATGACAGGACTCCGATTCGAAAGATCTGCGAAGACGATACAAGAGTTCCCTCGTCAGTGCCTAGTTTTGATCGAACGATGGCTGAAAACTCTCTTATGTCCACCACGCGTTTTGTTTCTCGGAATCTCACTCACCGCTGACTTCCACCAAGATTTCCTGGGAGATCGATTCATGGACGTTCGAAGCTTCGCACCTGTAGACGCCCTCGTCATGTGACGACATCGAGGGGAGCTGCAGAACCGCTCCATTGATGAAAACCTGGAAAAAAGCAAACTCAATTTTTCACTCTTCTCTTGTGTTCTATTTTAGATGCGTTCTATTTGAGAACGCCTGATGATGAAAAGTCTTCTAGATTCTTTTTTCATTCAGACAAGTTTTTGGAAGTTTGAGAGGCCTACGCTCTGCTTCGGGGGACCGCTGTATGAATCAACACACGACAGAGCCTTGCTTTATCCTGGAGTCGCCGGCATGGGATGGCCCACATGTTCCGGAAGCGGCGATTCCGGTGAGCCAAGTGTGGCTGCTCGCGGCGAGGCAAGCAAGCGACCGAGCGGATTCCTCGAAACAGCATCACTTCCTTACGCTCTGTCTCTAATGTAGGACTTCATGTTCCATCTTCTCCCTCTCACTGAACTCACAGGTTGATCGAAGAGTCGTCTTATCGGTGCATCATCCAACGTCCATGTGTAGTTCGTAGCTCCGGTAGCTGAGCAGTTGAGTTTCAGTGTACTTTGGGCGGGAACCACCTCTGAGGCTGTCCACTCTTTCAGAAATCGAAGTTCCTCCGACGGTTTTGATCTTGGAGTCTTACGCCTTGATGGTGCGGCGACAGCCGTGATCACCATGCACACCAGCACAACAATCACGCTCTCGAGCTTCATGTTATCTGCAATCAAGCGTAGATGATTCTGAGTTTCAAAAGTTGATGGAGTTCTTTAGCATGGAAGTGTATCTCTCGAGCTTGTCGTCGGATCTATTATTATCGTCGGATTGATGATTTATCAATCACTATCACTGAAGGACCGGCTGCGCGAGTGGTGGATTCCTCCCGCTAACCACCGCGCATGACGTTGGAAGAAAGAGATGCACGCGCTCAACGATTTCCAGACACGATATATAACTGGAATGCCAGATGTTTGTGAAACACTGTTCTCGTCGAAGGCATCTGGATCCTCTGACAGCGCATCGGATGGACGTTCAAGAAAGTTTGTGTTGTCTTCTGGCGGGGATGGAACCAGCGCGACAAGTTTACTCGACCCGAGAGCGCTCTACTCTTGGCCAAACAAAGAGTCCATAAAACAAGCATACTGTCCGAACCCCACTTCGTGCCGATTGTTGTTTGTACTCCGAATCTCCATGGCTGGGAACCTGAAATGAAATCAGCCGTGCTTCCACCTCATCCCAAACCACATTTTCTCGATTATTCGGAAGATCAGCGAGAGCGATAAACTCCTGGGATTTCGTGTTTTCGGCCGAAGCTGCGATAAATCGAAAGCACATGACTCGGCTCTAGATATTCAGGTTCTCATAATCGGTCGGGTGGATGCCATGCTCACGAATTGCACTTGAGAGAAGGTGGGGAATGGATTTCAACCGCGAGAGCCTGAGCCATGGCGAGTCTGGTTTTGGATTCTGGCTTCTAGGGTTCTCGGATTCTTAGCTCAAGACCCAACGTCAAGGTTCGAGTTCTCAGTCGCGATTTAGTGGCGCGGCTCGGGGTTTCTAGAAAGGATTCTGTTTGGCGCGGTTCGGGTTTCAGTCGTCAGCGGGCGATCTTCGCTCACAGAAAGTGGGTTCAAATTGAGCACAAGTTTCCCACCCCGGAACCCATTCATGGCGCCGAGCGGAGACGTTATTCAAGAATGAGAGACGAAACCTGCTCGAGCGACGTATTAGGGAAAAAATTGGAAAAAGTGCGAATGACTCGAGACTGCAGCTTTGGTGCGACAGCGAACGAGAAGGACGCCGATGAGTGTGCGATACTGCTAAGCGGGATACGTTTGCTCGGCTCAGTCAGACGTGTTCGCCTCCAAGACAAAGAATCTCTTTGAAGGAATTGTCTGAATCGGCTTCCCTTCCGAGCGACCAACGACCAAGCAGCTAACCAAGCAACAGATTGAACAACAGGCTCGTTTCTCTGTCCGCGTACAAGTCTGTTAAACACGAGATTCGAGAGAAGCTCTTTTTCGTTAATTCGGTAGCCACCAACAGAGTTCTACAGCTCCCTATCTCGAGGCCGAAGAGAAGACCGATCTTGAATCCTTCCTGACTTCGTTACTCCCTGTTTTCCGAGATTTTTGTCGCCACTCATTTCCAAACAATCTTCAAGAAAACGAGGAGAGATCCGAAGAGGAGTTGATCGAGCGAGACAATTTCAAGGTCGACTGTGGAACGGTTGGCCGAAAGGTCTAGATTGAAGACTCTGCGGCATTCGAGAGAAGACATCTCATCAATTCCTCCCCGAGCGACCACTGATGCTGACCAAGGTTCGCTTCCAGCTTCCAAGCCACGGACTCTGTTATATGATTCACTTCCGCGCAGCGTCATCAAGAAAATAGAACATCAAACGGCAGACAGATCTGACAGGCTGAACTGATGAACCTCGACTCTAATAAGAAGCCTTGATTTCTTCAAAAAGAACGCCCCAGCAGGACCAGCCTCGTCAAACCACGTCTGTTCGCTTTGAGGAAGGAAGAGGATTTTTCATCGATAGAATCGTCGGCAGACGCGAGCTGGAAAGCCAGATCGAGTGCCGATCTCGTGGCTTTTCGGAGCCATTCTCGAGCCTGAAGTGTCATCAAACTCCCCCTTCCGACCGGGCTGTTCATCAAGAGATTCTGGGAGTGATCGGTCGAACTTCCTTGGCGCCTTCTATTCCTCCGCCCTGTCTGCCCGGTGTCCGATGTCCACAGGCTTTACGAGCACATGGACATCCGTCGGAGCTAAACTCATTCAGAGCGGGTTTTCCAGATGAATGGCTTCTATTCGAATTCTGAGGTTTGGTCGAGGCTGTGGAAGCGGTTTTTCAGGATCCGATCCCCGGGCTGCTGATGTTTGGACGCCGAATATACTGCTCTCCGTCGCATCAGTCAAAGATCTCTCGTTGCTCACGCAATACCATTGTGAGTCTCGAGGTGTTTTGCCTGAAGGGGTCGGAGGATCTGAGGCGTTAACACAATCGAAATAGAAGCGTGTTGAGCTCATCGGCGTGAATCGCTTTCCAATGGGTTCGTGAATGTCAGCACCTTCTGGCGCCGCCAGTGGCCGGCGACAAATCGTCGACCGGCGATCAATATAAGGCAAGGTGCCATTGTATTCTCTTCACAGAAGCTCTGGAGAAGCGTTTCGAAATGTTGACAGATGGCGATCTCTTCGGGCCAGAGTCACCGAAGCGTTTTGATTCCGACGAATTCTGAGAATGACTGGAAGTAGTGCCAACAAATCTCTCGACCTGAATCGGGTCCAGTCGAGAGGTGTAAGGCAGCTGCCACGAACAACTTCGGTAGAAGGTCGGAATTTTCCCGAAATCTGATTGCTCGTTTGTTTTCGATCTCCTATCCCAAAAAAAGAAAACGGATAGCGACCGCCATCCGAGACCGTTACTACGATTGGTCATGGTTTGACCAAAACTAACATGAGATTCAGAGAGACCGAATATTTACCTAGTTTGAGCCGCAGGACTTCGTGTCGGTCAACCGATATCAACCGATCTCTGATACTTCAAGCGACATCGTACTCAATCGCAGTCAGTCAGGACGGTAGCTGAGAGTGAGCTCGACCAGTGCGGCAGTCCGAGATCTCGACCTTAGAAAGCAGCGAAACACGTTCGTCGGGAACCTTGGGCGTGACTGACACTGACCAACAAACAGCAGAGGCGGGCAGCAAAAGCACCGTTTCGTTTCGCTTTCAGAGCAACTTCGAAGCGTACTACATATCTGTTAGGAAGAAAAAAATATGAAGCATGCTATAGCGTGTGTGAAGCTTTTCAAAAATAGTCTGCGTTCCATATATGGTCGCTGTTTTGACAAAGTTTTTAGTTTCAGCTTCGAAACTAGTTCGGCTAGAGAGAGGAAAAACTCTCCATGGTTCAGCGAGACATCTCTGCGGGGGGAGCAGAAGTGGTTTGTTTCTGGCGACATGTGGTCACGCAGAAGGAGCAGCACCCCTCTTCATTTTAGCACCGCCATCCCCGCGCGGAGAGACTTCCAGATGTTGTTGAGGTAGGCGCGTGCCCCACCTGCTTCAAACGACACCCCGCTCTTCGAATGCAGCTGCTGTCGTCAAGTCGACGGACTGAGCTATGATCGTTCTCTCTGGAGTTTCTTCCCCCTGAACGTGCCTTCTGGTGGCGGAAGACTTTCGAGGAGTCGAGAAAATCGCTTCTCCCGCACCGATCTGAACTCTCGAAGTGACTGAATCGATCACTCGACTCCATCCTCTGGCACATCGGCTGCGGCTGCGGAACGACTGTCGATCACTTCACTTACTGCCCTGAGGCTGATACGTTTCTGATCTCAGAGCAGACAAAAGATGCACAGTGGTGGGGCGACGTTCTCAGAACGCGGAGATCATCTGGTTTGTTGGAACGATCTCCACCAACAGACGCGGTAGGGCTGGCAACCAGCAAGCCAGCCAACGCCAAACCAGACCACTTTCGAGCCTGTTTATATCCGAGATGGGTTCGGCCGTTGGCGGAAACCTAGACTCGAACAACGAGGAGAAACAAGGTCGTAAAAACAGCCCGTGTAAGATGAACAGCATCTTCACGCGCGCACGCTCTCACTTTTCATAAAGTTCTTGTTTCCTTCTCGATTCTGAAATCCTCGTTTGCTCTATACTTTGGTGGTTAGACTCTAAAACTTTGACTTCTTGTTCGTTCTTAGCTTGGATTCCGTGGCCGGACCCACTCTCAAGATTGCATCTCCATCTTCCAGTGCATAGTTTCCCATGGAAATCCGAAGTTTTTGTCGATTTGAGTTTGGAAATCCCGAACGAGGATCTACGGCGCCGCGCCGTTCAGCTCTGTTTCGTCGGTTTTTGGTGCTGAGGCAAGCTTCTAGATTGTAGAGCAGTTTCGCCAAAGTTCTCCGGAAAACAATCGCAGTGTTTCTGCTTGCTCAACGCTTTCAAGAATTCTCTCGTTTCCTACAACAGCACACCCGGCTGACAGTGAACTGTCCCTCAGGAAGCAGAGAGAAATGAGATTTCCCTGAGAATGTCCGAAAGATGGACGCTGTGATCGTAGACAGTTTCTGTCCCGAATCTGTGTCTATCGACTCTCGTATCGACGACCCGACTCGCGTGGGAGTGCTATTCAATGGACTTCCTGCTTCGCGCGAGGCCACGGTCGTAGGCGACTATTTGGATTTCGAAGGCGCTCTGATTAATGGATTCGACTAAAGAGGGAGAAACAGCTTGACACTGAAAGCCGCAGAAAGCAGAGCTCGCAGTATGTAAGAATCCGTTTCCGCTATCGTTGTCCACTTCCATCGATGTTCGAGCTCTTTCCAGGAGAGAATCGTCGCGAAATCTCGGGTTTCCGGGAGTTTGAATTGAATTAATCCCTGAAAAGCCAACGCCGGACCCCGCGACAGTGTCGGGATTCCGCCGTCGGCTGTTCGATCTCCTTCTTCTCGAGGAAGTGTCCAATCATGTTTTGTCCGAAACGTCCAAGACAGCAGCGGCGGCGCGGCGGTGACACTTTGGCATCTATAGAAGCAGGGCGAAAGCTGCAATAAGATGACTGTGGAGGGGGCCCTTTTCATCTAATTGACAGCCGAGCGGCAAGCACACTCTGTGAGTTCGTCTGTGCGTCGCGTAACTCTCTCGGTGAGCACATGAGCTCTAGAGATCACAATGGATCCCGAACAAAACGTTCGAACACGCTTACAATAATAATAATGATGAGAGGAGCCGTGGAGGACACTTCGTCCCCGTCGGTCGAATTCATCGTGGTTCCAAAAGCCGCTGTCCAACCAAACGACATCGTCTGGAACTCGACGGTTCCGAACAAAGGGCATCAACGGATTCCGCGATGACGGCGACGCGACGCAGGGTGCCAAGAGCATGGAAACACCGAGCAGAGATCGTCTGATGATGAGCTGAGTGTGCGGAACACCCAGATCGGATCCTCTGTGTCAGATCAACTTTCATCGCGCTCACTCCAGGTGTTTGCGTGCCCATTGAGATGCCGTAGAACGTGTGTGCCGCACTCTTCTGCCATAAATTTTCCACCGCAGGAAGGCTGCGAGGCCCACGCGCTGTTCTTTACTCGAGAGGAAACAACAGAAGCCGCACGGCCGCTCAAGGAGTCTGGTTCTGGTGTCTCTCCGTACGCAGTTATTCACTCTTTTTGTTCATCAGCCATATGACGTGGAGTAACGTAGATGATCGAAACGGAATTAGTCTTGAGGATATTGGCAATCGGACGGATCCAACCGTCGAAGAATAACAGGATGAAGCCTCGAACTTTCGTCAATTGCTCCTTCCATCGACGAGATCACATTCCCTCGAGAATCATTCACTTGCAGTTTCAGCTCTCCTCGATCTCACGATTCGAGTTGATTGGATCGAAGCATCCTTGTTGGTTTGGTTATTTATTTGTTTGTCTTGATGTTCTCCTCTGCTCTGACCGAGACAAAGCGCCAGTTCCCAGAGCTGCCGCTCAGAGTTGACACTTGCTCACTGTCTCATTCACGCTCTCACGCACACCATGGAACCATTATCATTCGCTGAGAATCTGTAAACCCGCCTCGCGCTGTTACTGGAAAACGCAAATTTATAAATAGCGCGTCTAACAAAACCGAAGCACCGGTATGATGTTATTCTCCGACGCTCTCTACTCTTCCTTCGCGGCGCACCTGTCTCGTCATAAATCCCAGGAAGCGTGGAACTGATCATGGTCAAATTCGAACGCTGGAGAAAGGCAGTCCGAAGCTGTCCTCGGGGTTCAAATCCTCGCTTTCCCTCCAAGCCGTCGATTCTTGTTTTGTTTTGGGCATGGAAATGTCAAACTTCTCACGCGATTGAAGCAGCTCACCTCCACATCCGAGATTACGACCCGAGTC
Organism: Neoseiulus cucumeris; assembly: GCA_021527715.1. NCBI lineage: Eukaryota > Metazoa > Arthropoda > Arachnida > Mesostigmata > Phytoseiidae > Neoseiulus > Neoseiulus cucumeris. Next base: position 2,826,831 of record JAJSRV010000035.1, on the reverse strand, counting down.
GGCGGCAGGATTCAACTCTTGTTTCTCACTTGAGAGTCTGCTTGAACATTTATTGGAGCGAGTTTTCGTCCATCGAGCAGTGGATCGCTTCCCGTTTCGGAACTCAGCTGACGATTGTTAGCTGTCGCCCCTTATGGTACATATCTGGACCTGCACGTCGCACCTCCTAGATTGTGCCACGTAATCTCTCGACCACATGATCTCGCCAAAGATTTTTAGGATTCGGCTCTCTCGATGTGATCCACTTCTGCTCTATGATTTTTGAGATGAATGCGAAACCATAGCCAAGATCGACGGAATCCTCGGTTTGTCAGGAATTCAACGTCTCTGATTCGTCTTGACCGCATGTTTCCACTTATTGCATCTCCTCATCCATGCCTTAGGATGACCTAAATCACAATCAGAGAATGCGCCACAAATAAGGAACTTTCTGACCTAAGAACTCTCAATTTATTCCTCAATGACCGCTAGATTGTGGTGACGACTGGGCGATCGATAGTCAGAGCGAAACGCCTAGTTCTCTAAAAACAGAACTCTGACTCCATAGAAAACACATTCGAGAGTTCGTTGACGACGAAATCTTTGACTAACTGACCAAGCGGCAGGCAGGCCGGCCGGCCGGCCGGCCAGTCGATCGCTCGACCCAAAAACCATTTTCACCATCTGAGCCAGCAAACAAGTGAGAAAGGAAACAGGCGAGCACACTCCCTGCCATGCGGCTTCCAGATGTGATGGTTTTTTTGAGTACCCGTCCAACACGCGCTCGGGGGTTTGGTTTAATCTCGAAAGCATGAACCGATTTTCATTCGAATACAAGAGAACATCTTCGGACAGCGGCCAGGCTTTCATTCGGATGAGCTGGACAATTCATCCCTACATTTTGCCCAGTTTCTCAGATTTGATCCTTTTTTTGAATTCGTGGAAAACCTCGGAACATAGTCATCGATCATTCAATGAACAAAATGGTCAAAAGCTCGATTCACGCGGAAGAGTGTCAATCAGAAAGGGTTGATTTCAAAAGAGTGCGAACTCTGCATTCACACAACGAAAGTTTTCGAAGTTTGAAGGTGACAGAGAGCGGGTGTGCAAATAGGTAGGCGACACAGATGTGTCTTTTCCTATATCCGATTTGAAGCACCTGACTCGCGCGTGGGAGGTCTCAGCAGAACTGTCTCTCGGTGTCACAACGCCAGACTGCCGCACAAATGATGTCTCTGAAGCTCTTGAATTTGATGTCTTATTCTATTGCTTGGATGATACTTGGGATGACTCAACAGACTCGAAAGAATGGTCGATCGAGTGTGATTTTGCAAGAGAACATATCAAAAAGAAGGAAGAGAAGTTCATTTTCTCAATCACCTCCCATGATCCAGGCAAGTACATCCGAAATGCTGAAGCCGCACACAGTTCTCTGATGCGGCTGATCGTCATGCTCCATGTGGTAAATCAACTCTGGCCATTTGTCATGTGAACATTCGTATAGTTCAGAGAACGTAACCCGATGCGCATCACAAAATGTCAACAGAAAGCCGTCGTTGAATATTTATGTTGAGTGTCGTGTGGTATAGATCGGCTTCTCGGTTCACAAAGCCTTGAACCTGACGTGAGCTGTTCAGCCTGAATTTGGACTCAATCACGAATTCATCAGGCTTCGGGAGTCGTCATTTTACTTTTCATGTCGGGAACCGGAAAAAGAGCATCTCTTTCAGATATTTTCTCCTAGTCCGACTTGTTCGTCGAAATCTCACCATGGAGAAGCCTTGAGCTTTCATTTGAGAGAGTATCATCCGCTTTATGACGATCGCTTGATTTTGAGATAATCTCAGGAGCATCGTTTAGGAGTCAGCCCTAGATCCTTGGTGTTGGAGTTCGTGTAACTTACCGTCGAACGCTGTTCACAGTCCAGGACTGAAGGTCTCCCGGAACTCCTTTCGTAGAAGAGTACTATCACGCGCGATTCCGCAAGTGCTTGTGACACATTGAGCTCTCCGAGTATGAAATCCTGGCAAGAGCGAACGATGGACTTCTGAGTCTCACTGAACTTCCTCAGATTTCTTTTCGGGATTCCACAACAAACTTCGACTCTTTCCAAATAGAGGAAACACTGCACGGGTTCTATGTTCGCCGTCACTTTCGAACGAAGTTTGATTCCTCAACTTCTTCAGAGCGACCCAATCCCCATTCGAGGATGACACGATCTTAGGGGCAGCTTTTCTCCATTTCGACCATAACTGTTGTCGTTAGCGCTTAACGGAAACTTTGGTGTCGAAGAAGTCGTCTTCGCGGCCACAACCGCGCGGGTTCTATCCAATCGCGAGTGATCTTACAGCGAGCGACGTCAGTGAAGATCTGAACAGGCTTTCGTGGTCGTTGGGTGAAGAAGAGAGCAGAGTCTCTCTGAGAAGATTTCCTCCTCACTTTCCTTCCTCTGACTGACGGACTGGCAGGCTCTCTAGCTGACTGCCCGGTCTCTGATCGTCTCTCTCAGTCAGTCAGCTCAACGAGCTCAGCGGCCTCTCCGGATAACGCCGCGCTCTCGACCAGCAACGACAATGACGACGAGGGCGACAACGAACGTTATTAAAGCAACAATAATCTCTTCGATTCATCGATTCGTGTTGGGAATGGCTCGGTATCGTCGAGTTGCGTCGGAGACGCGTTCTTTCCGTGCGGTAAAGGTGACTTCGCGGAACTGGGGGTGTCCTCCTAGACGCTTCCGGCTCTGGTAGACTCTAAGATGAACCAGGTTTCTTCTTCGGATGTCCGTCCTCACCGTCATTCTCCTTGAGATTTTGGAAACATTCTCCTCACCTCGGCATCGCGAGCTTCACTTGGAAGCTATCTCTCTCTTTTCTCGTGCTCGGAGCGCTCAATCATTGAAAACGCGTCGTCCGAGAGCTCTTCATCGGATTCATTGGGAAAGTTTATTGAACGAGGACTTGTTATGATATTTTTCCAGCAGGAAAAAATCTGTATTTTCGATTCGCACTCGATTACGTCCGTTAATTTAGTTTCAAAAGTGTTGTGCGTTTCTTGTGTCGAAAAACTTGCTGACTACTCTTTGGAAGGATTCGCGGCTACATACTTGGATGACTTCTTCATCCCGGATCCAAATCCGTCTTATTGTTAGTCAATCGGAGCGATCCTAAAGAAGTGCGATCTGAAACTCATATCAGGTGTTGCGTGACTCCGAATTCGTATCACAGGATCATCCTTTTTCGGTCCATCATGGGGCGATTGTTGTCCGCTACTCCGTTCGATCTTGGAATGCACCGGTGAAAATTTCATGCACTCGATTCACGACGATTTCATGAAATACTCGGGCTGCTCGTAAGCAGTGTTGGTTCTCACGGTACTGGACTTATCGAAGAAACGTTCAACGTCATCGACTGGAATCTGTTTCCTGTCCGCCGTTTCGGAATGAGAATTCATCTCTCGTTGTGGATTCAGCTCAAGGTAGTCGAGGTCCGAGCAGACGCTGCTGAGCAAGTTGTAGAGTTGTTCCACGAGATCGGAGAAAGAAGGTCTTGCATGTGCATCCTCCTGCCAGCAAGCGAGCATCATTCTGTACCTGAAAAGAATGAAGACATTGCCGAATGAGACAGATTCCAATGATGAAACCCTTCTCTTCGTAGATTTCTAGTGGACGGCGATAGTTCAACATCACTTACAGTTCTGCAGGACATTCTGGCGGTCGTTCTAATCTATTGCCCGCCTTCAAGAAGTCAAACAGCTTCTCGGCGTGAGTTAAGCAGCTGTACGGAGTTCCTCCGAAAGTCATAAGCTCCCAAAGTAAAACACCGAATGACCATCTGAAATCACAAAATAGTAGTCATCGCTGTTGTAGCGACTCTGGAACGAAACATGAAACTGGATTCTATCCAAGATATTTGACGGTTCCACACTCACACATCGCTCATCGAAGTGTACAGCTGGTCGTATAAGGCTTCCGGCGCCATCCATTTTACAGGTAGTCTTCCATTCGTTGTCTTACGATAATATCCGGTATCGAGGAGATCTCTCGCAAGTCCGAAGTCGGCGATTTTGCAAATATTTTCGTCGACAAGGAGAACATTTCTCGCTGCCAGATCTCTGTGAACGCAGTTCTTCTAGGCGAGGTACTCCATTCCTCGCGCCACTTGGAAAGCATATGAAATCAGATCTTGGAGCGTGGGCAGCGATTGTTTCAGGGGTTCCTCTTCTGTATTCAGCGGCTCCAGGTATTCCGGACAGAGTCTGCACCTCCGCAAGTAATCTCTGAGGTTTCCCCCGGAGGCGTATTCAACGATAACCTGCAGCGGCCCGTCTTGTGTACAGCACCCGAGAAGGTTTATGATGTTGACGTGTTTTCCGATAACCTTCATGACTTCCATCTCAGAAACTAAATCGATCATTTCCTGATCGGAAAATCCGGGTTTTAGCATCTTCACGGCGACCACGGTGCATGGTTCCCAGCCGCAGATCCCGTGAGCTTCTGCTTTGACAACTTGACCGAAAGCGCCCTGACCGAGAGGTTGACCGAGAACGAGTCTGTCCCGGGGGAACTCCCAGCCCGAATCCAGAGGAAGTTCGTACTCGGAAACGTACTCCTGTTTGTCCGACTTGGACACGTAAGTCGGTATTTGTGTGAGTTTTACTTTTGGGTACGATGGCATCGTCGAGTTTGAGCTCTTCGAGGGATTGATCGCGTGCTCGAAGGTTTGGTTGCTGTACTCCAAAGTGATCCGGCGCTTCAGTATGCAAACCTGTTCTTGCAGGAGCTGCAGCTGCACCGTTTGATTTCTCTCCAGCTTCTTGTTTGCTCGTCTCGTGCACAACACGATCATGCAAGAGATCACTACCGTTGTTGAGATGACAAGAGTCGACGAAAGTAGATACTTGCGGTAATCGTATCCTTTCGCACTCGCAGGTCCTAGCGCTTGCTCCTTCAGCGGTTTGGGTTGAACTTCAACGTACAGCTCGTGACTGCTGGTGCCGGCGGAATTCATGACTATACACCTGTACAAGCCCGCGTCCTCCTCTGTGACATTTCGCAATTTTAGCGTTGTCATGACCTGAAAATCAATTCATCTGTTTTCCTGTGAACGTCCATTCCCTCTACTCCTGGATTCGATAACGCCGTTCCTCCTCTCATGGAAAATCTTCTGTCAGCTTTGCTCACCCCTAGTTCCTTCATCGGCGAATCCTCAGCATCGTTCGGCCGGAAGACCCAGAGCACTGTTGGCGTGAGTGCCGACACAGCATCGCAGGGTAGCGTTAGGTTTTCGCCAAGGTAAACGGTTTGATTCTGTAGATACCTCCTGTATATCACTGGTTTCGTGTTCGAGAGCTCTGAAATGAGATCGGTCCATTCGATGAAATTTACCCTCCCGAGCGAGAGGGACCCGAGAGTCGATGTCGAAGAGTGCAATCCAGCAGAGAAAAGATTTCAGCGAGCGATTCCTCGATTTCTGGTTCAGACAGGTCACTCACCGGTCACTTCCAGCTCGATGGTTTGAGAAATCGATCCGAAGTCGTTCGATGCGACGCAGGTGTAATTCCCTGCGTCATCTCTCGTAACTCTGCGGACTTGTAGGTCGTGGTTTTCGATGATGACCTAATGGTGTAAGGGTCAGCCGCGATTAGAGCTCCTCACAGAAAATTTGTGTACAGTGATTGTTTTTCCTCCTCATCGGAGTCTCCGGGAACGAGTTGTCATTTTGATCGTATACAAAGAAGTCACTCACGCTTCGGCCTAAATATCTTCGGTAGCCATCGTCGAAAGTCCAATCGTAAGTGGTGGCATTGGCTGCCACACAACTGAGTCTCAGCGTATCGCCGATGGCCACGGCGATGAAAGGGTTCCATGGCTTCAGAAATTTGGGTTTCTCTTTGCCCGACTCGGCACTCACTATTGAGGAAAGGCCGAATACGAGGAGGTGTATCCACTTCCATTCATTCATTCTCCTGAAATTCGGGATTCGATTGATGTCTCGACTGAGTCTATACATTCATACATCGTTGACCTAGATAGTCCCGGACGTCGGTTTGAGGCGTCAGCTCGAGAAAGTTGGTCCGAGACCGGATCTCAACGAACCAACGGCAATGGAAATTGAAATTCCTGGAAATAGTTCCGAAACGGATTTCAGATATCGAATAGTTAACGCATGAAAACAATGGCGAGTCTTTAATCCTCATAAGTACGAGGGTAGTTTCGAACTTGTGAGTTAGCAAGTGCTCGCGGATATCAAAACGTCGAAGATTCAAAACTGATGTGAGAACACGAAGCGAGAAACAAAAGAAAACCGATTTTAATCTTTCCAAGAAATGCTCGACTCCCCATCTCAAATTCTCTTTTCCGCTTTGATCTGATAAAACATTTTCTCATGGCTTGGAAGTCGATGTTGGTCTTGCTTTCGGTGTGATTTCTGGTTTGCGAGCGTCGTAGTTTTCGGAAGCCCTAGAGCCCCGAATATGGTGGTTGTGTACGAGTCGAGTTTACTACATCGCCGATGATGATGATGACGACGACGACGAGGACGAACTAGCGAGAAATTCGCTCGAAGCTGCGATGAGTGAAAGGATAAACGAATGAACCGACAACCAACCAGCCTGCCAACACGAAACGAAGGAAACCATCTCAAAATAGCTCATCTGTTCCACTACTCTCATTTACGTATTCGCAGGAAATCGCTTCACCTTGAAGTCTTTGACGGTTGACTTCGGTGAGCAGAAAATCAGGCAGTTACGATCTCGTTGATAATTTTTCCCTTCATTTCCGTTATCGGCATTCGCGGACTCTTCGAAAATGGGAAAAATGCGAAGATTTCAAGACTTCATTGAGTTCAATTCCAACCAATCATCATCTTACGATGAAAACTACCGTCGAGGATGTGGAAAGCGCGAAGTGTGGCGCAAACGTTGTCTAGCATGTGAAGTACCTCGGGCACATTGAGACAGTCCCTATTGAATTGTAGTCTGAGGCTCTAGTCTGAAGTTCAATCGAAAGCGTGCCTTGTTGAATCTTCGGAGCGGGTATTGTAGATGTGAGAGTTTTTGAATCTGATATCGCTGTTGTCTTGTCGCTTCCCAGTGCAGACTCACTGATGGTTTTCCAATATCAAGCGATGTGATCATGAGATTACGTTGATTGTCATTAACCTTTTCACCTTTTCTAGAAATAACTTCCGGCAACTATGGGACACCGAGCATTTCCGATCGGCTCCGTTCGAGCTATCCGAAATCGAGATCGTCGAGAAGTTCCTTGAATACCCAATTTCAAAGGACCTATTTTCACTTTCTGGTCCAATTCTCGACTCTATCTGCTCATCCGTAGGTCCGGCACTGGGATGCTTTCAAATCGGCGAAGAAGCAGCTCATGAAGCAGTGCTATGAAAACTTTCGACAGCCGGGTCGGACAAGATGAATGGGTCGTGAGACAGTTCGTCAAAAAATGTCTCTCACTCAAGACTCTGACCGTGGTTTATTCTAAGCTCCTCGAATGCTGCTCACTTCTCCGGCTTGTAGAGCGCTCGTCCGCTCTGACCCGGTCCGTTCGGCTTGGAGATTCCACATCCATAAAACCGGCGTTCCAGAGGCGTTTCGAAATGCATCTAATTCTCATCTTGAAAAACTGTTGTCGCACTGTCAAAGCTCTCCCTGAACACTTGGATTTGTTGAACGGGGAACTCACCGATTCCTCTCATTCCAGGTTTATGATACTTCCCGTTCCTGCTTTCGGTCCTGAATAGAGTCTTTGAGCGAATGCCGTCAACAGAATTGGGCCCCAGGTTTGATATTTATTCTGATTTTTAATGTGTTCGTTCATTTCGACCATGCGTTCCAATTCGCTTACTCCACAGGCATCAATAAAGATCAAAGGCACTGCCTCGAAATGCCATCAAATCACGTGTTCCGTTCACGAGAACACACCTTCTGCGGATTCCTAACTTCCGCTAGCTTGAAAGCGATGGCAAGAGAAGACGAACAAGGCCGGAAACGGATCTGAAAAGAGAAGCGTCCAAAAGCTGAGCAGAAAGCACCCAGGATCACCGCATGTTTCCTCTTTTGAGAACGAGAGAATGAGACTTTTTCATTCCTAGGAACGGCAATGTCGTTGTACATCGTCCGATCAGAATCGAATCCGTGTGAAATCTCCACTCATCGAATCGTATGGATCTCGAGCGCGCTATCTATCCATCGAATGTGAGACTCCGGTGGAGCAACTCCGTCGAATTAGTAGCAGTGCCACAACGGCGGGTACAATCACATGCTTTCTGTATTCAGTACTCCTTTCGGAATCGTCCGTACCCGGAACTAGCGGAACGAGCTCTCCAGATGTCAGAATCGGATCGAGGAAAAAGGGGTTCGAGACTCTAGAACGCTCGCTGACCCTTCTAGTGTCGGACGATTCGTGATCTCGATCGGGAGAGAAATCGAGCTCGAACCAACATGATTCAAATTCGACCGATTTTTCCGATTTCTCTGATACGAACGCGACGCAATGTCATCCGCTCCATAGATGTCTGGGGCCGGGTCGTTCCTGGTCACAGCCTTTTGGATAGAGGCCAGCAGAGATTGATTCCGAGCGAATCCACTCCGAGATCAAGATTCGACCAGAGAAGGTTTGTTATGTAGGCCAGCCTTGGATTGAGATCAGTCTGATTGAGTCAGCAACGAGACCAACTCGGACGCTTGATCACACGAACGAATGAAAGTTTCCTTTCCTCTGACTGAGCTCTTCTCGTTTCACTCGAACTCCAAACTTGCCCGCAGTGATCAACGAGTCGCGTCTGTTTATGATCGTTCGATCTTTACGTAACCGTTGTTTTCTGAGAACGAGGGCAGAAGAAATCCGTGTTCCCTTCGAGGAGAGAACGTTCACAAAAGTGAACGCGAATCGGACAGATTTCTGCAGAAACAGATTTCGATGGTTGACGTGATTCATGTCAACTCAGAAGTGCATCGTTTCCTCAACTCTAGGATGGACGCGCTGGCTCAGTGGAGCTTCAGTAGGCTTGAAATGCTTTCTCCGGGAGTGTTGCCCTTCTTCTGGTCCACCATATCAGTCTCGAGAGTGAAAGCGCGCGGCTTTTTTCTTTTCCGCATTTTGGCTCTCAAACCGCAGAATTGGGAAGAACACAGTGGAGTATAAAGAAGAGTTCGGGGAACCATAAACTCTTACACCTGGGAGAAGCTTTTCGGCCGTCGGTTTTCGAGGCGTTGCTGTCCTTCCTCTCTGCGGAGCTTTCTCGAAGCCATAAGACATCTTCCAGAGTTTTTGTGAATCGCTCCCAGCTGGGTATGGGAATGTAGATCAGGAACTCTCAGTCAGGCAAAGAAGTGATCAAATGTTTGATCGCAGCCCAAGCCTACAAACCCCTTATACATCGAGGCTCTCTTATCCCTATCGAAATGAAAACCGTTTCTTCGCTTGATTTCAGATTCATGTCCTTAAGAATGCGGGAAATGTGGAAAACATGAAAGATCTCCGGCTTGCTTGCATTTCATCTTCCCTAGGTTTGAAACTTCCTCAAGTAGCCGCGGAGTGGAACAGTCGACGAAAACGGCGTCAAGATAAATGTTGTCGGGGCCATCCCATTTCCGAACGCTCAACTAACAAGTCAACGGAACGCTTCAAGCTAATTGTCTGTCATAAGTCAGCCGGATGGAGGAACGCTTTGTAAGAATTTTCGAGACTGCATCTCTTTTCCCTTCTGCGGCGGTCTGCTTTCACAACGACGGGACGGGGAGCGTAGAATGTGATTGGTTGGTTAATTCATTCATTCATTCATTCCTCCCTTCCAGAATTCGCCTCAGGAATTTTCGAAGTGCGGCTCAAGAATTCCGCGAGTCAATCGAACATTTGCGCGAGTTCCCGCTGTATTTCCGTTGTTGGCTTTCACTCAGGTGCGAGGCTTCCATTGAAGTTTCGAAAAGTGTTTCAAAACGCCGATTCCGTCTCATTGAAGTGTCGAAAGACTGAAACCTCGATCAAAATGATAGTGGTCGACCCCGATTCGCCCCATCATGATTCCACGTCTGACCTAGTGTGTTTGATGTTTTTCTCGTTGTTTTTAGGGCCGTGATAAGATGCCAGGTGCCTGCGTATCCACTGAGCTTCCGTAGAGCGTGGCAGCCGCCCTTCTGTACCATAAATTTCTCGACGTATAATAATGACTACGAGGCCCACACGCTATTTTTTTTTCAAGAAACAAACCAGACGTGTTCGCTCCTTCTTTTTCTGACGCCCTTATTGAGTCTAATAAAAGAAGAGCTTTCCAATTCTCTCCTTTTCGATGACTGGAATCAAAATGCGCGGAACGGGGCATCCGCTTGGAACATTCGTCCGATCAGATTTCAAGGGTCAGCGGGTGTTCAAGATGAAGAAAACAAACGGCAATGAAGGAAAACATAGAAATGACAACAATTCACGAGATTTCGATGAACGAGGATGTAAAACAAAAACAATGAATGTCACATTTCTCAGAAACATAGCGGGGGACGGAGATTTTTCTGGATCTGATCGTCCCACGGGCCCTGGAAGCGCGAGCTTTATGAAACGACGCAAACCGAGCAGAGTCGTGGAAATTATGGTAAATAGCGCCAGAATATGCTTCGACGACCACGATTGCCTTTGAGAGAACTGCGGGGTCGGGAGGGTCACGGGGTCGGAATGCGAGTTCGTTGGGAGTTGGTGGAAGCTCCGACTTTGCTCATCCGAAACAGCTTCGGTATCCGCCGCTATGGCTCGGAGTCCTTTTGCAAAACTGCCGGCCTGATTGACTGAACTCCTCATTCGGAAACTCGACGATTTCTTACATCTAGAATAATTCGTTTCCATTGACCGCTGGAAGGCTGGCGAAGGCCAACGTCGGCATCTCCGTCGTAGATGAGATCGGAAGAGAGATCAAAGACGTCGATGGTAGGCCCGTTCGAGTACGCCGTTGTTCGGTGCGATCGTTAATGGCTCAGACCCGAAGAAAGAGAAGGTCTTCGAGCGGTCAAACAACAGATCCACCGACTCACAAACTCAGAGAGCGAGCGCCGCGCCGCCCCGCCGGTAGCCGAGGAGAGTCAGAGACGGAGAGCAGGCGGACACACGGCGAACAGATGTGATGTTCTAATATTTGTCGGGATCTAAAACAATCCTTGTTGCGCACGCCGCCACACGTCCCGGCCTCACGAAATGAAGTTTGCAACCTCGACGGGCCAAAGACTGACATCGTTGGTTGAGAGACAGAAATCAGTTCGGCAGACGCTGGCCGCTATCAATTCTCGAAGAGTTCGTGAACGACGAGCGTCCGCTTTCAATCCTTTTCGATGGTTTGTGGATAGTAGCCCATTTGGATGCGGATTCCAGCAAAATAACAGACTAACAACTTGAAGAGCCAGCTCAGCAATCGTGGAGCCAGTTCACAGCCGAGTTTGGGCACATCTCGTGCGAAAGTTTAGAAACTGTCATTAGGTGCTTGATCTGCGGCACCCGACGCGACGGCGAATAATTAATCGAATAGCAGAGGAGATTCCGAATTCGTTACATAAACGCACTGACCCGCGAAATTCCATCCGCCTCGCAGGGATCACGCGTATTTCGGAATGACAAATCGAACTCGAGGCACTGATGATCTTTCTTATTTGAGGCTCACCGAATGAGTTATCTTGACGCGATGATCGGCACTTCCAGGCGAGTTTCTACCAATGTGCACTTGTGAACAAAATCTTCAGAGCTGCGGGAAACAACGACTCACGGCACGAGGATTCTGAGCGAAAACTGAAGCTCTCAAGAAAGCGTTCGTTCTATCATCGCGGTTCATTGAAGTTCATCGAGTCGCATTGAATTCGTTCTCTAGACCCGTTTCTCAGTCTTCACACCTGTGCATGAAAACGGCGCTCTCACTGCTCCGAATGCGAGGGTTCATTTGCATTGGGAGGGGCTTGGCTCCGCTGGATTCACCTGTTCAGTTCGACTTGTCTCGTGTCGCTCACGAGAACGGACAGATAAGTTTCTCTTACTGCTCAAGAGAGGCATTTTTGAAAAGCATAAATTCGAAGAATATGTGTACAGTACATGTATAATTGTACTTAGATGAGGTTCCCAGCGGCGGGGATCCTCTTCAGACTGTTTGTCCTCGGATTCACTCGAATTTTAAAGCATGCTTACCGAGGATATTCATGAACCGATCAATCTTTTATTTCTCTGTCAGAGGAAGCACAGCCCCAGAGACATTTTTGAACAACATCGCACAAGATCGTCAAAAGAAGCGCTTGTGGTCCATTCCATGATCGTTAGACAGAACCTTCCAGGAATCGAAGCGAATAGGTACTCAGGTCATGGAAACTTCATGAAATATTCGTGTTGCTCAAAAGCCAAAGTTTGCGACGGGAGATTCAGACGGTCAACTACGAATCCGGGGAGGCTTTCGTGTCGCAAAGTGTTTCCATAGGGAGCATCCTTCGATAAACTGAGTTCCAGGTAGTCGAAATCGCTGCAGGTTTCTTTCAAAAGCGCATCCAGTCGATGCACTAAAAGAGAGAACGAGGGCCGTAGACAAGAGTTGTCTTGCCATCAATCCAGCATCAATTCGTACCTGCGAAACAAGGAATTGGTGAGGAAAGGTGGCAATCACCTCGAGTGCATCGTCAAACTTCCAAGGAGCCATACAACTTACAATTCCTGAGGGCAGTTATCTGGTTTCTCCATTCTATGTCCAGCCCTTAGGAAGTCGAAGAGTTTCTCGATGTGGGCGAGCGAGGGGTACGGCGTTCCTCCGAGGGTCATGATTTCCCATAATAGTATACCGAAGGACCACCTGCAGTAATTAGAAGCAGTTAAAGGCGAAGCCATAGAGGATATCTGACCCAAAGAGTTCTTTGATTTCAAAAGATCGTCTCGTAAATTTCTCCCCGGCAGTCTCCTCGAAAGTCTCTATATAATATGCTCTGAAGAAACTCTGAACTTACACATCACTCATGGACGTGTAGACTTGATCGAAAAGGGCCTCGGGTGCCATCCATTTGACGGGTAGTCTTCCATTCGTTGTTTTACGATAGTATCCGTAGTCGTGAAGATCTCTTGCAAGTCCGAAATCTGCGATTTTGCAGATTCTGTCGTCGACTACGAGCACATTACGGGCTGCAAGGTCTCTATGGATGCATTTCTTCGACGAGAGGTATTCCATGCCGCGCGCGATTTGAAGGGCGAAAGACAACAGATCTCCCAAAGACAGAGGTTGTTGATCAAGGTGCCCACGTTCTCCGATCGGTTCCAGATAGTCTGGTGGTAGACGTTGCTTGCGCAAGTGATCCCTCAGGTTTCCGTTGGATGCGTACTCGACGATAACGTACAGAGGTCCTCCTTGAGTGCAGCACCCCAAGAGATTGATGATATTGATGTGTTTTCCGATGATCTTCATTACTTCCATTTCGGACACGAGGTCGATCATCTCCAAATCCGTGTGCGCCTCTTTCAACATCTTGACCGCTACAACTGAGCTAGAGCTCGCGTCTGAGCCCTCTATACCGAAAGCTTCCGCCTTGACCACCTTGCCAAACGCTCCCTCTCCCAGGGGTTCCTTCAACAGCAATCGGTCTCGAGGGAACTCCCAACTGAGATCGAGCGGAATGTCGTAAATGCAGAACGAGGATTTCTGTGAGGTCTCTGATGCTGGCACATAGGTCGGTTGTGAGGTGATTTTCACTTGTGGGAAGAGAGGCGAATAGTTGAAAGATTTCGAGGGACCGAGGTGCTTGAAGTCGTATTCCAGGGTTACTTTCTTTTTTAGAACGCACACTTGTTGCTGAAGGAGTTGCATCTCGACTTCTTGCTTTTTGCGGAGATTGCTCGAGCGACTGCTCAGCAGCAAAATGAAAATACTCATGGACATCACCGAGAAGATCACGCCGTAAATCAAAGTCGATGCGTTGGTTTCCTTTGTGGTGAACTCTGGCCTCGGATCAGACAGAATCTCGACGTAGATCGTACGATACGAGCGTCCGACACTGTTCCCTACGACGCAAGTGTAGTGACCCTCATCCTGGAGGCTGACATTCGTTAGCGACAGATCGGGTCCGTTCTGAAATGAATGAAAAAAGTCACTTTCGACTTCTGATATGTATTAGAACTAGAAGTGATCCGATTATTGACTCACCGATACTTGCGTTTGATAATCGTCGAAACTGCGAACCCACATGATAGAGGGTGTCTCTGCTGAGATGGCTTCGCATGTCAGAGTCAGGTTGTCTCCCTGGTGGAGGGTCTGATTTTGGAGATAGTTTTCGAGAATTATTGGCCCCGTTATCAGCAAATCTGGAGAGTTTCTATGCGTGACTGTTATGATTCTACCATACTTCCATTTTTTTATCGAAGATTTTCACAATATTGAGGCACGAGAAAAACCGTGATTTGAAAATCGCTTTGAATCCGAATTGATCACCTGTGACGTTGACCTGGAAGACGTGAGATGTGGAACCAAAATCGTTATATGCCCTACACTCGTAATCCCCTTGCATAGCCTCCGTCAAGTTTGACAGCTTCAATACGGGACCTCTTGCGTCCTGAATGTGCTGGAAAAGAGGCATCATTGAGGTGAGATACACTACGTCCGTTCCGAATTGACAAATGTTTCTAAAAGTCTGCGAAATATACCGACCACTGTGCGTTTCGTTGTTATGTCGGTCCTCTTCCAGGTGTACGACTTTGCATAGGTAGCCGTACAATTCAGACTGACGTCGTTCCCCGCAGTGACGACCTCAGAATCCGCCATTCGTCGAACGAACTGTGGGACATCTGTGAAATTACACGAAGCCATCTTACACAAGGTCGGGACGGAAATTTCGATTGAACCATAGTCTTGTTCATGAGACAGGGGTTTCACGAACCGTTTGTACTTTGCAAGTTAGCTGTGCGAGTCGAACAAACGAGCATGAGGATGGCGCTTAGCAACGAGAGCATCTCATCTGAAAACTTATGGATGTCATTCGATTTCGATGCAAACGTCGCGTGGATTTCTGAGCGAGGAATTACCAGATGCATTTGAGATCGAAACGGACATTCTCGTCTCTCAATAAGACAAAACAATCCCGTTTGGGAGTATCGCGGGCACGCGCGCCGAGACCGTCCCATCTGGTTCTGTGCAAACAAACCTCGAATACAGACTTTGACTACAAGAACCGCCTTCAGAACGATCAAGGATCCCGGAGACGGCGGACAAGGATGGCTCGGAACAATGAGATTTATGACGGCGATTCGAACTCCAGGAATAAAAAGGGAAATGTTCTCCAACCAAAATCCTTACTGTGAGGTCCAGCTGCTCCGAAAATTCCGCAAGGAGGCACTTGAAAATCCAGCGCGGGCGTATATCGTTCACATGGGGAAAGCAGAACTCAACACAGCTCAGCTTGTTGACATGTTCAATAATTCCGTCGACATTGAGGACCCCGAAGTGAGAGGAACGTAGAGGCGGTACCGAGCGCCTCTCAAATCGTTCATATGCATGAAGGGTGGAGCGAGCAATCGCTTGATGAATATCAGTCGAAAACTCGAAGACCGGATCTTCGCCACATCTCATCTCACACTTTTTGGATGGTACTTCCTCGCAGATAGAAAATCGCCGTCGCGAAAGTTTCAGAGTTTCTGCATGAGGAAGAATCGGGGGTTAGTTATAGGATCGCGGTGAAATGACTAGGTATCTGGGGGAACAAGTTCGTGATACTCAGCCCCCCCCCCTCTCCACGAGACTCCAGAAGAATGAAGCTGAATGATCGGATTTCTAATCGGAATCAAGGAGCTCATTATCAAACAACATAATGTCGGTTTCGAAACAAGTGACCGTTTCGTGCTTGTAATTTCCTGAGAACTAGCCAACATCAGGAGCTAGATGATTGATTTTTGATCTGGTGCGTCTGTTTCGGAACAAATTGATTCAGAATGGGAAAGGTAATTGAGAATCGGATCGTTATCGATCGCACGAGAGCCTCTCAAAGTTTATGCAAAGGAAAGTACACCACCTTGGGGATTCAGGCGCATTGTCAAATCTCTGTGACCTTTTGGTTACGCCTCGTTGTCCTTCTGAATTGTCCTAGATGATCGCAGTGACATAGCTTGAAGAGACATTGGTTTTGGCGAATATTTCCACTACTCAATTTCAAGATACGATAAGTTTGACGGACCTCACTGCCGTAGTTGTCTCCGCGAGCCCCACTGATTTGCAATTTGCATCTTCTGTATCCACAACCGCGTTGCCTATCTCACGCCAGAATTCACAGTGATCCCGCGCTCACAGCGTTTACACCAAACTGAAGACTCGATTCGCTCAACATGGGAAGAATTGGATTAGCGTGTTTGCGAAATAGATTTCCCAATTGTAGTTAAGAGAGTGACACGCACAATCCGTTTGCGATGTTTTGCATTGGAAGTGATTTCTGTCAATTGAATTCCCTTTGCCATTCCTCTCATCTACAGAATATGGGTGTCGTTTCGATAGCATCTTTGTTCATTTATACCAGTCAATCTATAAAAGATCTTGGATAATCTTTTATCGTGAATACCATTGTAGCACCTTGGAGCGGCTCAAACGCATACGAAGGAAAATTGGGGGAGGCCCATGGAGCTTCAAAAAATCAGCGAACCCGAATCAGGGCATCTGCGAAGGACTGGAGCGATAAGGAAACTCTATTCAAGAGCATCCCTGAACAATGAGGATATACGTGAACGGTTACGATTTTTCTCTCGAGAAAATCACCTTAACATTCGAGGGCCGTTTTTCAGAGTTGGAAGCCGTCCTGTCGATCGAACGAGCTCACGAGCCATAAACTCAGTTTCCTCCATGCGCATCGGCGCGCCGCGCCTGTTTTCCAGTCGAGTTTCACGGTATATTGACGCTTGATGGATGAAGAATCCGAAAATGCAGCAGTCGGAATCTCTGTCAAAAAACTACTGGCGGTCGAACTCTGCTTATGAAGGTTTTGAGAAAGATGCATCCCATATGATATTCCAGTCAAGACTCAAATTTTCTCAAGGAACGGCCTCCTCGGACAAGAGTTTCCAACTTTGTCGTTGAGGATCCAAAGCAAAAGTGCCTATTTGAAGGTCCCCAGAACAGTCTCTCCGATCAGAACTTTATATGATGTCGTAGTAGGCTTCCAGAAATCTCANGCGGGGCTCAACAAGGGATCGAAAGAGCTTGACATAGTGTTGTGGGCGGCGAACAATGAAACACCTCAGTATGAGGTTGGAGATAATAGACGCAGACCTGACGACGTGAGCAACGTGTTCTGTGAAAGTGAGGTTACTCGGAAAGATGACGCCCAGATCTTTAACCACGGAGCTCTCTTTAATGACTGCAGACCCCATGCGGTAGACGGCGGTCGAAGGGTGGGACTTGAGGACAAAGGACTTTTCCGCGGAGAGCTCCATTCGGTTTCGTCGGGCCCAGTCAACGATTCCGTCCACAGCAAGTTGTAGGCAGTCGTTTGATCGACCAGACTCAATCGGGCAGTATATTTTAAGGTCGTCAGCGTACAATTTATGTGAGATGCCCTGCGGAATGGAGTCTCGGATGTCAAGAACGAACAAGTTCCACAATATAGGCCCGAGTACGGACCCTTGAGGAACGCCGGACGTACAGAGCCCTGGGGAGGAGAAGGAGTTATCGATTCGGACAACAAACGAGCGGGGGGCGAGGTAGGTAGCACACCATGCTATCACGCTGTCTCTGATGCCCAGCTTGGCCATCTTTGTAAGCAGGAGACCGTGGTCCACGCGATCGAAAGCCTTCGAGAAGTCGAAATAGATGGCATGAATGTGACGTTTTAGCGCGAGAGATGTGGACCAGTCGTGAAGGACTTCAAGGAGCTGTGATTCTGTGGATTTGCCCCGGGTGAAACCGTGTTGTTCAGGGTCCATCAGGTTGTTGCGAGAGAGGAAGCCGACGATGTAGTCGACGATGATACGTTCCTGAATGATGCACGGTATGGATAATTGCGAGACCGGGCGAAAATTGAGGACCGACTTCCAATCACCCTTTTTGTGAATGGGTGTGGTCACCGAGATGCGGAAGGAGTCAGGGATCGAGCTTTCGGCGAGGGATCTCGTGAACACTAGCTTCAAAGGATCAGCAAGTTGAACGGCTAGGTTCTTGAAGAGAATCGGAGGAAGAGAGTCTGGTGTGAAAGAGGTCTTAGCTTTGAGACTCGTGAGTTTAGACAGCACATCAGCTGTTTCGAAGATGAGAGGCGGACTTAGATCACATGAGGGGAACGCTGTCACAGCGGAGGATGCTATGTAGACCGATGAGAAGTAGGTGCGAAAAAGCTGCGCAACGGCCGCAGGGTCAGAGATTAGTGCTTTGGTGCTCGGGTCTAGCACAGTGGTGGCAGCATGTCTCGAGTGAAGGCGCTTATTCGCGTAGTTGAAAAAGGAGCGGGGGTTAGAGAACGACAGTTTACTTTCCTCGGAGGCTCTGAGGCGTTGAGAGGCCCTCTTGAACTCCCTCAGGGAAGCACCTGTACTCAGCGAATTTCCGCCGTGTGCCTCCAGACGTCTCACGTAGGCTTCAAGCTCACTGAGGGGTCTCGTACCGGATCCAGTCAATGGTACGTGGCATGAGATGAGTTCATGGAGGAGAACGGTTAGACGTTCATACATGTCCTGAACGCTCGAACACGCACGGAAAAAGTCGTTCCAGTTGATGGAGTCAAGCTTATCGGCCATTGCCTCGTAGTCCGCTCTCCTGAAATCGAGATTGCGATGCTCCGGAAGCATAGACGGCGAACAGGGTAGTTTAAAAGTGAGCGCTTAGTGATCTGTCTTGAATGGTGGAGGAATAACGCGTAGTTCAGCAACCATGTCCGGTGCGTTGGTGAGGAGTAAATCAAGCACGCTCCCAGATGCGGGGCGCGTAATCCGATCGACCATCTGAGTCAGACCATTCAGGTCAGCGAATTGTGTGAACACATACTCCTTGGTGCCAGAAGCGAAGAGTTGTCGGCACGGCCAGGCAACACGCGGTAAATTGAAGTCACCCAAGATGAATACGGGGAGTGACGTATCGCAGAGAGATTCGAGAGATGCACACGTGAGGGAGTATCTATTGAACAGTTCTTCAGCATTGCCCGTTGGGGATACGTAGGCGATGACCAGTCTCGCAGGAGTCTTGATGGATAGGAGATCGATGGCAGCGACCTCTGTCCCTGGAGGAATACCAGTCACCTCAGCGCAGCTTAGATTAGGGTTGACAAGTATACACACGCCGCCACCATGTGACGAGCGGTCCCGGCGAAAGATCTGGTATGAGTTGTTTAGGGACATTTCGGCAGACGAGAAAGAGTCTGAACCGAACGTTTCGCAGATGAGAAGGATGTCAATGGAATTAGTTAACGAGAAATGGCGGAGTTGATCGCAGGCGCCAGATTTGGAAAGATTGGCAGCATTTAGATAGAGACAGTTGATGGGGGATAGTCAATCGTGCTTGTCTTTGTTGAGAGAGTTATTGTTGAAAGCCGAGTCGGCGAAACGATCCTCATCGAAACCTCCTCGAAGTTTGAATTCTTTAACAAGAAGTCCTGCTGGCCAGTGCTCAGGTAGGAGGAAACGGGAGAAATCATCTGGAGTGACCTCAATGACGAACGATGCAGATGTGGGATGGGGTGAGTCGGACTTGGGCTTTAACTTTCGAGCCGAAATGACGTCAGGGGCGAAAGACTTGCAGTAGTCGAGTAAGGAGGAGGCTGAGACCTCCAGTCCTACACGGGTAACGAAGATCAATGAGCGCTTGGGTCTCAGTGGGGCAGAGGGAAGGTTCGAGGCAGCCGAGCCAGTCCCAATCACCGCACCATTTCGTCGCTGGCTGTTGTCATGATTGCCACCAGCGGCATTTGCTCGGGAACGATCGTCATCACGCTGTGGTCTTCGTGTGGGAAGATTTCCACGAACTTGACGGCTGCGAAACACGGAAAGGGGTGGGTTAGTTTGTGGTATGCCATTTGGATACTCGGGGGCAGGGTTTTCTGGGCACGAGTCAGTGCGAGACTGAGACTCGAACGTCCTGAGGCGGTAGCGCAGTTGAGAGTTTTCTTGTCTTAGTGCCTGAATCTCATCGAGGGCAGTGTCGAGTTTGCTCAATACTAGATTGAAATTGGCAGGCGAGGAGTCCTGACTATTGACAGCAGCATTGTGATCAGTCGGAGGAGCGTTACCGGTATAGAGGTTCTCAATACAGAGAAGCCTCTTCTCAAGAGCATCCCTGAACAATGAGGATATACGTGAACGGTTACGATTTTTCTCTCGAGAAAATCACCTTAACATTCGAGGGCCGTTTTTCAGAGTTGGAAGCCGTCCTGTCGATCGAACGAGCTCACGAGCCATAAACTCAGTTTCCTCCATGCGCATCGGCGCGCCGCGCCTGTTTTCCAGTCGAGTTTCACGGTATATTGACGCTTGATGGATGAAGAATCCGAAAATGCAGCAGTCGGAATCTCTGTCAAAAAACTACTGGCGGTCGAACTCTGCTTATGAAGGTTTTGAGAAAGATGCATCCCATATGATATTCCAGTCAAGACTCAAATTTTCTCAAGGAACGGCCTCCTCGGACAAGAGTTTCCAACTTTGTCGTTGAGGATCCAAAGCAAAAGTGCCTATTTGAAGGTCCCCAGAACAGTCTCTCCGATCAGAACTTTATATGATGTCGTAGTAGGCTTCCAGAAATCTCATGAATTGCTCCCGAGGATGATTCCCACACATCCATATATCTCCATCGCTATATTTTCGAGCGGCAAGTCCAAGCGAGGACCTTAAGGCGTTAGTTTTTCGCTCTGTGGCTCCTCCATGCGACCGGCTGTGGATGGGTTGTCGGATGTAAATTGCTCGGAAGGGATCACTTTAGCGACCGTCGCGGGCGACATCATGCCACACCAATCGAACCGTAAACGAAGTTGGAATCCGATGTGATTTGATTGAATGTTTCGTAGTCTTCCCATTGAAGCAGTTCATTCATGATTCAGGAACGAGCGAAATTCCGGTGGTCGACGGGAAACTTCGAGATCTCCTTCTGAAAACAAGGAACCTGCAAGAGTTCGGCCGCAGTTTCCTAATGAGAAGATTCGAGAGAAATCACCATTTTTGTCTGATGGGATTCTCTTTTCTGCTTTTGAATGTAAACGATGTTGAAATATCACTTGACCACAAGCAAAACGACGCAGTTCCCGACACCTCCAGGTCATTTGCGGAGAATCCGGTCGGATTCGTGGACGCCTTTCAACTCGAGTTTTGAGCTAACTTCTGTGATTTTCGAGCTTAAAAGTAAAGCGAGCTCACAAGGTCAGACGGTGCAGCACAGGAAAGATCTCTCGGGGTGGACTCCGTTTGGCTCGAGGTTCACGCTCACGAATCTCATTGTTCGACAGAACGCGAAACTTCTATTCCGGAAAGAGCGGCCCACCGTGAAATGCAAAGAACGCGCAGTCAAGAAGAGTCAAACGTGAGACGAAAGCTGCGAGGGCTGTTGTTCATCCTTGTGCGGGAACATTTTCCCCCGAATAATGAAAGTTAGTGACGTTTGGACTCGTGGCATGGTGAGCGCGTGAGCACGGATGAGCTCCAGAATAAAGATGTAACTTTGAATGAAGCCGGCGCTTTTGTTCTCCATCGCAGAAGCCAGGGGGACGCGGATCATTGAGGTGTAACTTGAGCGTTAATCAGACCGTAGCTCATTCATAGACACCCGCGACCACCCGTGGTTCAAATCGATATTTTTGGTCGAATATAAGATGTAGAAACATTTCCAATCCGAAACGCGTGAAGCGAGGTGATCAATTCGTGATCATCTTGGTTTTCTTTTGCATAAATGCTCTTTTATTGCCGAACCTTGGTTTTGAGAACGCGGGACGGTATGGTCTTGAGTTGTAATGTAAGTTTCAAAGAGAAGAAGTTGTTCCGCCGGGGGTTCGTTCCGCCAACAGACCGAATTCGAAGATCTGAGAAAGCGGTAGCAATCCATGTTCTGAACATTTCTCAGACCGATATACTGGAACCCGATTCCTCCGATTGCTGCGAAATAATGTCCGCTGTTCCACTCGTAGCCTCCGATTAGTTGTCGAAACCTTTGAATGCCATGAAACGTCGCTTTGGCGTCGAGCACTCTGCTATGCAGCCCCACGACAATCTCCGGGCCCTTTTCTCCCGATCTGATACCATATGTTCAAGGTTGGCAGGATATTGCGTTGCTGTAAAATAGCGACAAATCTTGGATGAAGTAGATTATTTGAATCCCCGAAGACACTCGCGCGAGAGTATCGGAGCGTTTCCCTGACTCCCGGCTTCTCTCAGTGAACATCCGCGGCGCTCGATAGAATACAATGGATGACAATACCGAGAGTTCTTCAGATCGAAACTCACACCACGGCTTATAGGGCTCTGCGACCGCGGTGATTATCCTTCCGAACGGATTACTCGACATCGGATCGTGTTTCATCCCACAAACTACAGGAGAATAGAGTCCTCAACTGCTGCTGGAAATCCTGTCAGTCGGTGCGGTATCGCAAAAACATGGAGCTTATGGTTCGAAAAATGCAAACGAAGCGTATCAGAAGACGGGCGAGTTTTGTCGAGAGCTTCCAAGTTAGAGTAATAGGTATAATGAAGTTATTGTATAATCTCTGACTGATCCCATCGCAGAATATAACAATCAGATGAGGCAACACTGACCTCGGAGTTTTTTTCTCACTCCGAGACTTGATGCTTTTGACCTTCGCGCAGTCACTTACGAATTGATCCTGCTCGCTCGCTTGTATAGAGAATTCTTCCCGGAGTCTTGAATTGGGGCAACTTTAAAGTCACTCGATCGTGGTGGCTAAAATTCATACAGAGTTCGATAATGCTAGATCCAAGAGATGAGATCGAGAGTGAGTAGTTTTTTTCCGCTTTCATTTCCCGCTAGGGCTGCGAGGAATGTCCTTGATCGTTTTTACGGGACGACTTCATATCGTTTAACAGCGCGGCGACTCCGAATCAAGTACGCACAGCTCGACCCTCCAGAATGTCAGCTCATGATTCCTCATCGTTCAAATATCCGATATTTGTTCCCTCTACCCGATATTTCTCTTTTCGAAACTTCGTCGACCCGTCCGGTGCCAAGTCTGTGCTCAGACTAACAATAAGTAGGATTTCGCTCTCTCCTCAAGGCTTATCGACTTCTTCCCATTTCACTACCATAGGTTGTTCAAACAACTTGACGTTATTGAATTGGTAAAAACTGCGAGTTATTCGCGCAGGTCTGTTTCAGAACTCTAACTCCGGTCTCCTATCGCGATGCTGGCTGCGAGAATCGTATAGCGAAAGAAAATCCAAACGACCGCAACAAGCTGAATCCGGACTGAAAGCAAACACGAGATTAAAAGCTAGAGCTTACTCTCCAGGGAGTCTGCAATCGGGCTCAGAGCGTGCAGTCGACTCCTTGTTGGAGCGCCAGGCAGTCGCTATCTTTGGGTGTGTGTAGGGTACATGTCGCGCCGTGTATCACGGGAGTCGCTACAGGACCGCTTCCTGCACGGGGCTGTAGGTTCTTCGATTGCGTGCATGCGTGCCCGCCTGCCTTCGTTGACTCCTCTCTCTGTCTCCCCTGCAAATCCACGATGCCCTGATCTCTCGCGCGCACCGCCGCCGAGCCGTGAGCCACGTCGTCAGCTTTCGGACTCTCTGTCTCCGCGGCACCATCTGTCCAGTTCCTCCATCAATACTGCCGACTCGCGACGGCAGGGCGCGCACTTCTCCGCGCGCGTGCTGGCGAAAGACGGATAGTGACGGCGAAGAAAGAAGAGAGGGTCTCGACCTGTGTAAGCTCAGAGCCAGCGGCGGCGGCAGTGGCGGCAGCCTCGTTGGTGGTGTTTTCAACGCGCGCGAAAGAGACGACAGTGGAGAGGGCCCGGTTTGTCCACCTCCTCTTCTGGTTGTCGTTGTTGGTGTTGTCGCGAAAGTTCCCCTCCACCTTCTCCCTGTTTCCCTTGGATGCCTTTCCCGCTGTGTTGAGCGACCGTATAGTATACTGTATCGTGTGAGTGATTGATTGAGCGAATGAATGCGTGTGCGCTGTGCTTGCCCGCCTGCCTTCTGTTGTTGAGCCTGTCTGGGTGCGCGAACCAACGCGCTGGTGCTGCTGACAGCAGCGCGTGTCTGGGATTTTCGTGTTGTGTTATCGTTCTGACGTCGTCTGCTCGCTGTTGCCTTGTCTAGAAACAGGAGAACTGGAGGCTGACTGGCAAAGACCGAGCGAGGCAGACAGCAGAGCTGCTGCAGCACCAGCGCACTTTTACCAACACCATACAGCGAACCGACACCATTCACCACCACTACTAGGACGACGGCGACGACGACGACAGCAACAACAACAACAGCGACGACGACGACGGCTGCTGCTGGATTTGGCTTTGACTGACTGACTGCTGCTGCGGCTGCAATTACGGCTGCTCGTTCGTTCGTTCGTTCTGTTAGCTAACTCGCAAGTTCTTTGGTCTTTTTTCGTCAGTCTGCCCGTCGTCTGTTCGGTTGATCATATTTCAAAGGTTTCTTCAGCCGTGCACCGGAGTGCAAGCATAAGATTCTCCGGTCTACACTCACCAGCGACCGAGCAACCGACTACAAAGTTGGTGTGATAAACCGAGTGACTCGGGTCCAACCAGACGACTGAGTGTAGGTGATATACCAAATCTGAAAAATCAAGGCGACCTGAGATCGATGGCAAACCTGATGGAAGAATGGCCAAAAGTTCGAGAGGCCGAGTGATAGTTGGAGTCTTTTCCTGCGGTCGATGGCCTGACTTGGAATGATTGCAAGACTCGAGAGTGCGACACTTTGCAAACGACAGTATCAACAAAATCGAAATTTCAATCAGAATTCGACTGTCGAGCGGATATGCCCTAACGAGACGTCCGATAGAAGTTCGGGCCGGAGTTCTCTAATCGAAACTGCTGGTTGCGTGCACTGAACGTGAAGCCATTGCAGGATTAACTTGCAAGTGCGGCTACAACGACAACAATAACAGAAACAAAGGGATCGGTGACCGTAGCAGCAGCTCTCTCAAGGATTCGACTGCAGCTGACTGCACCTATCGACTGACTGATTGACTGACTGTCTGTAAGACACAGGTGCAGAGTCCAGCGATTCTGAGTGTACGAGCATCGTTCGTTGCGTGAATCGTTGCTTGCCACAAGCTATCCACGAGTTCTCGAATCAGGCCTCCTTCGAGGTGGCCATGGAGCAACAAAGCTCGGGGCTTACGACAAGACGACGACAACTCCGGCGATCCGACTCAGCTGAGCAAAATTCATCACAAACATTCGCGGCTACGACAACAACAACATCATCATCATCGAGAAGTGCGGGATCAACATCAACTCGAAGCCAACTTGGCAGAAGGTTTTGGCCGGTGCCACTCGACGTGGTGCTAATGGTGGAGACGCGGTTGTCAGCCGTCCGAAATCAACTCTAAACCTTTGCCTTCATCTTTGCGTATCCAACAGCTAGTCGTCGAGCTAGCTGTCCATCAAGGCATCTCTATCAAAATCACAGTGGTGGGGCTGTGCGTGCGAACGTGCGCGCGAGCGTGCGTGCGTGAGTGAGCGAGTGAGTGAGTGTGCGTGCCTGCGTGCGCGTGAGTGGGTTAGTGGGTGCGTGTCGCTCACTCGACCCTTCTCATTTCCCAGCTCAATGTTGAGTGTGTTTTCTGTTCTCGCTGCTCTTCTGAGCTGCGGGGACCTCGTGCGACAGTCGGGAATCGTCAGCCTACCTCCGGGTTCGGCGCCAACCTCCACGAGTTCAACGACGACGAGCTTGGCGGCCGCGCTAGCCAGCGAGAGCTCTTCGCCTTTCTGGTTCGGGGAGCGGTGGCAATACACGTTGCAAATTGAGGTTGTGCAGATTTCACGATGCGTGCTGGTGTTCGACGGGCCGGCAAACTTCCACTGCAGCCCTGTGAACGAGACTCATGCCGAGGTAGTGTTCCACCCCATCGTCGTCGGCGACCTGTCGGCAAGACTCATACTGCCCGACCGGGAGATCCGACTCGAAGGTATTGGGCTTCCAAATCCGTTTCGTCCTTCGGGACTGAACTTCGAGTTGCCACCCGATGTGTCGTACGAACCGTGGCTGTACCTTCACAACCCGCTCAGTACACCAGTGCGACTAAAAGAGGTGTACACCACGAATCCCTTGTTCTCTGTGGAAGTTCCTCCGGGCACCAGTTGGACCATTCCGGCGCACACCACCAGGCCCGTGGCTCGTGTTGGCATAGGTTTGGACAGACGATACGACATTTCATATCTTCGAGTGCGCAGTCTCAACGATGAAGTGTCACTCTACCTTCCTCTGCGACTTCTACCCGCCAACTTGGTGGATCCTACTCCCATTGGATTATTTTATCCGGAGCGAACCCTAGATATCGGTAAGTACAGAAATTACGTTTTCAACTTTGAGTCTACTTCAATTCCGTCGGTCATGTTACACCGCTTTGTCCAAACTTCTCCGGAATCAATCGAAACTCGACATTTTCCAACATTTTGCTCGAATATGCAGAGGGCAAATATGAAGTGAGTTACAAGTGCACATCTAAGATGCCTTTGCTGTTCTTTGGGTGTCGGATGTTTCATCGAAAAGCTCAAATGTGTACCTAGTGGCATCGTTTCGCTCGAGCTATGCTTTCTAGTTTTCGAGAACTAGAAGTGAACTTCGGAACCCTTCCGTCTTTCAAAAAAACTCTGGACCTTTTGGGGAACCGTAGCGTGGGACATTTGATTCGGCATGCCGGGACAGACGATTGCCAGGAAAGTCGAGAATTCGCCTAATGCCGTTCTGTTTTTGTTTGTTTGTCAGCGTAAATTACGTGGACGTTTCCGCATACGACGAGGAACGTACTCGATAGGTAGTCGACCGCCGGGACGTGTTCATAATCGGCGAGAATGAGTAGCCGAAGTGAATCATAGGAGAGGAACAGCAACGTGGCGCGCGATTTTCTGTCGCGTGATTTGTTCCGATGTATCGGCACCGCGCTGTCGTTGGCCCCTCCGTCTGGCCCGTGAATCCGAGAAGATTTTGGCGCCAAGATTTTTTTATTCGATGGCGGGCGAAAATCGCGCTTGTTCTTCGTTTCTTGTGTTCCTATCGGGAGAACATTTAGCTCACGATATGATGATGAATCGAATTCTACCTTCTGCTGAGTTTTCGGGCGGCAACCGAAAGCTTCTGCAGCTGCTGTATCTGCGGCGAGTGGGGACCATTCTTAGGAAACACCAGGAAGAAGCCAAAACAGCAAACCAGGGGAGCAAAGCGAAGAGAAACTGCCAATTTCAGAGCTGATTGGAGTTCGGAACAGGTGTTTGCTCGAGTTTTGGGAAGATTTTTCCCTTCTGAACGCACTATGATATCATTTTGGGATTAGCGCTGGCTAGAAATCCCGGATTGCTGCCGCTCGGGTGTTTTTTTCATTTCTAATCGCTTAATTCGAATCATCTTTTAGTTTCGTTCTCTTTCTGGGTTGAATTGAATGTTTTCCGCCTCGGACGACCAGTAACGGTTTCCGCCGAACGGCTCTGTGGGACTGTAGATTCGAGAGGAACGGTTGTCGATGATCAACGCGTGATGTTTCGTTCCATCAGAAACGACGACAGCCAGAAAAGCGCTCTCTGCCCTGTTTCTCGGTTCGTGTTTGTAAATATCAAGCCCGGCTAAGGGTAGGTCTTGTTGGTTTTCCGGGGATTGTTTTCGCCGGCGATACCGCGCTGCTGAATCATGCTCACTCCGATGGGGAAATCCGAGAGTTCTCGAAGGCCAGATACTCGGACTCAGCTCCGCGAGAATTCCCTACTTTCCTTCCCTGGATGTTGTCTTTTCGTGGAATTATCTCAAGCGCGAATTAGTCGTCGTTCGGAAAAATAGACTACATCGCTCATTCGCAGCAGTTCATGCGTTTCCGTATCCCAGCGGGCCTGTGTCTAATCGGATGCGCGTTTCACAAGTCAGCCGAAGATGAATGTCATCGGATGTTATCTTTATTAACAAAGTTCAGAGGCACATGCTGAGCTGTTTCCTGCCTACAACGCTCGAGTCTGCATGACATTCGATTCAATCTCGGAGAAAACCGCGATCCACAGTAGTCAGATCCTTCGTCAGTATTTTATGGTTATTCGCGCGAGAAATTAGAAGCATATTTCACGCCTTAGCATTCGCTCCGACAATTCAAGGTCTCTATCCGCCTGAATAAACCGTAGCCCGAGATGGAATGTCGAGTGGAACGAATGGCTGGTCTGCAGATGCACTGATGATAGCCTGGGAGGTACCTGGGGGAAGTTGGAAATTAGTCCCGCAGTGGCCGAGGGACCGAGGACGACATCAAGGTCATCAGCGTTTGCGGAAGTGAATCAGAGTTATCGCGTTAGCTTTTGAATGATTCATAATTTCATCCTTGTTGGGTCCTCATGCAAAGGCGAACATTCTCACACGCGCAGCTTGTTCTCCACTGCGCTCGTGGAAGAGAGACTCTGGAAGACGAAGAGGGAGAAAAGCTGGAAAAACTGAAGTCACCATTGCCGATTCGGCGGGACGTTAAAGGTTCATGGAATCACCTCGTTGACTCTCTTCATGCTTTTACGCAGCTTGAAAATCATTCAAACCAAGACCACAAGTTCAGGGAGACAATGCTACTGATATCGTCCGAACCTTCTGGGAATTTCGATCGTATCCAGCTGTATTGTTGCGTATTTCGAATTTTCCACACGATGCAGCCATCTGTGACCTTGTTCCCGAGAACGAGTGATACCGGCATATCCTGTCTATTCAAATATGCAAGCTCATTCAGCCTGAAAGCTCCCTTTGGTGAATTCGTACGAAACCTGCGATTTCGACCTATTACTCCCTGTTCTAGTGGATTCAATTCATATAGAGTGTTCTCCATGCGGTAGGAGACGCGCGATGTTGTCCATGATAGACGGTTAGCCATCGGTCATGTCTCGGCCAAGCGTTTTGTCGGAGGTTTTCCGTGGAGAGTCATTCTTCAGAGGCGGAGACGCTGCCGACGATAACGTCGTTGTCGAGGCGCATCCGGCGTTGACGAACAATAACACGAGACAATAGCATGAGATCGTTTTGAATTTCGCTCCGAAACATTAGACGCACTTCCTAAAGATTTCCCCTGAGTGACTAACGACCGTTTCTCAGAGCCGCCGTTGTCGTCGCGCGCTCGATTGGGAAGAAATCTGCTTTCGAGGACGACCGTTATCGACGTTTCTTTCCCCCCTCGGAATCCCCATGAACGATCGCGGTCGATTTGCGTGCTGTGTGGAACAAGGGTTCGCTTGTCTCCCGGTCTAGAACACCTTTACGGACACGTCGGAGTGCTCTCAGTTGAAACTTGGACATGGAGTAGCGTTTCGCAATCCGCACTTGTCAGTTCGTGGCTGCGCGGGCTTTGGCTCTTTGCCCAAGTCCGCAATCTCGAGCCCGCGTTTCAAATTGGAACGAGTCCGCGGGTATTTGCTGAAGCAAATTTCATGGAGCTTGGACACGAGCCCTCGTAATTAAACTCGAGTGGATTCATCATCCACTCCGAGATGCTAATCGGCGTTACGACATCGGTTTCAAGCGATCGGCGCGTAATCGATTCCTCGCTCCTTGATCCTGGCGATTGCGCTGCCATCACTGAAGCTTCGCAGATTTTCATCCCGTTTTGATTTGGAAGAATGCTTTCTGTTTTATGAGCTCCCACGTGACCTTGGCTGTTATGTTTTAAGATTGCTTTTGATCCCAGCTTGGATTTCTCTCCCATTCTCAGGGAGTATCGATCATGGGGAACCTTGCTCCCCGATTGTTACGACGAGGTCGTCCATCGATCCAGTGTTTCATCCGCTTTTGGAAATTCTCTGAATGTTTTCGTCTTCGCAACATTGATGAGATGTTTCTAACGAAGAACGGTCGTGAGTTCTTTCGATCGAATTTCTCAGGATAAGAATCTTCTTTTCCCCTGAACTCGCTGAAAATTTATCGAGCGGAGTGTTTCAAATGACGGTATGTTTAGTTCGAGCGGCTCGGGGCTGCCATTCAATCGGATGTTTATGTTCGAGAATGCCGTGCTTACCCTACTGTAGGCAGGGCACGTGATCTTTTTTTTCTCATCGTACGGGCTCATTGCAATCAGCTCGACCATCGCTTTGTGTGCCACTTTTATATTGACTCTTGATTTGGAGGTAACGCGTGTTCACAACGAAATGTCCCTGCTTGAGGCGTTAGCTTCAGATTTCATCGAAATTTGCTCGCCGAAATGGATGATCGATGCCTCTGAAAGTGAAGTTTTTGTCTCCTGAAAATGATTTGCATCGCATTCCACGGACGTGAGGGAATTCGAGATTAGATCGGTGGGAGATGGTCATATTTCGCGAATCGTCGCCTCCCTCTTCTAGTGAGCGAATAATTCATGAAATCATCTCAGAGTCCAGGAAAACTAGAAGCATCTCTTTTTTTGGCCGTTCGGGTCCAGATATGAGAGTTTGACGCAGAGGCGTGTTTTAGAGAAACACTTGTTTGGGTTCTGTGGCGGATGAAGCGAAACTGTTTTGAACGATTCCGACTTGAATCAGACGGCACAAATGAGCGCTGAGTTGCCGCTTGTAGGAATGTCGGAACACTTGAGAATAATTCGAGATAATTATTGAGCGATACCGCTCTAGAGTGCTAATGCAGCCGTCGTTTCTTTTGGAATTCTTTCCCGATCAGCAGTGCGGACCATATTTCGAATCCATTACCGCCGACATCTCCCAATTCGTTTCCTTTCGATGAGCTTCTGCGAGAGAATTTATGTAGAGTCGCGAAATCCTCATTTCATGTCTGTAGAGGCCGATAAAGTTATATTTCGCTGATTTTCCTTCGCTAATAAGTTATGAAAACTGGATGAGAAACAAACTCCATTCAGCAGTTTATTGTCTCTGGAAAGGCCTCGTCGAAATGAATTCTCTCACTGACGGGCGTGCATCCGACAAATGTTCACGAAAACAAGGCGTGTCAACGGAGCGAACTCAATTTTCCCTCTGAGCTCGATTTCCCCTCTCTGAATGGGGAAATATAGCTCAGGAGCTTCAAACTCTTTGACCAAGCTCATCGAGCGTTCCAACAAAAGATCGAACCCTTGTATTGACACGCGCTCCAGCTGGGTTCACGTGCCGCGGATGAAATAAAATTTCTCTCCGAAGCATAGAGCTTGACTTCTGGATGACAAAAAAAATCATCCCAACCACAGAATCGAACGGAGGATAACCGTCGGCGGTTAAGCGAGTGAATCGCAGGTTTCTGGGGATTCGAATCCAATCAAGGACGACGTTGCTCAACCTGCGATTTATGAAAACTGCGATGTGAACGCTTTCAGAAGACTGTAATGAAACCTCGCTGCGAGTTGAGTGACTCGAAAGTTCTCTGTAACGAGTCGATAGTCCCTTGGTATGTATATTCTCTATGAACACGGCTGCAGGGAAAAGGATGAGAGAAATCATTTCCTCTCGTACTATCCTCTAAGTTTAACATTAAATGGGAATCGATACTTCCCGTGAGAGCCCCTGTCTATGGTCCTTGAAGAGGAATTCCGCGATTTCGAGATTTAGGCCTACATTTTGGTTCTGAATTTATGATTCCATTCAGCGAGGGCGATGTCAAACCCGGTCTGATCCGTTTTCTCTTTGAACAGTCCCATATTTCAGTTTTTTTCTTCTTTCGGTTTCATTTTTTCTGTATTTCTCACAGCTGAACAGACGAAACACGATGCTACGCTCATGTGTCTGTCTCTCACTCCGCTTGTGTCTGTCTTAAGCTGTTCCACCCTTTCTCTCTCTCCCTTTATCCACCGTTCATGGATCGGCCGTGGCGGCGGCGGCGGCGTTGGGAACATTTCTGAACCTATGAAGCAGAACAGCGTTTCTCTGTAGGGTCGTAAGAAGTCCGCCGCCGGAGGTGAAGCTGGTGCCTGGTGCTTGATAGTCATCGGGTGTCCCTCACTTACAGCGAAGTCGTTAGCAGACGACAAAAACGCAACAGTCACTGTTCTGACTTCGCAAGTATGTTTTCGAAAATTCCGCCAGCGCCGCGCGGCGTCGCTATGACCGGCGCAACACTCGCGTAAGCGTCTGTGTAAGTAAGTCTATGAGCCCGTGCGCGCGC
Organism: Neoseiulus cucumeris; assembly: GCA_021527715.1. Taxonomy (NCBI): domain Eukaryota; kingdom Metazoa; phylum Arthropoda; class Arachnida; order Mesostigmata; family Phytoseiidae; genus Neoseiulus; species Neoseiulus cucumeris. Next base: position 2,794,670 of record JAJSRV010000035.1, on the reverse strand, counting down.
GCGCGCGACCAGTCGGCCAGCCAACCGAGCAGAGCCACGACGATATGAAATCTGCAGCTGTTGTTTGAAGGTCTCCCACCAAGATCGCCAAGAACGGACAAAAATTAGCACTGCTATGTTGGGCAGGACCGCATTTGCATTTTCGAAATGTCAGAACTTTCCAAGTGACAAAAAAAATGTACTTCGTCCACCGGTTTTGTTTTGCCCAAAACCGCGTTCCGGAATATCGAGGTCCCTTCCGATAATCTCGCGCCCCCATAACCTCAAGGGCTCTCGAAATCAGCATGCGGGAGATGGAATAAGCGATTCTTCCAAAATGACAGCCTCGTTTCATCGGGATGTCGGACAATGCGTACATTTGCGGGATGGATAATGTCATTGCTGCTCCGACTATTGGAGGATTCCACTGAGAGAGTTTGACAACAGGAGGAGTGGAGGAAATTGGATTTTTTTTAAATTTTGCAATCATGTCGTACTCCCGTTCCGGAAAGTCTCATATATCAACGTATGTAGAGCAATTAGGACATTATTTTCCTCATTAATAGTTCAATTAATCCGCGCTGGGCAGCCGGAGGTCC
>JAJSRV010000035.1:2056422-2190128 GCA_021527715.1 Neoseiulus cucumeris | reverse complement strand
CCTCGATGATACCCGGAAACAGAAAACACCGCAAAGTCCCCCGAATCAATCCCCTGATCTTTGGGTATTCTAAAGAATCGAGATATATCTCGGCTGACAAACCTTGGGGCACCGTCTTTCTGATTGGTCACTTCCACCAAGTGCCATTTCCAATTTTGGCAATCGGGAAAGCCGTCGGTTCCTTCCACGTTCGGAGCCTGGAATCGGAAGAGAACAAACACCCATGAGCACGCTCGCAATAACTCATTCTTTCTTCTCTTTGTCGTTACGATCAATGACATCGTCCATCCGTCGGTATGTTCTTGGAACTTTATGAAAGTTTACGAACCTCGAGCAACCACATGTCATACAACATCTCATCGGGCCCGCTGCAGCCTCCTAGAGGAACAACACTTTTGGTCAGTTTCGCTTCGTATTCTCAAACATTACTTATGGAAAAGTCGACAATAAGTTCGCCGTGATCTATGTAGTTGAACGATATTTCAGCACGTTCTCACCAATAATGAAAATATGATGATCATCCACTATGATTTGTGAGTGTCCGTATCTAGCTTTGGGTTTTCTGCCTTCTATCGCTTGTTTTCGCCACTGCATACTACGCAAATCGAGGAGCCAGATGTCATTCGACCTGTCGACAAAACGTTGTGTGAATCTCAGAGCGTAATGCACGCATATTGGAGCTTTCGTACGACGGCGTAGGATCATAGACATCGTTGTCTCTAAACTCACATGTTGTAAGGAGGACCCCGTCCGTCATCCAGAGCTTGTAGTCCGCCGAATAGAAGCATCAAGTTTGTTCGAAACAAAGCAGCTGAATGACCGGCAGTCGCTGGACAGAAACCTGTTCAATCGTATAGGAGATGTTAGTTAGGATATGTTGCAAGCGATCTCCGACAAAATTAGTTTTTGATCGCGGTAAGCTATTCAGTATAAATTCAACGAACCTGAGCTCTCTTGACGCGCCACTTCGGTCCAGCAGTTCAGAGCTGGGTCGAACAGATGAATTTTATCGAAAATACGCCATGACTGCAATGTAAAATGACATGTGAACTTCTGTTATACTCCGAGATATCTTTGCTTTTTACGATCATTTTCGCTATAAGGCAAGCTGATCGCAACTTGATCGGTGATTCGCCGCTCACAGCAAGATGGAAAATGTCTAAACCGAACTCTGAATGCTACTCACATTATACAACGGGTAGTAAGGTGAAGTGTGCGCCCAGCCTCCAAAGAGCACAAGTTTGCCTTTGTACGCTATTAGGGAAGAGCAAGCTTTTGGAGGCGGAGGCGTCCCGAACGACAACGGTCGGACCCAGACTCTTCGCGAAAGATCGAAAGACCTGGGAAGAAAACGAGTGTTAAATGAATGGGTGAAGCGACATGATACAGGATTTCACCTGAAAGTTTGTTCCCGCTCTGAAACTGTGGAGACGGAGGCTAATCAGTTGAAAATATTCACGCTGAGCCGCGAATTCGGAGAAATGAAACACAAAGTAACTCACCAGAGATCATTGTATGTTGTTGAAGTGTTTGACGTGCAACCACCGAAAATGTACATCTTCTTTCCTAGCACAGCACAAGCGTGGGAATGACGTTTCTGAATGCCTGGAAACGCGTGGACCAAATATATAGCATACTTTGGCTCTTCATATATTCACCAGTGAAACGAAGAGGTTTGAATAAACTGCAGGTATCCTGAAAAGTCATGTTTAGAATCTATATTCGGGGCATTAGCGTACATGAGGACATCCCAGGCTGAGGTCTTTTGATGAACCAATCCAGGGCTTGATTCTGAACTGCTTGAATCAGTCCACGTCTTTTTTTGTCCAAGGCACTTTTCGACAATTGGTTCCACAAATGATTCACCTGCAAATGCCGAGAAGGTGAATGATTGCATCACCGACACGAACAACTTCTAGAATATAAAACTCTCACTGATCCAGTCGCGTAAGCTCCTTTAAAGCGGTATCGGAGCCCCTGGGTCAAACTGACAGGTGTTGTCTCCACTCTCTCTAGAAGCGGATAAATACCTCCGCGTTTCGGAGGTCGGGATAAATCCAGGATCGGGGCTCCGATCAGTCGAAAATTGAACTCACCCGAGCGCATGATTCAAGATCAGAATACGGTGAGACGTGCAGAAGTATGTACTCCACAACATACTCTGGCAAGTCGCTCATCGAGGCCATGGTCGCTTTCTACAGAGGGTCACGAATCGCTGCGAACATTCCCCACACTCGTCCCGCCGCGATCAAAAGTGGAACTATCAACGCAGAATGGAGGACTCAGACCATTTGTTGATTGAGTGCAGCCATCGAATATCCGACAGCGGATGATTGAAGATCACCTGATCGGTGGCAGTCAATGCCTTCGGAACAGCTGCTAAAGTTGCACCAGAGTGCGAAATCCTTCACCTAACACCGCTCAAAATTTGGGAGCTGATCTTACTCATTGTATAAGTGGGGGTGAATAGAAATTCGCTTTCACAAACAGCTGAGAATCATCCATAGTCCACCGCAGGGACAGTGGAACATCTTCCTAGTCTCGAAGTGAATGGGAGAGGGCTCAACCAAAATGGCGGCGCCCAGTTCGAATTCGCGCGCAATAACACAGCAACGTCCCATGGATGTCAGATGGAGCCGCCTTTCCTCTCAAAATGACGCACCCGACCACTATCATTGACCGATTCCTCGATGTTCATGAGTATCACTCTCTGAAAGGAGATGTATTCCATGCCACTCTATGTACGACACCGGCACCGGTCTGTTTACGCTTCTGATCGGGTATAAGCTACCTTTTGGAGGATGTGCTGTCCCGTTTGACAATGTCCCGACACAGATCCTACACGAGACACCGAAAGTCCTGGATATGAGCCTTTCGAAGATGTTGAAAAACGGTCGTCTGAAGAGATCGAGTCCCACAAACCCGCGTCACGACTTTGGCGTTCCTTGAAAGTTTTCGGTTTTTGCTTGTTTTCTTTTCCCAAGTCGAAACTCCGGGTTATGCATACTGCTTATAAGATCAACCCTAGCGCGATAAGACAATTGCGTGAAAGAATTGTCTTCGTGTCGTGTCGCAACTTTGGTATTGAAGAGTCACCGAGGATCGCCCTATGCTGCTCTGAGAGATCGTGACTGTGCTATGGCGGAGATGAGTCTTCTCGTCTGCAGCAATGGAATACAAAAAGCTTCAGTGCGAGCAGGCGAGAAGTTTCCTCCGGATCGGCAAGAGACTTTTCTAATGTTATGGACGGTCGGAAGTAAAACATTATAGGCCTCATTCTCCTCAGAATATCTCAATTGCGGGAATGTAGAAATCCTCCTCATTGGGTCTGCGACATCTCGGCGCACCCCTTCCGGCGCTGTCGTTTCGGCGCGGCCTTTCCGGCGCAGCCACTTGGAGTTGGATTTCGCCGCGCTGTGTGGTCGGCGCCGAAGCGGTTGCGCTCGAACAGCGGCGCCAAAATGGATACGCCGAAATGGCTGCACCGAAACGACCGTGCCGAAATGTCGGAGGTAATTTTTTGATACCAGAGATCCACGATTTCTTTACCCTCTTAGCCAGGCTGGCCAACTCCGGTCCCTTTGGATCACCTTGCAAGAGTCTGTGACATGAAATTATCGGAACTCGATTCTTTTCAATTTCTCCAACTACAGAATATTAAAGAACGTGCAAACGTCGCTAATGTCCATTCATTGTCCGAGACCATGGTTTGGATGAGCAAAAGCCAATGCTTTGCACATTGGAAGACAGGAAGTGCAATATATGGAAGCATCGTCCGAAACAAAATCGAAAGTGTCGTGTTTCCCCCAAGTTACACCTCGGTCCTTTAGGACGTTAGTTGCGACGAAGACGAGGGAATCCCCAGACAGCGAATTGATGTTTCGTATGTCAACTCGGCAGTGCATATTTGTGAACGCAATTTTCTTCGCAAAGGATGGGAAGGAAGCCAGGTTTGACCCCAAAAGAACGGATCCATGTTGATAGATTGCATGCTGACCGATGAGCATGTTCTGACGCACGGTGAGCAAGCGCTGAGGTCCGAACGGTCCGAAACTCGCTATTTCCGAGTTCCGGAGCCATCTATATTTGTGCTCGAATCAAGGACTCAACGACCTGTCGGTGCACAGATAAATAATTTGGCGCACTTTGAAGGCAATAATGCGCATGAAATTCAAGGAGATGGGAGGTAAGCCGGAAAGAACCCAGGTTTTTCTCGAAGAGGCAGTCAGAATGATTCTGTCATAGTGTGGGAGCCGTTACCCGTTGCGCTACCTTCGACCTGGTGTTCATAAACACCATTTTGGAAGCGGATGACAACGGAGAACTCCTTGAGAGTCACCTGGAGCCGCAAACTCTTGAGGAAATCTGCAGAAACTTCGTTTTACAGCAAGATTATACGTCCGTTCGCACGGCGAAGACTATGGAAGGGTGGTTCATGCCGGGAGGGTTGAAGAATTCGGTCCAGACTTGAATGTCATTGGAAATCTTTGGGGAGAATTGGTTCGGCTCGTTCGGGCCAATGGAGAGCAATTCCCAAACGTTCAGAAATGTTCAGCCTTATTTGTCACATGGGCGTCTTGTCTCGTCTAGATTCCTTTCGATTTAGAAACCAAGATGTTCCTCAAATCGATAGGTATCAAGTTGTTCGATTCATCTTCTACAAAGCGCGATAATTATCACCAGATATCTTATGCAATATTCTTCCAAGTGGTTCTTTGGAACCTTCTCCGCTCTGCGAGACGTAATGATTTCGATAATATCCTCGTGATACGCGCAGAGTCGAACGATGCCCCTTATGCAACAATCACGGGGACAGAGTGAATCTCTTTCCATGGATGCACATGTGCCCGCGAGAACACTTTCTGTGACTGCCTGTGGGGAAATCCTCATCGGGGCGACCAATGAAGAATGCTGATGGTAACAGAATAAACTATTTCATAAATCATATCTTTCCGGGCGGATCATGCTATTCTATATCGTTCTATGACAGGATTTTTCCTGGCTCAAATCGCGATTCGAGTGACGACATTCCGCACGGAGAACTCGAACTGAATCAAAACAATGTCGCTGGCGCTGCAATCTCTTCTCCCCTTGCGCAATCTTCCACCGCCTTACACTTCTCTCGGCTGGAATATCAGCTGGAAGGACGGTGAACGCGTTTACTGCATGCCGAGCGCGTGCCGGTCCGACAGATCATTTCGGTGAGACACGATCTCGCCGTTATTCTTGTGTAATACTTTCTGTTTTGCATGAGCGTTTAACAATACTTGCTGCATCGAGAATAAACCACTTGTTTCATTCATTGTTACCATCGTGCAATGCACTCGCATTCTCATTCTTCGAAATTCATTTCTTCCTTCAAAACAGCAAGTTTCGATGTGAGAATTGAGAATGGCGAAAATCTAAGCGAAATGCCGCCCGGAACCAGAAAGAATGTTTCGCTGAAGCCACTCTCGGACGTCCATAGATGGCAGAGCCGCTGCAAATCACAAAACACGCTCCCATGAGAATTGAAGCTCGTTGCGGGTTTCAGGAGAGGATTGGATGCACGGACAAATGAAGAACTTAACCCCCCTTCGAACCGGTATCTCTGCTTCGCCGCAACCGCCACTGAAGTCTCTCAAACCTTGATTGATCCCAACCTTCATCGAGTACGGTGCGTTTCACGACTCCAAATTAAGAATGAAGAACTGTTGTTTTCGATCGAAAACCGCCAATGAACTGAATCAGTTTTTCAAACCGCAGGATCTCGACGCGGAGGGGCGGATCACTTCGTGGATTATTCTGATCTCCCTCTCTCTGAATAAAACCGAGACACTCCAATAAGTCAGTTGTTCATTCGAAAGTCTCCGCGAAACTTTTGAGAGTTCCACTTGGAAGCCATCTGTATTCTACCAGCGCGGTGCTTGCTCTCCAACACTTTTCGAGTTCCGAGGATTTTTGTGGAAAAAAGTGCCGCCAGTGACGAAATGGTTGCCATCAAGCTCGACGATGTCGCCAACGGAGTTTACAGCAGAGATGACGAAGGAGTCACAACCGAATCTTCTCATCTGACAACATTCACACTTGCGCCGGAATATAACCGAGCATCCGGCGACTTCGCGGACGGCCAGACCTTCCCTTCGGTACTGGCACCCCTTAATTCATATTGGACACTGTTTCCACTGCTCATCATGATTTTGATGATTCTGCTCTGGTTGTTAAGTGAACGGTTGCAGTGCGGTGATGGACGACTCAAAGTGGACGCTGAGCGTAAGGAGGACCTGCCAATTGAGATTGTCATCGATCCAGGGGCCGACGATGACCTCGTTGCTAGCAAACTTTAGAATTGTAATATAAAATAATAGCATAGGATATAATAAATTATTCCGGGAGTCGTCGAGTGAAAAACGATTCCCCAGATTCTTTATCAACCCGAATTCTCATTCAGAATCCGCAGAAGTCATGTTTCGAACAACTTCAACCAAAAGAGGTTCAGTTTCATTCTTCTGGAGGTGATTCGATCGTTGAGCCTAGGGGTCGCAATACCCGGTTCCTGGACCCGGGTCCGGACCCGGGTAGTTGGATCCTAGAGCAGATTTGGACCCGGTTCCGGAATTCTCAGAACCGGGTCCGCGATTTCTGGACCCGGGTACGAGATTTGGACCCGGGTCCACTTTCATTACCCGGGTCCGGAAATCTAGGAACCGGGTCCAATAGCTCCGGAACCGGGTATCGAGCTCGGACCCGGGTCCAAATCTATTACCCGGGTCCGGAAATCTCGGAACCGGGTCCGAATTTCACGGACCCGGGTATCTAATTCAGACCCGGGTCCAAATCCATTACCCGGGTCCGGAAATCTCGGACCCGATCCTGGACTTTTGGACTAGAGGTCGCAATACCCGGTTCCTGGATCCGGGTCCGGACCCGGGTAGTGGGACCCCTAGAGCGAAAGTCCAGGCTCGGGTCCGAGATTTCCGGACCCGGGTAATGGATTTGGACCCGGGTCTGAATTCGATACCCGGGTCCGTGAAATTTGGACCCGGTTCCGAGATTTCCGGACCCGGGTAATAGATTTGGACCCGGGTCCGAGCTCGATACCCGGTTCCGGAGCTATTGGACCCGGGTCTGGAAACTCCGGACCCGGGTAATGAAACAAGACCCGGGTCCAAATTTCGTACCCGGGTCCAGAAATTTCGTACCCGGGTCCAGAAATTGCGGACCCGGGTATCGGACTCGGACCCGGGTCCGGACCCGGGTCCTATTACCCGGGTAATTGCGACCCCTAGTTGAGCCCAGTACTTTGCATGAGAACGAGATCTTCGAGTTTTGACACAGTACTGTGTAGGTGCTTTCGATTATGGAAACCGATGCTCGAAAATTGATGCTGTTGCCGATCTGGGGCGTACACAGTCTCGCGTCCTACCCAGAGAGTCCGCTCAGAGACACCGCAGAGTTCTCTCTTCCACTTCTGGAAGTGTCTCGGTCAATTTCAGGCTGTTTTAGCCATTGATCGATCCATGGAGTAACGAAAGCTTGCTCTGCCGGATAACATTTGTTGGCGAATTCAATCAATGTCTCTTCCCTTGACCGACCAGAGAGCTGAAAGAGCCTTTTCGAAACCGTCGGGACCGACTCAACGCTCGAGTGTTTGATTTCCTCTAGAATGGACCACTTCGGTGCTGAGCTTCCGGAGCTCTCGAGCGAGGTTCCCTGGAGGTTCTGAGTTTCGATTTGGAGCTCATCGAGTTATGCCTTGCTCGAACGGATGCCTGATAATCCTGCCCTGTTGGATTCTGAGGATTGAGAGAGCCTCTGGCTTAAAGTTCGCGCGAACACACTCGAAAATTAAGGCCCCAGAAGAAGATCAAATCTCGCAACATGAGTAACCAATGTCGAATTGCTGAAAAAAAACATTTCCTCGGACCGATACGCGCGAATCGCTTGCACTCTCGTCGGTGTTCGCGAGTTCAAAGTATTCTATCCCGAAGCAGCTCGGTATGAATTGAAAGTTAATGCGCCTTCTGGTGTTCAAATCGTAGAGAACGAATCTTGTTGTCGAATCCGCTGGGGTGACTACGGACCTGTTTTGACCACGTACTATCGTTTCGCCGAGTAAAGAAGACGGTCTTCATGAAGATAGATGAAGCCAATCGCGAACGCAAATCATCATCTCGAGGAGAGGAATGAGTGTGCTAAACCCCATGTATCATTCGAGAGCACTGAGTGAGACCAAGAACTGCCGGTGAAAGAAGCCCGTAGAAATTCAGATCGATTCAGGCGGAGGGTGGATCAAGTGAGTTAGTCGAGACCTCATTTTCAGAGGATGAGGAATAACACGTCCCATAGTCCCAGAAAATCGAGAGAAGAACCTCAAAAAAAATTGATCTCGGGGAGTCGGGTAGAAGATTTCGGAGAAGTTTTCGTTTTGTCGAAGGAATTCGGTGTGACCCGGGTGCACACGGAAGTCTGCTGGAGCTTAACGGTGCGTCTCGGCTCTTCAATATCCTTGGCAGCAGCTTCGAGACTTCTCTGATAGAAATCAAAGATCGCCGAAGTAACAGATTGGTTTTCAGTTAAAATCGAACCAAGTATACAAACCCGGCGTGGATTTCGCCCAGCGCACGCCCAGATTTCTCGAAGCCCCATGGTTCAAGTTGATCACCTCCTCCCTGAATGAGTCGCATTCAGAACTCTCTCCGGAGGTTGTATCCTCAAGAATGCCCTTTCTACAGCGCAATCGACCTCGCCATGTCTGCTCTGTATAAAGGCGAATTTCTCGACCGAGCAAAGCAACCGTTCCAGAGTCTTCAACCGAGAATCTCCACGATGTCGACGCCAGAAGGTCAAGAGTTGAAGGAAGCCATCTTCTGCGGCTTTCGTGCAGGATACACAGCCGAAGACCTCATTTATTTCTTCGGCTTCTCGAGCCGACTAGTGTATCGCCTTCAGAAGCTGTTCGATGAAGAGACCGCCGAAGAGGACGAGGAAATCGTTGTGGACTGAAAGTTCTAAAAAGAGCTTGACGAAGAGCTCCTAAGACATTTCCCCGTTCCCAAGACTCTTGGAGCATAACGAGACCCACCTCTGCCGCGACTGTGGAAATTCGCGACGAAAGAGTCACGACCCGGTGGACGATTCCTGAATGTTCTTACGATTGCTGTTCGGATGTGGATGAGAGGAAATTGTCAAATGAATAAATATCTATTGGATCTATGGAATTCTATTGGACCTTTTCTGGTAAATGGTGAATGGTGAATTACTCACACCATAATCATGGTAATAAAAGCATTTACGAGTAAATGGTGAATGATCTCACATTCTTTAAAACAAGTTCCTCAAGACGCTGATTCAGGAGCGAGTTCTTCTCAGCAGATCCGGTCACTGTTTCCGGGAGCTGGTTACAGGGTGGACACCGTTGAACCCACTCCTCTTCCTACCTGCCTTAGTATCTTCAGTAAGGTTCGGATGTCTACTCAGGTGTGCATCGATTGACGCTCGACGACTTTCAATCGAGAGGAGGTACCTTAGTCACCTAATTCCCTAGGACCTTGGTGATTAACTAAGGTTTGACTAAGGTAACTAAGGTACCTTAGTACCTTCAGTGAGGTTCGGATGTCTACACACGAGCATCCTGAGGAACACCCTAGCTGGGACAACCCTGGAACCCGAGGATTTCCACGAAGTTGACGGCTTCAGTAACTGGAAGGATCATCCCAGAGTCTTCAACCAAGAGCAAATACGTGGAAACTCTCGAAATGTAGGTTCGAAGCTGAAGGAAGAAGCTTGTGTACAGGTTGCAGAAGCCCTTCATCGAACATCTCTCCAGAAATACGAGGAGGTAGTGGTCGACTGAATGGAGATAAAAGAGCTGGGCTCGGGGAATCTATGGCTGGCCTGAAGTCTTTGCAACCGGAGGCATTTCTGCGGAATTTCATCGGATTCCAATCTCGCAACATTGCTGGAGACCGCCATGTTCGAGGCATGCGCCATGTTATTTTCGATCGAAAACCGCCAATGAACTGAATCAGTTCTCAAGACCCCAGGATCTCACGAGGGCGGATCACTTTGTGGAATATTCTGAAAGCCTCCGCCCTCTCTCGCTCTGAATAAAACCGAAACACCTCAATAAGTCAGTTGTTCATTCGAAAGTCTCCGCGAAACTTTTGAGAGTTCCACTCGAAAGCCGTCTCTATTCTAGTAGCGCGGTGCTCGCTCACCAACACCCTTGTGCTCAAAGGATTTTTGTGGAAAAAAGTGTCGCCAGTGACGAAATGGTTGCAATCAAGCTCGACGATGTTGCGGACGGAGTTTACGGCAGAGTTGATGAAGGGGCCACGACCGAATCTTCTCATCTGACAACTTTCACTCTTGCACCGGATTACAACAAAGCATTCGCGGAGTACGTGGACGGCCAAACTTTCCCTTCGGTATTGGCGCCCCTTAATTCATACTGGACACTGTTTCCACTGCTGATCATGATTTCGATGATTCTGCTCTGGTTGTTAAGTGAACGGTTCCCGTGCGGTGATGGACGACTGAAAGTGGACTCTGAGCGTAAGGAACACCTGACAATTGAGACAGTCATCGATCCAAGAGCCGACGATGACCTCGTTGCTAGCAAACTTTAGAATTGTGACATCAAAGTATAGTATAAGATATAATAAATTATTCGGGAAATCGTCGTCGGCAGCATGATTTCCTAGAGCCTATCTACACCCGTTCTCTCATTCAGGATCCGCTGAAGTAATGATTTGAAAAATTTCGACTGGAAGAGGTTTGAGTTTTATTTCTTTGATTCTCTCTCTATCGTGGAGCCGAGTAATCTGCAAGAACAAGGACCCGGATTCTTTATTTTCCTCTTCTAGAAATGTCTCTTCAAATCTCAGGCTGTTTCATCCGTATCTCGATTCACGAACTAATGAACGCTCGTTTCGGTGGACAGCATTCCGTGGCAACTCCAATCAATGTCTTTTCTCTTGACCGACCAGACAGCTGAATGAGCCTCCCGAAGCCTTCGAGATCGACTCACCGCACATGTTTTCAATGTTCTCTACAGCGGACCAGTTCGGTGCTGAGCTTTCAAAAGGAGCGTAAATGCATCCGCCAAGTCACTGGAAGACGCCCGTAATAATTCAGAAAGATTTAGATTGATCGTTGATTAGAAAAGTTGGTCTCGACTTTATTTCCAAGAAATCGAGCAAAAAACTTTCAATATCGGACGATTTTCAGGTGAACACGTATTTCACTTGAAGTTCAACAGCGCTTCTTGGGTATTCGATGTCCCTGGCGACAGATCCCACGGAATTCGAATCGGAGAGTGTTCGAATTCGTTTGAAATTTCCCACAGCCCGTAGGGGGAAGTGCACCTGGAAGTTTCAGCTCGATAACCCTCCTAAATTCTGAGATTCTGTTAAGATGAGAGTCTATGGCAATTCGGTTTTCACGTCAGAACTCATCAGGTTCTGAAAACTCCTCGTCGTGGCTCATCGCAAAGTCAACTCCTTTGTTAGCTATCGTTTAGGACCAAACCAGGATTTGTTCAATTCCAACAACTCGAGATATTTTCGAGCTGACTGAAACGTATGTGAAGACCCTTGCACGCATTCCCAAACCACACGTTGGCACATGGACGCTTCTGCTGTGGGAGGAGCGGTTGTTTCAAACTCAACGGTGACGATAGTGACTCAGCGGAGACACAATGTTCACAAATGGTATTTATATAGGTAATTGAATTGTAGCATTGTAAGCGTTAACGAAAGAGTCTTAAACGACCCCTTCAGAAAAGTATAACACCCTTTCCTCACGGGCAGACTTCGGTCTTCGATGAGCTCGAAATCGTCGGAGCTTCATAACTGTTTCGTCGTCAAAGAATTCTATGGCCTCGGAAGCCTGTGCTGTCGCGGGAGATGCTCTGCCGCTCCCCCTGATGGCATGACGATTGAACGTCATCCACGTTTTCTTCAATTCTGACGATATCTGAAGTTGGCGGAATCTAGGCTAGACTACAACTCTGGAAAGGGTCGCGACAAGCAAATTTGAAAACTCTACGACTCGGATTGGGTGGGATCTGAGCTCATTTTCGAAAACAAGTGTCGCAAAAGTCGGAAATTTTGCGAAGATGAAGAAGGAAGCGTCCGGCAAGATTCCCCACTCGTACAAAATTCTCAAATCTACTCTCTGCGGGTTTCGGCACTCTGCTGGAGGGGCAGAGTTTGCCGAGTGCAAGTTGAGATTATTCGGAGGTTCATGATTCAAGTTCGAACTCCTCTTTGCGTGAGTTGCACCCGGAATTCTCTCCGAAGGTTGTAACCTCAAGGTCGCCCCTTCTGAAGCGCAATCGACCTCGTCGTGTCTGCTCTGTATAAAAGCGAATCTCTCGATCAAGCAAAACAATCGTTCCAGAGTCTTCAACCGAGAATCTCCACGATGTCGACGCCAGAAGGTCAAGAGTTGAAGGAAGCCATCTTCTGCGGCTTTCGAGCAGGATACACAGCCGAAGACCTCATTTATCTCTTCGGCTTCTCGAGCCGACTAGTGTATCGCCTACAGAAGCTGTTCGATGAAGAGACCGCCGAAGAGGACGAGGAAATCGTTGTGGACTGAAAGTTCTAAAAAGAGCTTGGCGAAGGGCTCCCAAAGACACTTCCCCGTTCCCAAGACTCTTGGAGCACAACGAGACCCACCTCTGCCGCTACTGTGGGAATTTGCGACGAGAGAGTTACGACCCGGTGGACGATTCCTGGATGTTCTTACGATTCCTGTTCGGATGCTGATGGGAGGAGACTGTCAAATAAATAAATAAATTCCAGAGAAGGAAATTCTATTGAACGCATCCTCTTTCTCCACTCACAGTGTTCTTTGGGGGAGGCTCTGAATTGAATTGGCGTGAGCTCGAAGTGAATCCACTATGAGAGGAGCTTCGAAGACCCGCAGAAATGATGCATGCAGATTTGAGCTCCCTTTGTTTCCCGCAAGATGGTTTGATTTGGGAACAGAAATTATGGACGGGAAAAAGTCCCGCGTCTATGCACCGCCCATCATTCGGCATGGAATGTCCTCGATTTGGGTTGATGTCCTCGACAAATAAAGTTCTGGAGGGATCGCGATGAGAGCGCCGAACGTGCAAGTGCGTGAATGATGCGATGTCGATGGCGACAGCTACAGCACGTCAGTCAGTTCAATTTCAAGAAGGGAGCTGGAGTGAGACAATTCTGTCATCAGCTAACCAGGTACGAATTTAGCTGTTTTCGAATGCCGCGTCAACGAGCGACGAACTCACGAATAGGATCTAGGGAAAGTTTTCTGTCATTGGATGAGATGCACGGATTGATCTGCCAACCAAGTCCATTGGGAAAAACTACGCTTAGGCTCGCCTTGACTAGAGACGGACCCCTTCTCATCCAGGACGTCAGATTCTTATCGATTTATGTATATCGAGTTTTCGGGGCGGATAGATTCGCTGTCAGTTTCAATCCAATCAATTGACAAATTTGCTCCCAATTCGTCATCTTAAGATTGCGAAATTATCTCGTCAAGTATCAGAGCTCTCGTTCGACATCCTATTAAGCGAAGATCTCGAATCTTACCCACTCTTGGAGTCCATTGAACGGGACAATACTGCTTATTTGTTAATGCTCAGGACAGGATTTCTGTGCGTCCAAGTATGGATCTCAGGGAGTTTGATGTTCGAAGCGATTGGAGTTAATTTCCGTGAGTTTAGACCTTGAGTCGATTGCCTCGCGAAAAAAGTGCACGGCCATTACGAAGACAGGAATTATCGCTCTCGGATGCAAAAAATCCAAGCTGCCGTTTGAGCTGAACGTCTCCTTTGAAGCACAACCATCTTTTCCGAGCCGAGGGCCTCCACAAATGTGACAGCTACAGTAACTTAACGAATCGTTCCAGGGTCTCCAACCAAGAGCAACGACGCGATTCAGGATTTCTCATCTCATTTGACAACTTTCACACTTGCGCCGGATTACAACAAGTAATCCGCGGACTATGCGGACGGCCAGAGCTTCTCATCGGTTCTGGCACCCCTGAATTCGTACCGGATACTGTTCCCGCTGCTCATCATGACTTTGATGCTCCTGCTCTGGTTGCTGAGTGAACCACAGAAGGTCCAGAGCTGAAGGAAGCCATCTTCGTCGATGTCCGAGATGATTTCACAGCCGAGGAGCTGATCGATCTGGCTTGTGTACAGGTTACCTGGCTCTGCCGGTGGAAGCATTTCTTTGGAACTCCACCGGATTCCGATCTCGCAACAGTGCAGGAGGCTGCCGGCATTTTCGCTTGGATATTGTCATCAAGAGGCTCTACCTTTAATAAATATCTTGCGAGGAGAATGTTACCATAGTTTCTGTCTTCCATTTATCGCTTGAACTCTCTCTCTTATGAAATGATTTCCTCAAATGCCTTATTCGGAGCCGACGTCGGAACATCTCGAAGGATCGAAGGCGGGCAAATAACTCGCCGCGTCAAAAAGTCATGTAGAAAGCATCGAGGAGTCTCTTTATTTCCGACAACTTGCTCTTTCTTACGCAGAATGTAGAAATATGTTCCGGAGTGGAACAGCTGTGTTCAAAGTTCCTCAATCCGGGAACCTTGCGAAGCTCAACAGAATTTCCGTGAATCTCCTTTACTGCACTTGTTGTATGAAAATCTCTCTTCTCCCTATTGGTGCTCTTCGAAAGATGAATTCCTCCGGAGTTTCAGGAGGCAGACCTCTATCGGTCCACAATCCAAAGAGGAGTTGACGATTCCAATCTGCCAGAAGTCAATGAGTTTCAACTAAGCCGAGGACTCCGTCATGGTTCCTACCCGCAAACATTGCCCGAGTCTGGCAGGCGTGCGTCGTCTGCTCCAACATCAAAAGGATTGTGCTACCGCTCTCATTCTGAGCCTTGGGATTTTGAAACTTTGCATTTCGGGAGGCAGTAGCATAGACATGGCCCAAGCTTCGGTTTTCCATTTGTGGTTGTTGTCTACCCTCCAGGATCCAGATCATGAAATCTAGACTTCATTTGGTTCTCTGTAACCCGGGGCGAAGTTCTCTGATCCAAATACTCACGATCGAGCGGTGTTGATTTTATCTGTGGGTGTGCGTCTTCGGAGACGCCGAGCTCAGCAACGGCTTCCGACCGGCCATTAAGATTCGCATTCCAGGTGATCAGAAAACGAACCATCGACCCGCAATCGCGCACCGAGTATCGATCGACAGCTGGTATTTTTTTTCCAGGTCTTTCATTGGTTGGATTTCTTCTATTTTTCTTTTGGAGTCTGAATCTCGTGGACCTTCCGAGCGAATACGATCCCATGAGCTAAATGCTATTCGATTTCTTTCATTACGTATGAGCATTCCGATCCAGGGGTCCTCTTTTGATCGCAGCCTCCATATGAAGGCCATTTGAGGCCGCAGCCTGGTATTCGATTGAGTGTGGCTGCCCATTACCGGCGCGGGAAATGACTCGAGCGAACGCTTACGACGTTTCCACGAAGCCGAATTTCGCACAGGTGTTGATAATCTCCTGTGCGAGAGTTTTCATGACGGGCATTCGTTTGGAATCGAAGCGACGTTTCACTGAAAAACACGGTCCCTCCACAAGTGTAGGAAAAGCAAAACAATGTCAACTTGAGTGGTCCCGATGGGTTCTACATCTATGACCCAGTTCTGGGGAGAGAACTTCGATTCCGTTCCAAGAGATAGTCTGCAGGTGAACCAGTTTTGTTCCAAAACGACCAGCCGTCGCAGAGATTCGGGGGAAATCATCTCGTGTTCCCGGGAAATCCCAGAATGCTGTTGGTAGTGTTCGGAAAAGCGTCCTCGTTTTGATCGATAAGAAATCAGAACGTTTGCACTCAAATGGATTTTGTTATCCATCTTGTTTAAAGTGTCTTTCTGAGAAAAAATGGGGATGTGAATAATGAGAACATCGCTTCCTTTGAATCATATATGATTTGTTTTTTCTCAGATTATGGATTCTATAATTTGAATATTCAGTTGAATTTTGAAAGTGTTCACGAGTACCGTGAGAAAAACCATTCGATCATAGGAGTACGCGAAAACGTCAAGGCTACCGGGGCATCAGAACGCTTCTTGCAATGATTGGGAGCAGCTGATGATGTTTCTTGCTCTCAATCACGGCAAGATTTGGTCGATCGAAGTAAACGTCATTCACTCATCGAATATCGATTCAGAAACTACGTGCGCCATTGGAACCGGAGCCAAGAGGCACCGAATGACCGCTCCGCCCCGGGCAACCCTCTGTTTCGGTATGTCTGGATTTGATTTTCGGGGACCATTCGCAGAGAGGCCCAAGCCTTTGGCTGGACTCCATCGTAAGGCATGAGTCTTCTAAGTTACGCAGGTTCCAGAAGCAGTCCCGCTCGTTCAGCTCATTCGGGCACCGAGGAAAGGCGATCCCAAGGATAAGCTCATCAAGGGAATCTTTGGCAGACAGGTCCACGATATGACCTGAGGAGGATGCAACCGGGGAGAATGAGATTCAGCGAAAGAGTACGACGGTACAATTGTTACACGGAGCGAGTGAAGTGTGTTTGACGCCGCTGGTGACGACCGAGCAGGAGAAGAGGAAGGTAAGGAACAAGGGACAAGACGACGATGTCAACAACGGGGACGATTCAATGCTTGTCAGATCCACTCGGACAAAACTCTATTTACCCGGTTGCCTGTCGGTCTGAGCTCTGCAGCAGACCTGTCCATAACCATGACGGCTACGATGTCGCATAGAGCTCACAAAAAGCAAGCAAAACATCGAATACTAATGATGCCATCGGCTTGCTGACTGAATCTTTCCGGATTTATCCGTCGCGCAAGGAGAGTCAGCCTTGTTGCTTGCTGCTCGAAAGAACTTATTATTTCTATCCGGAACGTTCAGTACCGTGGACGTATTTCAGTGTTTTCATCCACGCCCTTGAGTGAATCGTTCGATGATTTCGAATTCAAGTCTTCGAACTTCGAACTCTGTCATCCATCCCACTTTAGTTCGAGATCAGGTGAGAGCTGAAGAAGTATCGCATAACTGGCACGGTCGGATGTCGACTTACGTCGCTTCTGCGATGACCAATTGACGATTGCGTGCGTCGAGGTCTGAGTGGACATAGATTACATGAACGAAGGTTCAAAATGACATTTGTGGCAGAGGAATCGATAACAATGACCTGCTGTGTTCATCGTATTTTTAGTCGCCGAAGGCATTTGAAGCATTACTCGGAACAAATGCTTAAGTCCGAGAAAATCGTGAAGCTGCCATGAGCACGGAAAAGACTCACCTGAATGCACTTTGGCACTTCTTCCGAAATGGGGCTCATTTTTGAATTCTTGAACTGAAAAAAGCTCCCGGATCTCCTGTTCCCATCGTGAATCAATTTCTGATCTTATGAATCGATCAGAGAATGCAAAAAATGAGAAGATAATAGAGCTGGATATCGAAAAACTGAATGCACTTATCCATGTTTTACGATTTTTCGCTCATTTTGACGAGAAACCAACCCCAAACTGCGACAAATGGCGGTATGAACGGTATCGACGTTTCGGGTGATACTCCGAGACATTTTGAATCATTGTCGGAAATCATCTCGTTTTCTTCGAAATTGTCACAACGACACATTTCCCGAGCGACGCTTCAATTGCAAGGATGAGAATTAGGTGAACAACATCGATCTCGGTGTTGTGTTTTCCTCTCTAGTCCCCGATCAACTTCCCGACACGCAACCACATCGTCGAAGGACGTGGAATGCTATGGCTGGCTGAGAATCAGGAAATGCATTCTCGAGAAGAACTCCTTGTTCGACGGTTAAGCCTCAGATCTCTCCACAAGCTCCGATGATACTTTCTTTGGTCATGATTGACTCTGTTAGCGCGCCCTCCATATTGCGTCAAAAAAGTAAATCGAATTTCGGAAAGTCTTCACCGAGTATGATTCGAGATGAGTTCGACGCATCGATTCTTCGTGAAGTTTCATCTGCTCGCAGTGACGGATTGTGATCGTGAGGTAACGAATTTCAGTGTTCTCCTATATAAACTGCGTGTATTCGTTGTCAACAATCCTCGATCAGTTCTGGCCTCTTGATTTTTATCATAAACAAGTTCTAAAATACTGGAACTCCCTCGCAGAGAAGGGCTCGCTCATGGATCGTGGAGAACTTTTCCTGTGTGCATGAGTTCAATGGACAGCGGGGGCCTCGAATTGGAAGGCCATCCTGAGATCTGATCATGATATCCTTCTTATCTCTAACGACTTTGAGATAAAAGCTAGAGCTGGAATGTGAGAATGAGACTAAATTTCTTACCTTCGCCTCACCACGAAACAAACACTGCATTGTAGCAATGAATGAATGACTCCAGGGCTAGCAGCGAAAAGCTGGTAATGTTTTCTGCCGAATTTGGATCTCAGTGAGCTCCCCGTGGTCTCGTTCAAATGACGCCGCGCCGTTCGACAAGCAGCTGCGCCATCATTTGTTTCGAAGTTCATCGAGAGTCACAGCAATGGATAAATTAATCAAGAGCTCTAATAATAGTTTCAGAACGAGCGATTATCCGTTGTTTGACGTAACGAACCAACGCTTCATCGAATCGGTGACAAATTGACGTCAACGAGCAGATTTTCCGAAACGAAGTGCTTCTCGAATATAATTTCACATCGACCGTGTACGTCAAAGAGCAGAGAGACTAAAATGATCGAAGTAATCATCGATGAGAATCGAAATCATTGGAAATTCAATCGACGGGAGGGCCGTGTGGAGTGCAGGGTGGTGTGCACCACGCGATTCTGCGATTTCTGTGCGTGAGGAAGAAAGGAGATGCGGTCAGAAAACTGGGGGTGCCTAAGGGAGCCCTGCTGGCTGTATAGATGTTCGCTCAAAACAAAAGAAATCACAAAAAAGGGAGCGAGTTCAAAGCGGAAAAAGTGGGAGCGAGTTCGTGGGAGGAGGAAATCGAGAACGGGACGCGGATGAGGTAAAGAATCCCGCCGTTCGCTCGCCTGTCTTCAAGGGCGGCCAGATCAAGGGAATCATCTCCCAGGAGATGAAATTCGTTGTCGTTGTGAATTTTGAATTTTGACTCAGAACGGTGCAGCGTAGGAAAGAGAAAACTTCCCCAACGAAATCGATTTCGTGTCCCGAGGCACCGCTGAAGTTACGTTGCTTGAAATTTCCTCCAGCGTCGACTCGAGCTCTACGAAATTCAGATCGGGAACACAGACTCGCAGCGCCCCTTTGTTTCCCAGGGAGGAGGCTTCCTCTCGCTGTCGCCGGATCGACCTCGATTCTATTCGCCAGACCAGGTACCTGAACAGACACCCCCCAGAGACACACGGTCTCCGAGCGGCGGCGGCGGCGGCATCGTCGGTCGGGAGGTGTAACAAGCTCCGGGACCCGGCTGAAACAAAAACACCTTTCTACATCTCGAGTCCGACGGGAACAAAACGAGTGGTAAAAGTTCCAACTGTGACGGAAGAAACTCGTCCAGCGAACTAAACTTTTGACAGCCGTGAACAAACTTACCCAGGCGTTAAGTTCCGATGTGCCTCTGGCCTTTCAACGTCAGGCAGATGAGAACTGAACATCTCGTTCGCGATTCGGCTCAGGTGTATTCCATCAATTCCTTCCGAGAAGTCACCTGTTCTTCATCTATGTTTTCAATCACCGATATGGCTCCCTCAGATCCGTCGGAAAAAAGGAGAATAAGGAGAACACGACGAAGGGATGGAGCTTTCTCCTAATTTGCGGAACTTACTCTGATTCGTTTGAAGATTTCAGCCGTGTTGCTGGCACAGCACTCCATCTCAGTCTTCAGCTAGACCATGTGTCACCGACATGGAAGGCAAACGTGAACTGCTGTTGACGCATGTCTCGTAGACGACACCCGTCGTGGCATCCTGGAACACTAATGAAGAGTTTTTGAGACGTCTGCGGACGAAATTCAAACCGCGATGGACATAAATCGCAAAGTTGAAGTACAGGTGCGCTCGATCTGAGCATTTTTCCCCATTCGATTTCGATACAGAACTCCTTCTCAGCGTTGAAGTTGCAAACTCATACTTTTGGAGTTATCTTTCTATCCGCCCTCTTTTTCTCCTGCGTCCCTTTCTCTTCGGATGTGCACTGTTCCATTATCTTATTCCCCTCCCCCCTCCCATCCCCCAACTCCATCCTGAGCTGTTGTCCCCCACGAAGCTGTATTTTCGTTCCCTCTTGTTCTTGATCGCTTGGTTCCTCAAACGAAATTCAGCTTTTAATGAGTTCGTTCTTTCTCTTGTCCTCTTTTCGGTCTGAGTGGTTTCATATGTGGGTATTTGAATAAGTCAGTGAGTGGGTCACTACCCTTGCATGGTTTCTGATTTGCTCTTTTCCGCTCCCTCACACAGTCCACTCAAACGTTGGGTGCTGCGGGTGCGGCTTCGAAGGGGTTTCTTCAATTACGCAACTCACAGATAAATGAATAGATTCTGAAATCAACAGCGGACAGAGTTCAACAGAATCCACCCCGTGACAAACTCGATAAGCTGGCAAAGTACCTGGAAATTGTTCTTTCTGAAAGTGTAAGTCTCTCCTGAGTTTTCGGAGAGAAACTGAACTCTAGTGGAGAGAGACGTTATGTTGAGTTGGTAGCCTACGAGCCCACTCAGGCCGTAACTAAATAACGGGATGGCCCTCTCTAGATTCCTCCAGCCACTTTTGCCTGGCCCGGAACCTGGGAACAACGGCGACGACAAGGGAGGAGCAAGAGTCAGGAGATTTGCTGTCATCTTCGGTCGGCCACGGTTCGTTCAATTTCGAATGGTACCTCGGTGCCGAGCCCGGTATTCGACTTCGACTTCAGCGTAGGCTTCGTTGGACGGGTGGTCTCTGTTGTTGTATTTCTCGAGGGAATCGGTCGTCGCCGCTACCTCAGTCGGTGGCAGCCAGCTTGAGCAGCGAATCGGGGTGAATTTATGGCCGACGGTAGAATCAGCCGACTGCGTAGCGGCTCTGGCGTGCCTTGTTGGCTGAACGGCGGCGGCGGCGGCGGCGGCAGCGGCGGGTTGGTGACTAGCGAACAATGCCGACTCGTCGAGCGAAGGCGAAAGGGGCCAAGTAGTAAGTTCGATGAGGAGAAAGCGATGGACGGCAAAAAGGAAGAACGAAGGAAAGAAACCGGACGACCGTTTGCTTGGTGGGTGGGTGGGAGGGAGGCCAGTTGGGCGGGCGTTCGAAGTCGAGTTTGGCCGACGACAAAATTCGCTTATTTCTTTGATTGGGCCCAAGTTGAGACAAATTTAAAAACTTTTCTCATAAAGCAGCCAGTCAAGCACCCAGTCGGCCTAACGGACGAGGGTGGGGAACAACGAACCCTGTGCTCCGCGAACGTGCCCACGGCGATTCTGAAGACTTTCCATTCGAAAAGGGATCCTTGCAGGAATGGTGGGGAAGGGGGACCGAAGGAAACAAAAAGGAGGTTTAGCGAGAGGAAGAGTTGCGGTGACCAGAGGAACCAACAAAAATGAGGGAAATCCAGTTTTGAGAGGAAAAAAGGCAGTTTCCCACAGTTTTTGTAAGGAAAAGCTGGAATGTGAAGAGAGGTACGAAGTTGCTCGCACCGGAACAGGAGGCGAAGGATAGCGAACTCCTGATTAGAGGTTCGCGCACTCCTCGATTCAGGGAGCGGCTCGATGTTCGAATCTGAACGATTTTCAACGCGAAAACAGGAGAATGCGATAAGAAATCCGTTTTGCGTCATCGCGGCTTCCTCGTAGGCGCCCCCGTTGCTCGCGGCGTTGTGCCCTTGTTGACTTTGTGCATTCGCGTAGAGAAGGAAGACCGAGGAGAAGCTACTAATTCGTTAAGTGCTTGTTCCGAGAGAAACTCTGTATCTCGCCCGTCCGCTCGTTCATCCGGTTGAGAATGAAACGAAAAGGGAGAATGGAAGAGGCTTGTTTGCTTGCTTTTGGTGGAAACGCATTTCATGCAAATCCGCCCAATGTGCCCTCCACCGCACCCATCTACCCACGAGACGTACTGACACACAGACGGACGCAAAGACAGGCGAAACAGCAAACGACGGAGCGAATATAAGGCATTCTCTTGAAAAGTCCCATTTCCGAGAACATCCGTTGCGGGAAACGTCACACTCCTTTAGCACAGGCTTGACAAGAATGGAAAGAGACGTATTTTGTAGTCAAGTGAAAGCGACAGGAGTGACGTCGATGGACTGAGTCGTTCGTGATCCTTGGAAATATCAAGAAATTTGGAAAATTTCAATGAAAAACCTAGAAATCCTCTCGTTTGAGTCTCTGACGAGCGTCCGATTGCACACATCTATTCCCGCTTGTGATGAAGGAGCAATTTCTCAAATGTTTTCTTCTCAGCTAGACCGAAACGGTGACGCTCAAGACGAAAAGAATCTTTCAGCCAAAACGACATTCCACCACTCGGGGACGACGACGACGGCTGTAGGGCTGGTCTTTGAGACGTCGCACGCGTCGGGGAAGACCGCGGTCTGTTAGATATGGAAATCTCCCTCAGGGAGATCCGCTGGACGAAAGATCTTTCCTGCGGCCACAGTCGCCTTCATATCTCGTTCATGTTCGCTGCGCTCTACTCGATCCCCCCATATCTGCCGGTAGTTGTGTCACTCTGTATTCCTCTCTATCGCTTTCTATTTTTCTCCGCTTAGACACCGATCTCACTCACTCATACATCCTCACTGCACTGGCCGGAGATCAGAGAAGCTTAACTCGTCAACGCAGCCTGATTCACTTCACGACTGGTCGGAGTTTTCCTCTCTCTCTCGCTCGGGGGCTCGGCCTCCGGGGGACTTCACCTTTTGGAATAGTAATTCTTCAAATCCGTCGTCCTCTCGTCTCGTCAATCAATCGATGTTCTAAGTAGGTCGTGAAGTCGAGTTCCTTATGGCGATTCGTCGCTCCGCAGACGTCGCATTATCCCCTCGACGTCTGATTGGTATGATGACAATGAAAAGTGGAAGCTCAACTTGAGTTTCTGGGGGATTTCGTCGTGACTTCGTGGTCCAGCTCGATCCGAGTGAAACTTGTCTTGGTCGCAAGTTTGAGATGACGTCAGTTGCCTCCATTCTTCCAGAGATGGAAATCCCTGGGTCGCTCGTAACTCATACGAGTCAGTCGTTCCGGAAGTCGAACCGTCGCTATTATTCACACTTCCTCCAATAAACTCACTCAGGACAAACGTGTTTCGATCCGACGACCAATGAAAATCGATTGCGCAGTCGAAGCTCGAATTCTAATCTCACCGAGTCAACCTTGAGACTCGTGATACGACCATTGAGTAAACCTTATTCGAGACACTTCGATTTTTCCGTCAACAACTCGAGCTACGTAGAACAATCTGCCTGTTGTCGCGACTGACTCCTTCGCTTTGAATCCAAAGATCCGATTCGAGTTTCTTGTGGAAAAGAGTTCGAATTCCGCACTGACGGAACGGAATGGACGTCGAACGAATATTGAGGGAGATTTCCAGGCACCGGAACGCACAACAGGTTTTCGTCCTTCGGAGTTTCGCGACAAGTTTGTTCTCCCAGGCGAACAGCCCCGGTCAAGGAGCTCGATTTCGGTCTTTCGTTGATCACTTCGTTTGAGAAGCGCAAGATGCCAAGAACACATGCGGCATCGAGTCAGTCGACTTCGATGAACGATCAGTTCCTCACCACCCGAGCAGATAATCTTCAAAGTGTTCTGCAGCCAACGCGAAGAGCATTGATTTATCGGACTCCCAATCAAGAGTTATATCAGCGGAAAAAAAAAACGAATGAGCCTCTCCGACAACGGCGACCCGCAACTGTTGGTGAGCGTTCTCCTGCCTCCTTTTCTCTCTCTCTCTCTCTCTCTCTCTCCGTGATATTCAGCTCAGCTTAGCACAATGATCCGATGGGATGAGGGTGAAGTGATCGATGAGTCCGACCCGGTCGTACTCGTCGTCGTCGTAGCAGCCAGACGTCTATAGAGAGCAGGAAAAAAGGAGACCATGCTCCTCCTCGGCAAACCAACCGTTCCGTCGCGCCGGCCGGTCAGGGAACCAACCACCTAGCCTGGCATCTCCGATCGCTTTGATGATAAATGTATGAACGTATTATATATACGGTACGTCATCACTTATACAATGCATCTCATGCCAGCAATTGTTTTGATGGGAGACCCGAGCCATCTCATCCTGGGATCGCGAGGAGTTTGCTCCCAACACTTCGGCATCGATTTACTCCGATCAACACCGAAATCACGGAAGAAGCTCTTTTTTTGTCACTCGATCGATTCCCCTTCCTATCGGGTTCTGTTTGCCGAATACTAGAGCTACACACTTCGTATCTGATTTTGAATTTCCAAGTCCCACAGCCTCGCGCAATAGAAATCGAGCGCGACTGAAAGAAGGATTCGTGGTCAGCCGAGCGTACGACTCGGGTTCATCGGCATCGCTGAGCTGTTGAAACGTCCGCTCCAGATCACTTGATGAAATTGAGCTCCTCAAAGAGTTAACTCGACTGGTCTTCGAGTAACTCGATCGAAAACGACCGACAGACATCGAGTTAGAGCCATCAACTCGGACGAAAACGCTGCTGTCGAAAAACGGATAAGAGGACTGGAGAACGGTGAGCTGCTGCTGACCGACCTTCCCACTTGAGCACTCATTAAAGTGCAATGCCTCCAGAGGGTCGTCGACAAGTTTTTAAGCGCTCACTACCAAACATTGTGAGCGAGGGAAAGGTTCTGAAGGTGGCTTTTCGAGGGCTCCGCAGTGGAATGCTCCTCCTCGCAAGGAGAAGGAAATACCGGAAAGGCCAAACGATAACTAACAGGACATCCTATTCAAAGGACGCCGAGGGACCCCGGGCGCAAGATAGCGGACATCGGTGAGAAACCCAGTCGGACGAAAACTAACTGAGAAAGTCGACATAAAAAAGAGTTAATACCTCCCGCGAGACTAATCAACAACATGGACACAAGCTAAAGCGGCGGAGACCGTTTGACACTTCAGCTTTGCTTGCACGTTCTCTACGTTATCCCGCCGACTCAAGTTCTTTCTCTTCCTTTCTCAGGGGTCCACATTCATCTCCCACTTTCGAGTCGTTCCAGCCGGCGAGAACGTTTACGGCGAGTCGTTGGAATCATGTCGTGCCCACCGATTAGGCTGACGTCCTCATGAAGTTCAACAGCTGTTTTCTTTTTTACATTCCCAGGACAGAGTGGTTTCCGATTTCAATCCAACCGAGAAGAACGGATAGACATGCAGTCGACAGGAGCAGCTCTCCTTGGGCTCACTTAATCTCGATGAGTTGGGCGGTTGTCCTGTAAACAATTTGTAAATACTAAGCAAGGTTTCAGCTTGCGGCTGATGGCGACATCGCAAATTTCTCGAAGTGTCGAATAAGATACGACCCAGGTACCGCTGTACGTAAACCCCAAACGTGAAAAACGAGACCACTTCGACCCCCTTACTGGATAGCGTGGATTAGTCTTCCTCGTATGACACGTTAATCTGAGATTATCTTTGGTGTCATGAACTTCGCCAATGGAGGAACGTCTCTTGAGGCCAACTCCGAAAAGGAGGATATCGTGGCTGACCCCTCGAACAGAAACCGTCTTTGATACTGCGTCGCATCCTCGAACCCTCGACTCAAACCCTCAGCAAACGAGAGAATTTCTGAGCAAGAGAGCACCTTGAGATCGTCTCGTTTGATGTTTTCTCCACAAACGATCCACATTTACTACGCAAAAGGTTGCAATAGAGAAGCTGAGTCGATTGGTTCTCAGCAGAGCCGCACATCTCGTCAAGTTCAGAGTGGGATGTCGACTGTCATGAGGACGAGGAGGAGGAGGAGGTCATCCGTTTATCTAAGTCGTTGATTAAGTTTTGAACCTTTTTATTCCCTCCAGGATCTGTTCCAGTATCGGGGAAACATTCAAGCGATGCAGTTGACGTTTGATGTCAGTGGCTCCCAAGGGTTCAGCTGAATAGCGAGGGTTTCGACTACGTTTGGGGTGGGTTTGCTGTTTCAGCCGCCGCGGCCGCTTTTGCTGCTAGTAGTGCTGATTCCGCTTCTGCTGCTATGCCCGCCCGCCCGCAAGGAATGTCGTCGGGTGGGTATTGCGACCCGCATGCATGTGTTACAGTCCCTCCGTATGACGAAGTTATGCAAATTACGCTCCTTTTATGGCAACCAACAGCCGTGTCATGAAGATGGAACCGAATGTCAACGGAGTGCGGCTCGTATCAAGGACACCGGAGCTCGAGCTCGGATCGGAATTTCCGTTTCATCGGTGCAAACAGACAACAGAGCGAAGCGAGTTCTTAACGAGGAGAGGAACCTTTTTAAATATAGACGTCTCGTCCCTAATGATTTGAAGATGACGCGCACCTGCAAGATACGGCTTCGCTATTCCAGCGCGAGTCTACTTCGGTCGTTTCGTAAGAGCTCGTCAGTTCGTGTAAAAGGTCCAATCCGCTTCGGCGTTTGGGCTTCAGTTAAAACTGACGACTATAGTTTTCCATTCTGATTGGTTTCGGTAGCCACCCACGCTCGTACAAACACGCGTGCGGGTCCGAGATCGCTCGGCTAGACAGGTCTGCACTTTTTTCTATAAATAGTTTGTGTCCGAATAAGAGCCACTTCCGAAATCAACAATCATCCGGAATCTGTGGTCGACAGCGCGTTGGACGGAGTTCAGAAAACTGGGAAACAGCTGATTAGTGGAAGCTCTACTCGACTTGCTGCACTAGATCGACATCCAAACGATTCTTCTACTACGGAACACGTGTCGCTGAGAGAGGAAATCTTGCAGAGTTTTGTCGGAAATCGAGTCTGACGAGTCAAAATGAGAAGCACGCCGCGTCCCCGAAGACATAATTAAAGATTCACTCGGTAGTTTGCAGTCCGCAGCAGTTTCCATATGCGCTGAAGCTGCAGGTGGAGTAGCGCCGGGCCGTATTGATTTCCGCCCTAATCACGAGCTGTTTATCGGGCTAAGGTTCGGACGGTTCGTGGCCTCGAAACTACCCACCCACCCATCCACCACCCAGCAGCCCGGCGAGCGAACACCCGGCATTTTACTTACTGTTCGTCGCTGTCTCGCTCCCTCTTCCCGCAAAAGCATTTCGTATTCGTAACGCGTCAGCTTTTTCTCCTCTTTTGCTCGGTGCAGTCATCGGGCAGACTTCCTTCCTCGCGGGTCTGGTTTTTGGCCTCGGCTTGTTCGCTCGTCGCTCGCTCGACCTCCTCGTTCGGAATTTCTTCGTTTCTACTCATGTCCTTTATTTATCCTAGTTGTATCACCTATGCAAACTTCCGTTTTTACAATTTTTCTCTTGGACACCTTCGTTCCCCCTCGTCGCCGCCGCCGCCACCGTCTTGTTCCTGCCTTTCCAACTGCTCGTTCGTTCGTTCGTTTCTGTCTCGTACTCCTCTCGCGATGCTTCTCGCAAGTTTCAACGAGCTGTTTCCGTTCCGAATGGGACCTGCGCACGTTATGATACTTATCGAAGATGGAACAGATGCCCTTCACGCCGAACACGCGTCGACGACCGCGACCGCGGTACCTGTTTCTTGTGGAGGCTATGAAACAAGTCCAAGGACATCAAACCAGCACTCGTGCATCTCGTATCCTGACCATGCATCTCCGAAAATGACAGGAAGTGTTTGAAACATGACCAAGACAGGACGCTTCGCGATAACACTCCCGATTCCGTCCGATCGTCCTTTGGACGTTGGCGAAACCTTGTGTTTTGGAAAACTTCTCGGGACAGGGTCTTGACCACGAAATCGTCGAAGTGGGGAAAAAAGTTCGAAAGCTCCTCTCTCCGGTTAATTTTCGAAATGAATGGTGCATGGGATTTGTTCGAGAGAATCGTTCGCAGATGGAGGACGTCTTTCAACGCGAAGTCTGCCTCCCGGCTCAGCGGACACGCACCGCGCTGCAAGTGAGTGGGTGGCGATTCGGTCCCGTTTTCAAGTGGGAACAGCTGACGAGTCCATTGACGCGAGAAGGGTCAAAGTTCTTCGAATATTTTTCCCATCTGGGAGCGATTTTCGAATCCAGTCGTGTTGCACTGCTGAGCGAATTCCTGGACGGAACAGCTGTAGCGGAAAGCTGCCGTAAACGGTGCCGTGTCTCCTACTTCGCGACCGGTGAGGAATCCGAGGAGCGTGAATTCCCGAATTTCGAGCAGGGATCGCCTCGAGTTCCTTTTGGAAAAATCTTTCTCGTCTCGAAACCGGGAGGAGATATTGTTTTCCTCGTCGCTACAACGTCGTCGCACCGAGTTTCCGCAAAAAGCTCTGCGCGTCTGCGGTCGGGTAAGTGGTGGCCGAGAGTGAATTATGAACGCGCGAAGATCTCTAAGCATATTATCTACGTACATACACAGATGCTTACATGCAGGCAGCGCGTTCGCTAACACACTGTTGAGGTGAGCGACGCGACGGTCCATTACGGAGTGCAGCTGGCGCCCAGTTATTCCATCGCGAGTGGAGAGAGAATTAGCCTAAGAAACATTTCTGACCAATTAGGCGCTTGCATTATACGCGAGAACAGGACTTGCAGTGATGATGATGACGTCCCTCGACGACGATTTTCCTTTCGAGTGGCCAGACAATGATACCGGCATTATTTACATTCACAGCTCGTAAACTTGTCCGCCTAAGCGACCAAAGACCGATGAGCGAAAGAAGTTCCATGATCGGGATTGCGAAGTTTTCTTCCGGAAGAAAGTTCCGAGTCCACACTCGAGTTCACGGAACACGGAAGCCTATCTATCAAGAACCCGACCAAAGAACATGTTTGGATTCCGGAAAGGCTCTCGTCATTTCCCCTGAGTTCGCTCTAACCAACTCAGCTGAGTTTCCTCCGTTTACGTATTTATACTTTTTGGTCGCTTTTCTCAACGCTCCGTCCGTCCGTCCATCTCCTCCTTGCTATAAATTCGCTGCCTGGTTCTAATCCCCTGGAGAAATATCGAGGGAGGCCTGGTAAGGATTCGAACGACCCGGCGGCCAGCGAGCTGACAGGCCGGGGGTGGTGACTGCACATCGACAGAACTGGGTCCGCAACAAATACTTACATATGTGCAATTGGACATGACCCATACCATCGTTTTGGACGTTGCTGATCAGGAACGGTGTTGATGCCGATTTGTTCTCTCGATGCCGAAGTATTGCTTTATTCAAACGCTCTGGTCCGAGATGATGCGGGCGCTTTGCTCGAATGTACGTGATCTTCATCGAAGTCTCGGGGTCAATGAACTCGTTGTCCATCGATGGAAAAACTTGTTTCCTCCGAGTACGAACTTTCCTCTCTCTCTCTCTCTCTCTCTCTATCGCTTCATCGGAAAGTGAGGGTTCGTGTGCATGGTTACTAATATGAACGGGAAAAACAGAGTCGGCTCCAAGGAAAGACTCGATGGCGAGATGATTAGAGACGAGTATGATATGTATGAACGCTGTACATATATCTCGAGCTGTAAATAACTTCTGTGCTGACAGATGTTACTTATCGATCGGTCAGGCGATGAAATGGAGGAAGTGTGGGAGGAGCAAGACACGAGAAGCGGGGTTGGGCGAATCGAAAAATCCGTCCAGTCGACCAGTGGAGAAATCTCGTTCCTAGGCTGCCCGATCCCAAAATCTGTCACAGCTTGCCTACCGTCACGATTCGCGACACGTTGAGATCCTGTCAATCAATCAATCAATCAATCAATCAATCAATCAATCATTTTCATAAACATCGATTCGACCTCGCTTTTGACAAGAATAGATCTCATCGTGAACTTTTCCGAACTCGAACTAAATCATGAGACTCTTCCCCGGTCACTCCGCTTATTCGGTCCATGTTGGGGATGACCAACTTGACTCGATTGAGCGGTTGTCCCGATTAGGCGGCGACGACGAAAGATCGTCAAGAGTCTGTTCATCGAGATTCCCAGACAGTACAGATGACCTCTTAGAGCAACCAGTGTACAAATGTGAGAAGGCGAGTCGGAGAAGTCCGATCGTTCGGCTTGCTTCGGAGTCTAGGTGAGGCTTGCTTTGATTTCTGTTCATTAGCACTAACCTTGAATGCGACATAGTTCGTATCCAACATCGAGCAGAAACGTCGAGTACTAATTCGTGCTTTTCTCGTTGTCGTCGTCTATTAGCAGTTGCTGCTAACGTTACTTTGGCTGCTGCCGACGTCTCCCCGATACTGTTCGGTCCCTCTTTCGCCCGCGCCTATGATGATCAAAGCTATAAATAGCCGAATAAGAAGAGCGAACGTGGGTTAACGCACAGAGTACGTCGTCTCGTTGCGTGTTCTAAGAGGCGTAGGCGAAGCATTCTTTCACTCTTTCAGTTTTTTCCTATTCCTCTATGCCGGTCAATTTCTGGCCAAGAACGTTGTGGAGTTGAATTTCGATTGGGAAGCAAGATGAGCACTTTCGCGTGATTTGATCACTTTGCAACGTCCGCGATCGAGAGCGCATAGATTTCGTTCCTCTTACCCTCTGCTTTCTTCAGTTTTTTTTTGTTGAGCGCCTCCGCTCCACTCCCCTTCTTGGATCTCGGAGCAGCCACGTCAGACAAGCGGACAGCAGGAGCAGAAAAAATTGTACAGTGGGAACGCAGCGAGGCAGAAAGACATGTCTGTTGTTTGGCAAAGCGTGCGTCTCGGCCACAAACAGTTTTCTTACAGGGAGTGAAGTACAAGGAAACTAACAATAAACCGGAACTACTCCCGGAAGTTGCTCCGGGTGGGGAGTTAAGCCGAGCTCCCCGTTCATCATCAACTGCGGCCAAGAGATTATGATCGGCGGTGGACCGATGGGGAGCGCGATACAGAAGTGGACCAAGCGCCGCAAGAAATAAAGTTACAGCGTCGGATTCCGCGCCGAGAGAGGAGCGGTCACGACACGCGAAGTATATGTGCAGGGGTGGGGGATAAATGGGGGAAATCGGTGGTCTTCGCAGATTTATATTTAGCGTAAGACGTCAGCGTACCGGGGTGAATATTTCACGGCTGAATATCTCGATCGAGTCGGTCAGCGACTTCAGACAAACGAATGGACAGGTAGAGCCCGAAGTCCCTGTTGGATTTCGCGTGGAGTATCCCGAGGAGTCCAATCAATCCTCATGGATTGCGCACCACCAATCGTACTACGAAGCAGAAGTCGACGCCGGCCCAGAGGACAGAAGTTCAGGCAACACTCTGCTGTGTTCGGGAAACCCCTTTTCAGATGGAGTCGGAACTTCCATTTTGAGTAATGGAATCGAAACGAGATCGATTTGAGAGTTTTCGAGTTGAATGTTCGAGTGATTCGGCTGAGAATGCATTCGAGGCTGCAAGGATCGAGACTTCCACGAACCAAAGCGTTTGGAATATTTTATCTAATCTTAATCAAGTATTCAACTTCATGGAGCTCCTTGCGAAGAATGATGAGAGCATCGATCAAAAATGCTCAACCAAAATGTCCCTGATATGGACGTTACCCAACGTCTATCACTAAGAAGCTCAGCTCTCGGCTCAGCCTTAGTTTTGAATGCTAATCGTTCCCCACCGCCACAAATGCTGTCGCGAACGCCTTCCTGAATCCCCGATCGCGTTCAACTTTGAGCACAATCTTCGACCTTCTCTCCATCGAGATTGTGTATCAGGGACAACACGTCGAGGAACGGGGCGAACCGGGTGAAGGCAGAGGAGAATGATCGCTGCCAGTTAGTGGGCGAGGAAACTCTGAGCTCCGTCTTGGAAAAGTGTGTCTCAAGCGAGCGAGAAGTAATGTATTCGGAGTCACGCGCGCGCGTCTCTTCACCAGCAGCAGCATGACCGCGTTCATTATAGGCTAGGCGATTCGATGGCGACAAATCCCGAAGATTTTCCCTGTCACCAGAGCGACTAAAACGTGTCTCCTCCCTTCGACGCTCAGGGCGTGATTCGATACCATCAACGCCAACGGCCAAGCATGACAACAAAAATGCCAACCGAACGAAACCGTGATAAAACAAGGGGACTGAAGGATGGCTGCGGTGACGGGAACAAGAAGGTTCGAGGATCCGAAAGCTATAGATGCGGGAGAAACTTTTGGCTTTTGTTGGCCGTTTTATGATCTTGTCATGGTTGGCCTGTGGCAGCGGCAGCTTTTTTTTTCTTTTCTTGGTCGACTTTTTTTCCGAGCAGCGTCCCGATGTCGTGTCCTGTCGCTCGCAACTTGGTATGCGGTGCTCGTTGCGGCAAATCCTGGTTTTTGGCTTCCGTTCGCTATCGTCCTCGTAGCGCCGATGTTTTCGGGAAGACAGCAGCTACGAGGGCAGAAGGGGTAATGGGAGATGTGGCCGAGAGGGGCGCGCGGATTTTTAAATTCACCCTCGACAACATTTTGCTGATTGTGGCACCGTGGCGAAGCGAACAATCGCAGCCGCTTTCATTGTCTTTGTTGCTTCCTATCGCGTTCGGCTAAAGCCGCGACCGAAAACTCGAGATCTTCGAATTTTTCGTCTCATGTCCTTCTCATTGGCCCACTTTCCTCGCGACCGCGGGAATTCGTGTCCGGGATCCAGGACACAAAGCTACGATACATCGGAGGATGATTGGGTTCGGAAGTTCTTTCTGATGTTTTCACGTCTCCCGTAATCGAAACGAGAATCGTGATCAGGAAAACATGACGAGGGAGATGTTTCCAAATTTTCCAGGAGACGAGAGTACCGAGGAGATCGCTTGATGGTAAACTTCAGCGGCGACTACTTCTACACTCAGCAAAGGAGAACAGGAGTAGTGTTCGAGGATAAACTCAAGTTCCATGAGCAATAACTCGCCCCCGAACGGTGAGGGTTTGCTCAGCTGTGAACAGAGGGAGAAATTCTTCCTCTGCCGCTCAGGGAGAAGCCAAATATTCGCTCTCGCGGAGTTGATCCGATGAACCCTTTCTCGCTTTTTCACTCCAGATTCTCGATCGATGATATTGGATGGTTTACTTGAATATCGAATCTAGGAGAAAACAAAAGGCGTTCAAGTCGCGGCAGCTGCTCCGCGGCCCTTCATTCAGACCTCCCCCCCCCCCCTTTCCCATTTTACGACATTCTCCATCTTCTTATCTCTTTTAATTTCGTAACTTGAAGGCCGATTTCTTGAAATAGTCTTCAAACTCTTTTTCTGCTTTTCCTTGTGTTTATTTCAGCGCCCTTTCCTAGTGGACGACCCTTCTCCCATCCGACCCTTGCCAAAGTCCCTTTCCGTTCGAATCTCACGTGCAGAGCGCGGGATCTCGTCAGGAGGATGAGGAGACTCAGGAGAATGAAGTCAGGACAACTTGTCCGCGAGTCGACGAAGCTGATGCTTGTTTTGAATTTGTGAAATTCAAGGTGCAATAGGAGTGTGAGCGATTTGTGCCCATAATGTGAACACACTGTGCTTCAGAATGTGTCAAAAATCCATTCATCCACTCAGGATAGTAAAATGAAAGTTTGAAGGAAATTAGTCGTGACAGGACGGAGTCGACGACAACGAGCACAATGACGACGAAGACCATCGTCATCAGAGTTGTCTTGTTTCTTCTCGTGGGATCCGGACTGTTGGAAGGTGTCCCGGAATGTGATTTCAATTCGATGTGCAATTGTAATCACGCCATGGTTACCTGTGTTGGTCTCAGGATATTTTCTCTGAGGGGTGAGTTTCGAGTCTTGAGCCAATCCTACAACCGAATTCGATTTTCCAAATGATGAGAATCGAGGTCATATCCACATCTGATGTTCTCGATCGATCCTCGTCCTTCTCGCGAGATAATCAGACCGCACAAACTTCGCCAAATGTAACGCGACTCGACGACGTTTGCTTCCATAGAACACATCCAGTAGAGCGTTGCGAACAATCTCGAGAAAAAATGTTTTCACCTTGTGTTCCATTCGGAAAGTATCTTCGTGTTGCGCACTTGTCGGTAATCTTCTCAGTCTCCTTGTCTTCGTCCCCGATAACTAATGGGCAGCCTGTGTGAATTTCGTTAGGGTGGCTAGTGCAATCTCAGGTTACTTGAGCCCGTGACAAAGTGTTGTGAAGCGCTCGAACCTGTTTCCTGAAAGGATTTAATTGTTGTCAAGTTAGCTAAGAGTTGCTTGACGCTTCACAAGCGCATCGAGCTCCCCATCCGCGTACACACTGTCCGCTTTGTATGTGTTTATCGTCCTCAATGTATCTCTGGGCTGTGCTCTCTTTTTCTCTGTCTGGGTCGCGCACGTGTCGCTTGTGTTGTTAAAAGTTTTGTAATGAAATTTACCAATTTGTCTGTCGTCACCTAGCACCCACGCGGGTGGGCGAGCGGCCAGTCAGCTTGACGACCTGGAGGCTTGTGCCATATTCCCTGAGGGACCGCTACTCTCTATTAGACAGCCTGCACTTCCCTGTAAATGCGTTCAACCGTTCGTTCGTCCATTCATGCATCAAATCACTTTCGTCGACCGCCAATCACCGTAATCGTGCGCTCGCTGCGTCGTATACTTTGGTTTTATCGAAGTTACCTTCAATCCAAGCGTGTTCGGTCGTATTTCCATTTTGGGAGTGTCAGGATACTTGGAGATGGAA
Organism: Neoseiulus cucumeris; assembly: GCA_021527715.1. NCBI lineage: Eukaryota > Metazoa > Arthropoda > Arachnida > Mesostigmata > Phytoseiidae > Neoseiulus > Neoseiulus cucumeris. The sequence continues at coordinate 2,155,575 of JAJSRV010000035.1, read as the reverse complement.
GAACATGAACTAGAAAGGAGTAAGGAGCATGAACTCATCAAGTGGAAGAACGTTCGAAGTACATTAAGTCATCACCCGACCATCACCAAAAACCACCGACGAACTATTACCGTACCTTCAGCCTTCGCGAAATGGCCTTGTAATGAAAACGGACTTAAAATACGAGCACGCTCGTTTCGATACTCTGTGAAGAGTTTGGCTTCTCGGCAGCAAGACCTCCACCCCTCTCGGCCTGTTCATTCAGTCTCTTACAAGGTGTTCAGACCGAGCTTTCAGCCTCCTCCAGCTACAAAACGAACTATAAAACGTTGTAACGACGTAATTCTAAGGTTGAAACAAACACCCTCTCCTCAGCCATTCTGAAAATGCTCCCGGCCCAGGTGCTGTTGATCTGCAAGTTGACCGGTTTTCGAGCATAACCCCTGGAATCACTCGTTTCTTGAACCTTTCTCGACTTTTCGGCTTCTCTACATCGGACTTCCTTCAAATCGCCCGTTTTGACCACATTCGTTGCCGACGAGGGTCCTTTTCCCGCGGGGTTTTTGAGTAAACTCGAAACAAACGTAGCCACGTCGCCTTCAATGATGCATCAGCAAAAATTTGAATTGCGCGTTGTCAGCGCGCACCACTATGCAAATAGCTGAAGTCTCTCGAGAGATTGACGCAGAGGATTCGGGTGGAAAAGCCAAAAGATAGGCCACACAGGAAACCAAGAAGAAAACTCAAATCTGAGGAAATTCGCTCGCCTACTGTCTGCATCTTCTCGAGGATTTTTTCACCCGCGGGAAGATATCGACCTGACTTCCTCGCTGAATATCATTCTGGACTCGTCCTCTGTTCCCTAACTTCGATCTGACTCGAATTTCGCTCGCGATCGAGACGAGCGGAGAATCCTTCTTTACATCGAATGTCACTTTGTGTAATCCTTTCCTCCACTCCGCGCGGCCTCGTTCCCCACTGAAGCTCCATTCCTTGAATTGCCAATGAAAACAAAGTTAAAGGACTCTTCAGACGATGTTTCCGGAAGACGATTTGGTCCTCGATCCGGGAACCCTACTCAGTTTCTGAAAATTCATCGACATTCAAACGATGCCAAAACCCAAGTCTCGATCGAACTCCGTCTCAGATCGTTCTCGAATTTAGCGTTTTCCACCTGTGGTCGAAGGGGAACGTTTTCTGTCTTTCTGATCGCAGTTTTCTTCTCAATTTCAGACATATTCACCCGACCAGAATTCACCCAGAAGAAAGAGCAATTCAGCCAAGTTGTAGTGAGCCGGTCCGGTCTGCTGCGCTTAGAGTGGACACCCTCGAACATGATAACGTTAAGCTTGCCAAAGAACTCTATCTACGACCTCACTTCGGACGCGTTTCACGGAAACCAACTCTCGCTCTCCAGTCTTGATCTCAGCGACAACCGGCTGGCCTCGTTACCCGACATGGGCTCACTAAAAGCTCTTCAGTGGGTGAATTTACAGCACAACGATTTCACAGAGGTTCCGAGAGGTCTCCGGAACACCAACGTCTCGACGTTGTTTTTGTCTGGAAACGGAATACGTTCAATCTCTCCGGAGGCTCTGCCTGCGTCGCTGGTTACGCTTGACCTGGACGCAAACCAGATTCTCGCAATAGAGGGCCACCCGTTCCCGAAAGGGATGCGCGCACTGAATCTCGGAAATAACATCATAAGCGAAATTCCCGTGCACTCTTTCCACATGCTAGCAAGTCTCGAGCGTCTGTCCCTGAGTAACAACGTCTTCAAAAGCGTACCGAACCGATGGCGTCTTCCGACTTCGGTTCAGATTCTGGACCTGTCGCACGGGTCCCTCCAGCAGCTGGAGACCACCTGCATCGGTCTCGAAAGTGGCAGCTGTAGCCAGCTGCAGGCGCTTCACTTGGAATACAATTTCATTTCGGCCGTGAGCGAGAAGTCTTTTGAGGGCATGCAACTGCGAAAACTTTATCTCAACTCGAACCGTCTTATGCAGCTGCCCGAATCGCTGTTCAAGGGTAGGTTGACGAATTTCTCGCAGGGTCACGAAACAAGTTTCAAGGAAAGAGCACTGATGATGATGATGATGGGGGAAAACTTTCCTCGTTGGAGTTGCCCTCGAATGCTCGAATGGGACCGAGGAGACAACCGTTTGTTTCCTGTTCTCAGGGTTAGAATCTTGGTTTTGCGGGTTTGCGGGTTCACGCGGACTTTCTGAGAACAATTATTTGCGCATTACCGCTCATTTCTGGCAACGTTTTACTGTCTCCTCTTTCTTGGCGATGACAGTGCTTGAAGTTCTGTGAAGCAGACCTTTTGAGCTCGACCTTGGAAACTTCTCGGAGTCGGTAAAGACCTTCCTGCGTTGATGACCCGCTAATGTTATCCGCGGTTTGATGAAACACTCGCGAGCGGTCAGTTGGAAAGTTCCTCCAGTTTCATGCTGTGAATAACCCGCTTCCAAACAAGGATTTTCCGTCCCCCGAGGAGTTCACCGATGATTCGCTATCGAATAGGGACATTCGTTTGCTTCTGAGGAGGACCTTCGTGCAATATAAGCGTTTCGGGGGGAGTGAGTCTTCTGAACGAGTTTTTGCTTCTCTTTCAGCCACCATAGCTTCCACCCTACTCGTGCTGGACCTCAGCGAGAATCAGTTCTCCACGTTGCCAGCGTGTATTTCGGATCTCAACAACCTGACAGTTTTGAGCCTGAGAGGAAACTTCTTAACATCGTTCGAGCCCGCTTCCGTTTCATTGTTCCTCAGAACGCTCCAGGTGAGTTTTATGGATGAAATGTGACACGCGATGTTCCTCGTCGAAAAACGTGATTCTCCTGAACAGGACTCAAAATTGAAGGAAAATACTCGGGCCACTGAGTACACAGGTGGGATCGCTGCCTCGCAAGTATGAAGATTGAGGAGCGTCGTAGATTCGCTCGTCGGGAACGAACGAGAGACAACAGCCAATGTTCCAAAACGAGCTTGATTCAGAAAGAAGACAAAAAGCTCGGCACTGACTCAGCTGTTGAATCAATCTCCGATGTACATAAGTTCGGTACATCTTTTTCGGAATCAACACATTTCGGAGACAACTATCGCTGTCAGGCTACGGAAAAGTCACACATTTTCTTCCGAAAAAGGAACAGATCGAAGAACTCAGCTGCCGTTTTTTACCTTGAAATCGTTTGCAGGTGTTAGACCTCTCCTACAATCAACTATCGTCGGTGCCAACCATTCTCAACTCGACGAGCGGACTGTTACGTTTAAGCCTGCAGGCCAATTTGATCGAACGACTGTCGCCGAAGGATTTCACAAAGTGGTCATCAACGCTCCGGAGTCTCAGTCTTTCCAATAACGCCATAAAAGTGCTGACGAAACAGTCGCTGAAACATCTGCTACACCTGAAAGAGCTGAAGCTGTCTTTCAACAACATCCAGTTCTACGACATCCCGGCATTCGAGAACCTTGACAAACTGCAGGTGCTCGAGATGTCCTCGACTTTGGTTAGCGACGTTGCCGTGCGGAATATTCACAAACTGCTCGCGCCTCTCAAGAATTTGAGATCCCTCCAGGTCGACTATAATCGAATCTTCCAAACGCAGTCGTTCACCGACAACGTGGCGAACCTCGACCTCGAAGGCAACGACCTGAACACGATTCCACAGATAGGCTCCAGCTCGAAAATGTCACGTCTGTCACTAAGTTACAACAGCATTCATTATTTGAAGACGTCGGTATTGAAGAACGTGTCGTCACTCGAGCAAGTGATCCTGATCGGCAACCCGCTCCGCGAGCTCGAATCGGAGGCGTTCTCCGACCTGAGGGCCTTGGTGAGCGTGATTCTGTCCTCGAACCGGATCCGGAGTATTCAGAGATCGGCGTTCTCGAACCTGCCGATGCTGCAACGCCTGCACCTCGACAACAATCTCATACAGCACCTGAACCTGGACATCCTGAGCGACAGCGGTAACCGACTTTTCCTGAACGCCTCCAACAACCAGATCCAGAGCGTTTTCACCGAGGACGAGAACAGAACCATCGATGTTCGGATACTGGATCTTTCCAACAATCGAATCGAGAAGATTCCTCGCGGCGCCTGGAGGAAGATGCCGCGCCTGGTTCAGCTCATCGCCTCGAGAAACCGAATTTCCGAGGTGGAATGTTCTCCTTTTCTAGAGCTGCGCAGCCTCACAGTGGTCGACTTCTCAGAAAACCGTCTTAGCAGTTTGGCGGTCCTCAATTTGAGTAGAATCGCCCCGGCGCTTGAGATGCTCAATTTGAGAGGCAATGGACTCGAGTCGTTTCTTTCGGCCGAACATTATGTGACCAACGCTCGTCATTGGACCGCGCTTCGAGTCTTGGATTTGTCGAGGAACCGTCTTGTGGGACTCGATGGCCTGCCGCCCTCTCTACAGATGCTCAATGTGTCGTTCAATCCGCTGAAGGAATTCCGAGCGGAAAACCGCGCGGCCCTCACCAACCTCGACCTCACAGAGACCGGAATTCATTTGATGTCGAGTTTCGAAGATTTCCATCAGCTGCAGGTTCTCAATATCTCTCAGCTTGTTCTTCAATCGGGCAACCTCTCGACGAGAACGCTGCCCCGCCAACTCGTCATACTGGATGCGTCCGCCACTAACTTCAACTCGATTGATCTCGAAGGTCAGAGACTGGTCGAGCTCGATCTGTCCAATACGACGTCCACCGCGCGGTATCTCGTGAACACTCCGATGCTCCGCAGCATAGACCTGTCGTATAATGAGGTTCGAAACCTGAGTTCGCTGCTGAAAGCCGTCTCGGCCGAGCAGCTCCGTGAACTCAACCTTGAAGGGAACCTGATCGACAAAATCCATTCCAACCTTTGGCGGAAGTTGCCGCATCTAGCAAAACTCAACCTCAACTCGAACCCGATAGAAACGCTCACCCTGCATTCGTTCAAAGGACTCCTGCATCTGAACGAGCTCGACATGCGAAACCTGAGCTTAACTCATCTCGACTCCCGCTGTCTCCAAAGCCTCAGGTCAGTAGGTGGTTCGTCGGCTGTCGCGGTGAAGTTGAGAGGAGCTGCACGAAGTCCATCAATCATCGTGCCGCCGTATGTGCGACAGCGGTAGACGTAATCGCGGACCGAATTCGGGTCGTATCTAATTGACGGATCGGGCTCCCGCGGTGATGAATTCTTTAAGCGAGACCTTACCATTCCCCTCCCCTCTCCCATCCCTCATTCCTCCTCTCCCCCGCTGAATTCCTTTCAATAATTTCAATGATTTCTGCTGATTCTGTTCCTGCGATCACTCCTTGGTTCTGTTTCCTGTAACCGTCGCGACAAAGGTTCTGCTCGAAGTCAGGAGACAACAGGTTTCACGTTCCGGCGTTTTGCAGAGCACTCGCGTCTCTCAAGCTGTCGACATACAACAAAGGCATCAGGTCCCTGCGACTGCAAGAACTGTTGTCGGACTCCCTAGCGCTCCGTCAGGTGACCGTTGAAGTGGAAGAACCCGTATTGTCGTACCAACTGCAGTGGGCATTCGCCACTTCGAAGCTGCGCGAGCTCCAGATAACAGGTACGTGTGTGCAGCGGTGGCGGGAGAGCGTTCGAACGAGGATTTCTGACTGAGAGTGCCTTTGAACGCAACCGAAGCGGAACCATATTCTGTGCTATGAATACTCCGATGAATGCAAAATACAGAGCTGTAACTCTCGAAAAAGCCCGCGAACCACTGCGTCCGTTTTTTTTTTCTGCGAAGTGCCACAAAATGTGAATATTTAACAACGAGTAGATATCTAAGTCCGGCCATCGGGAGAATTTGTGCACTTTTCTCGCCACGCTCCAGCTGCAACGCTTGGTCAAAGGCCCTAAAGGCAGCGCACGATTATTTGGAAATCCTTTCTTGTCCCGAGCAAACTCCTCTGCCTTAAGGAGCGTTTTGTCACACTTGGAAGTGCAAACGATGGATGGCGAATGTCAGTTCGGGGCGTCCGACGCTGAATGAGGAATGTCGAGAGGTCCAGTTCGAGTGGCGCAAGAGAGTCGCCTCGCTGTGCATTGCGAGCTCTATGAAAAGATCGGGGGTCACTCAAGAGGAAACTTTCACGGCCGACTGAATGAGAGAATCGAAAGAAGGTCCCGGGACAAACGGAAGACGTCAAGAAGAGGGCGTCCTGAGAAAGCGGAGACGTTTACGGGACCTCACTGAGAAAACCGTTCGGCGTGTCTCTTTCTATATCAGAATTTTGTGGCGCTGCTGCGACTACATCGCAAGCAGAGCCGAAAAACCAGCGGCAGTGGCGGAGAAGCAAAATCACGAGGACGGCAAAGAGCTCGGAGAGAGCCGCTGTCAGACCGTCGCGTAGCGAGGAAACCGACGAGTGGCGGAGCAGGTGCTTCTCCCTACTTGGCGGAGGAAGCCGAATCACAGATTCCTTTGGTGTTTGGTTGTATCGTCGACAACTTTGTCGACGGGGGCGTTTACGGCCTTCTGACGGCTGGCCAGCCCACCGGTCGACCGAACGCTTGGGTAGCCGGTCGACTGGCGCACAATAAGTGCCAATAAGAGAATATTGCTCTGACACAGTCTTTGTTACCGACAGGATCGTCGCTACGCTCCATTCTACCGGACGCTTTTCTCGGCCTGGAGAACATGCACGAACTCGTCTTGCGCATCCGACACACCAGCGTCACTGAACTTCCGGATGGCCTCCTCAGGTTTGTGAGATTGGAACGACACGCGAAACTCCTCGGCATTGGATTGGAACACGTGCTGGAAGCGAAGCAGCGCTTCTACGTACGATGATTGCTTGTACGATGATGACGATAGATACACGCCGATACGGAACGATCCGGTGTCTACTTTCGCGTCGCAACTCTTGTAGGAAAACCCCTAGAACAGATTTCTGTGCAGGTTCCTGTGGCCTAGCGCGAATGCTCGATGACGGTTGTAAACAACCTCCAACACGTGACCTTGTTCCTTCAGGTACCTAACGGATGTGCGTTTCTTGACGCTGGACCTACGATCAAATCAGCTACAAAGTATCTCGCCTCGGGTGCTTGAATCAAAGCGAATGTCGTACTCGAAGGGAACACAGTTCCTTGCAGGTGAGCCGCGAAATCTCTCCAAAGGACTAGTTTCCTCACAGATGAAAGCAGGGGAAGTAATGGAGGAGGACCGAATATGCGACGACCTCCGATTCATCAAAGCGATCGCGATCCCGAATTTCATTCCTCTCTTGTTTTCTGTCTGGTTCCGGGCTGCGTCCTCTTATTCTTTACCCGATCGAATCAGATTTGAAATGACTTATTTCGGAAAGAATATTTCTTAGAGAACGAACCTCACAAGACATAAGTCAAGGCTCTTCTATCCCCTGCATCGAAAATGTTCCATGAACGCTTCCTTCCGCGATTTTCATTTGCGCGCCCTTCTTTCTCTCAAGTTTCTTCTCCAGTGCACAGCTGTCTTTTCGACTGCCGACCGTGAACTGGAAAGCAGGCGAGCTAGCGTACTCCGGCCGGTAGGCACACCGGTAAGAAGGATTCCGACCTTCATTCACAGAGTTGCCCATCAGGGCTGAGTGCATCTGGCAATCGTGGTCTGTAGCTGCATTTTGCATTTCGAAGGTCTGCAACTGAGTTGAGTCTGTAGAAATGACCAGGTCCGAATGCCTCTGCCGTTTGCTCGTCTCCCTCCTTTCCTCCATTTAAATATCTTCTTTGGAAACTCCCGAGAAGAGAAGGACGGCCGAAAAGTGAAGCGAAGGGAATAAGAGTAAGAACATCTGCCGGAGCGTTGCAGTGAAATAGACTCCGGGGAGTCGATCGGACAAACGAGATGGACCTTTGACTATAAACGTGCAGGTAGAGAAATCGTTCGCAGCGGAGCAATCGAATCAAGTTAATGATGGACTGCGGGAGAAGAACACGCCATTCTCCTGGAGACATTCGGGACCGCTTTCTTCGAGACTATTATCACCACATTCAAGACGAAATAATTTGATTTGATATCGTCACGGTGTTCTTGTTGTTGAAATCAGCGTCCAGAGGAGGAATGTGCTCTGAAACAGAATGTTCCGACATTCTTCTTACTAGAAGTTCTCGAAAATAGCTCGCAACATCCCAGTAGGAGCATACGCAGTCTCAATTTTCGAGTTATTTTCGTACAATGCACCGTAAATCTTCTGACATTTTCTTCTCCCTAAGCTGCTTCTGACAGTGTAGCGGATAATTTGGAGCGGATAGCGGACTAAAAAGATGAATATCGTCTCTATCTGATAACATTTGCCGTGCTTGACCTTGGGTTGAATTATCTTTCCACGTACTCTTCGTATACTGCCCGTCGTATTCATTCTTTAGGAACCTCAGTGAGCTCTCGTTGCTTTTCCAGCAAGTAAGAATGATGGAAAACTCCATTCAAGGGCCGGCTTTCATTACCACGTGATAATTAAAGCGCAAAACACACTCATGAACGCCAAGGACTCGCGTTATGAATGACCGATGATGAAAATTATGACTGATGACCATAGTCTTAACGAACTAGAATCTAAGCTTTTTATTCTCCTTCGGTGCAGGTGGAATTCGGCTCGAGGACAATCCATTCCGTTGCGACTGTGGTCTCGTGTGGCTTTCGCAATGGATGCGCAGGTGGTTACGAGAAACCGTCAAAGTTCAGCGGTTTGAACCAGCGACCGCCCTTCAGCTTCACAACATCGCGAGACAGTCCACCTGTCGACTCCCGAACGGACGGTGAGTTCTATTTTCACGCCGTCTAAAAGATGCGAGCGAGAACTGTCCTTCGAGTAGAGATGTGACGACAGGAGAAGGCGGACCCCCATGCGCAAAAACAATGGAAGTAGACTCACGTCACTGTTACGAATGGGGTCAAAAACTGAAACATTGCGCTGAAAGCAACTGAACGAAGCAGAAAAAGCTCCTCCGAAATGTCGTCCGCAACGATGTTGGACTAATCTCTGACATTACGCGGCAGAGCTCGCTGGGTTTACTCAAAGTTCTTGCCGAGGTTTTACGCCGAATCGCCGCAAACATAGAGCAGGACAACCTCAGCGGCCCGGAAGCTTTACTGACGCGATTTTGGTAATTCCAGATCAATGCCAATCATCGAATTCTCATCGGACAATTTCCATTGTTCGACGACTGGCGCATCGGTTGGATCGTCTGAGAGTATCGTTCCGTATTGGGTGCTCCAGGTGAGCGCACCTCTTCTGACATGGCTCATGCTGTATGTGTAAATAATCTAACGATCCAATCAAAATAAGGTGTGTATAGAAAAGCAATAAATGTTTCTACTGTTCATCGATATACAATATATGACAATAAAAGAGTAAAAAGAAAAAAAAACATGACTCTTCTAAATGAAATTGAGAGAATGTTTAGTTAATAGCGAAAATATGTACTCGGAACAGGGTGATTCCGAGCGCGCGTATCTGTCTCATGTCGGGAATTCCTCATCTCAGATCCGTGCGCGATCCGTCATAGAATCTATGTATAGCATTTCGGGCGCGGGCCAAGGGGGCGAATTCGATACAGATGAAATCCAATCTGATTCATTCCCGCGCTGGCTTCTGTTTCACCTCATCGCCCCACGTCCAGCAGTATCCGCGTGCCGTGAGCTGCCCCTCTTGCGCTACGTCATTTTATTTCCGGTAGGACACAAACAAGATTAACACAAAAATTGTCGGCTCCAACAACAAATAGGATTGTCGGGGCCGCTGGTGAGCGTGGAGCGCATCCGTGACCACGAGATGAGATTATCGTTAATTAGGACACATTCGTTCCTTGAGAGGGAGGTCCGTCGCTCTCGCGGGGACAAAACACTCTCTGATACTGATTTAAATTTACGGGACACCTCTCAGTCTGTTTACGGGAGAGCAATCCAGGAGGGAAATCATGAAGCTTGTGGGATTGTGAGTTATCATGTTCTATACCTCCTAGATTCTGCATGAGATTTCTGAATATCATCCTCCTTCTCGCTGATTATCTCCTTCGATTGTTCTCTCGGAGTCATCCGCACTCTCGACATTGATGAAATGAGAAAAGTTGAAATAGTCGAGGCCACCTGGAAAAAGCCGCGGCACCGATCGAATATTGTCTCCGAAAAAAGGGCCGTAGGGGCTCAACGGCCAACGGAATGAGTGACTGGCGAGCGGAGAGATCGATAAGTTGGAGAGACCCGCTTTGTCATGGCACGTTGACAAATTTTGACACTTTTTGATTGAACTCTCGTTTTTTTCTGCCGTATGTCCCCACTCTGGTGGCAGCTCCAACCCGCGTTGGACCTATTCGCCCGAGGGCATCTAACGCAGGAACTGACATTGTTCTCCGAGGAAATTTCCCGTTTTAACTTGCAAGCTCTCCAAAGCGCGAGAATACGAAGAAGAAACGAACGAAGCAATCTGGCCACCGACCTGAGAAGGGTTTTATCGTTTCTTCATCCGATTCGGCCGCCATGTACAGCTATTCTAGGCCCGATCCGAACGATCCGCTGGAGTCGGCTGCAATCAGGAGTCGTCGGAGATACAACTTTAACAGCGACCTGACGTTCTTCCATCGAAGCGATGAGTATTCGCGGATTCTCGCGCGTAATCTCGAACAGGAGTTAGAGTCTACTCCTCACCCTCAGGCCGGGTAAGCGCTGTTGAGTTTTTTCCCTTTCGCAGTTCCGAGTTTGAGTGAGGTTTCTCTTGAATCCGAGTTTGGACAACGGAGAACGATGCGGCATATTGATCCGTAAAACGCGTGCACTTCCCAACGCCCACTTTTGATGAATCTCACATCGCACTCTCGTCGAGATGCATGTTACGTTCTCTTTGGAGTTGTATGTTTCGGGGATTTTATTCAGCAACGAATCTATCGGAGATTCTGCGACTTCAACCACGATACTTTCGCTGATCGAATCGCGATTTCAGTCGATTCTCGCGCATGCGACATACATCGGAAGCCGCAGGATTCGCTCAACTTCAAAAGCGGAAACCCCACAGGAATTGGCGGCGCTTGATTCAACCTGTCTTCCTTCTACGGTCGCTCATAACGATCTCGTGCGTCGTGGGATTCGTGTACCAAAGCGCTGATTTCTTTCTGGGCTTCTTTCGTTTCCCAACTACGACGAACATACGGTTCGTTTTCCGGGAGTTCCCGCAGCGGCTTCGAGAACAGAACAGAAGGAATCGATTACCTGATGCAGAGTTACAAATATGTAGATTCGACAGCTAAAGCACATGTTTTGAAGAACTCGGATCTCATGAACATCACCTAGAGTGCGTAGATTCCAGCGCCCTTGTTTTCCAGTGTGGAATCCATGAAAGACCTGGTCTTCCCATCACTGACGGTGTGCATGGCCAACTGGGTCAACCGCAAAAAGGTATCCGATTCGACGAAATGGCAGTTCCCTCTGCGTTCCACCCCATGGAAAGAAAGCTGGAAGTTTGTCCTTTACTTCGATGTTTGAGATTCAAATTCTTGAAAATGAGGAATTGAGACAAAGGCGTAGTTGAGGGCTTCTTGATTTCATTTACCGTAGGTTTGTGAGAATGAAACATTCAGTGAGCTTTGCGATACCGACCCTCCAAGTCCGGAGCAGCTGATCAACGCCCTGTGGAACTACAAACCGATCGAAGCCCTTGCCTTCTCCACCAGAGTAAGCGAATCCGATCATCGGTAAGTCAAATCTACCGATCAGAAACTTGTTAAGTGCTGTTCTCGAGCCTGGTTCCGCATCTTTCCGCAGGAAATCCTCGGCCATTGTCACATGAAACCAACATCGGGTTGCAAACCTTTCGATTGCGACGAAAACTGGGAGTTCGCCTATGCAAGGTATCGTACCCGTACTCGAAGCGAACTCGCGAATGAGCGCGTCTCTTCCCCGAACATTATCCTGTAAGATTCGGGCGAAGATCTCCTGATCATTCTCCTCCTCGTCCTGCATAAAACACTCCTGATTCTTAACGGAACTGCCGCGTGGTGCTCTCTATAAAACATTCCTCTGACTGGGCCCGGAATCTCTGACAGAGCTTTCTCGTCTCACCGAACGCAGGTTCCCAGATGCGATGTGTTACTCTCTGGATCTCCACGCCATCTCAGACCCAGAACATCCTCTGAACAAGTGCAAATATCCGTGGGACTACGAACTCAACGTCACCATGGGCTGGGACGAACAGGACACACTGCAAATCTCAGACATGTACAAGGCCGACGCTGTCCTACACCAGGCACTTAATCTCAATCTTTGTGGATGAGACGATATCGAGCTTCGTTTCACATTATTTCCTGTTGTTCTCTTGTTGTTGTTGTTGCTCCTACTGCGGCTGTCGTTATTCGTTCTTTCCCGCTGCAGGTGGACACAAACTCCGCTGGTCAATCGCATCCGTTGTTCTTTGAGCCCGGGGCTCGGTATATCATCCTGGTTGAGCAGTTTACAACCGTCGCTTTGCCGCCGCCTTATCAGACGCAGTGCATAGAGTACCGCACGTTGCCCAAATCCCGTATGTTCTACGGCACCACCACCCAGAACCTCTGCTACGAGATGTGCAAAGCTGTTCTGTGGCAGAGCAATTGTAAATGTACCTCCCCGAGGTAGGCGTCCATTGCTCCGAGAGATTCAGGAGGAGAGTAGATGTTCTCCTCTGGCGTGAATTCGTTTCCAGCGGTTTATCTCGTCATTGTCATTTCGTTGACAGATATCCGTATCGTGATCGATACCCGGAAGTCTGCAATCAGACTGAAACAGCTCGTTGCGCAAAAATCGACGTCGACCAGCTTTTCACCGAGCGCTGCATCAAAAAGTGTCGCCAACCCTGTGAGGAAGTCACGTACGAGGTCCAGGTGACCGCTCAGGGTCAGAAAGAGGGGAAAACCAGTGGAACAGATGCTGGTGAGTTCTCGTGGAAGCCTGAAAACACGTCACGGTTCAACTATTCCAGTTTGTTTTATGAAAGTGATTCTCATTCGGTCGTTTGCAAAAGCCAAGAGCGAGGACGACTACTATGACGATGACGGAAGAGCGACCGAGAGCCCGAACGACACAGAGGTCTCCAGCGTTCCGAGGAAACAATTCAGCCTCACGGTGATGTTCGCCAGCGAAAAGCATACCATTCTTCAACATATGAGGAAGTTCACTTTTATCGAGGCGAGGCTCATCCCGATTTTGTAAAATATTTCTATCGATTGGAGGATCAGTTATTTTGGAGTTTTTGCTCTCCGTTTCGAAAGTGGAAGTAATTCATGCGAGCTGCGAGCTCGTGATCATAGAATTCTCTAACTGAGAGTAGTCGATCTCTAAAAGATGCTGGTTTCCTCGAAGGTATTCGGGTATTTGGGAGGCTACGTGGGAATTTGGCTCGGGATGAGCTTTTTCTCTGTCCTTGACGACCTCATCGTTCATGTGCGGCTCAGGTGGGTTCAAGCTTAGGAAAAGATCAGGGAGCGAAGATCAGTATTCAAATTTCTGAACGGCGGTGGCGTGATGGTGGGAAAGCCATCTCTTCCAAACTAGAAACACGAAATATTCCACGAGTTTCCCGTTTTCCAATTCCGAACAATTTCGTGAGTCGTGACGATTGAGATACATGTTCTGTCGATAGGGAAATTGAGAAGTCTCAAACTCGTGGCACTCTTGAAAGACTCACGATGCTGCTGTGGTCACGATCAGCTAGATTGATGAGCCAAAACCCGGAATAGCGAGACTTAATATCAAGAATTGTAACCGGGACCTTTGCCTCGCAGGTTCCGTGCAAGAAAACGAAATGAAAAAGAAATGGATCCGAAACCGAAACCGAAAAAATCGTCACGAGCCAGCGGGAACAGAGTTTCGCCGAACGATAGGTATTAGTCTAGCTAAACCTGAAATCTTTTCTCTGATCGGCAGCAGGCGCATCCTCGGAGAGTAGATTGCCGAGTCAAACCTCGATCGACCGAGAGGCAGCCGAGACAGTTTGAGAGGAAAACACCAAACGATATGAATTTCATTTTCGGATGACTTCATGTGAACCATCTGAGGATCGAATAAACCTAATCATCTCAAAATAAATCCCTGGCCGACCATTCTGTGCGAGAATTTGAGCACGCTCGCGATAGTTCTCACGAACCAAGTGAAATCCCGGGCATGAACGTATCCCCAGACCAAACGCGATCGGCAAAATCTGGGAAGAGGAATAAAAACGAACTACGCGCGGCCGCATCGTGGATATTGGCTTATAACGATATGGATATCGGCCTCGAAAGGCGAACGCGTGCCATTATGGTGGCTCAGGGCGCCGCGCCGCTTCGCAACCGTAGAGCGCTGGGTTCGATCTCCGATGTTGGCCCACTTCCTGAAGTGCTCCAAGGACGGCATTTGTGAATAATTATGACCCGTTTGGTTCGGGATTTCTCGAATCTGCGGCACATATGGCGCTTGTGGTACGATGTGATTCTGCTCCACACAGGAATTCAAGTCTCACCTGTTTCTCGCCCACGGACAAAGGCAAACAGGAAATCTGACCATGTAATCGTTTGATATTCTTTTGTAACCGATCAAGATGGCGAAACTGCTGTGATGCATCTCGATCCATGGATGACTGGGCATATATTTCTGGAAATATTCAGAAATTCCTCCGTCGGGAAGCAGTCGGTGAGGAAGCACGGTTCTCCGCGGAAAACGTTTTCTTCAATAGTCTGAATGCAGCGCTGAACAATCTCATCCGAACGAAATCATTCCGTGAAGCGGGTAACCGAGTTGAGCTAAGTAGAGCTGAAAACACATTAGCTAACCCCAGTGGTAACTGCCGGAACAAACGTTGCTTGACACAACAGAGCGCGAGATACGAAGCAACTATTCGCCCCCACAACCAACCCGCACAGGGAGCAGTCAACGTCGGTATCCCCACAGCAGTCACAGAACGGTCAGTAAGTCAGTGGAGCGACGAAGGCAAGGAGGTTTAGGGGTGCCTCCGCATCGCCTTAAAGGTCTTACCAACGAATGTGAGATGAAGAGAAACGCGCGGGGTGGAGATGGGTGAACCCGCCGCTTCTTCGGGTGAACAGGGAAGGTGGCAAAAACGAAGGGAGTGGGATGAGCGGCGTAGTCGAGGGTTAAAGTTATCCTTTGGGGCTTTGCAAGATCCGCTCTTCCTCGTCCTCCAGCGGCTCGTCGCTTGTAGGCTGGATCAACATGACTTGAACGAGTGGAGAAGAGACGGATAATCTGTCTGCGGAAAGTTCGCTCGATATTCAAAGTTAAAAGGAGTTGGACACGGACCGAGCGCGTGAGGTATCGTCCCCGATCCGAGTGTCTAGGATGGACCGACGAGTGGCCTTGCAATCGAGCAGCCATGCGTTGGAAATCTAGCTTTCTCGGTTTCTCGGTATATCTTTTCTGTACACACTATCTGATGTGTAGTAGTGGTAGTTTTGCTCGGTTGATTTGCTTGAGAGGCCTTCCGGGATTTGGAGCACATTCGAATTAACGAAGGTGGATTGTAAACGAGTGTTGTATCTCTTCTGTTCCCATGGGCTGTCCGTTCACTTGTCGTTCGTCGTGACTCAGGAAGCAACCAGGCGACCACCTCAATTTCAACAAGCTTCTCGTCTGTCAGAGGTCAATTGTCCCGTAAGATTGAACAGGGTTTTCTTGCTCCACAATCTTTCCCCTTATCTCTCGCTAGGTTTTTCCTTCAGAAACTCGATTACAAGGCAGTCGTTTGAGACCACCGACTCGGGAGGACATCGAAACGGCACATGCGGTTACCTGAACTGTTCACTTGGTTAGAAAATAAGAGCAACAAAACAAACTGCGTTCTTCGCCCTCTCCGCTGTACAAGCCGAGCACTTCGCTGCTCTACAACCTCAATCAGCCGCCTCAGGGAGGGAATCGTCACGCGGTTGCTTGCTGCCAGCGGAAATCTCACCTCTTGCGAACACCACTTTTCTCTTTGCGTCGACACCATGAAGAATCATCCTGCGACCTGGAGTTCCAGAGGATGGAATCATTTTGCTTTGGAGAATGGAGAGCTTTCGAGAGGTCGTTTTTTCTTGTCCCCGAGGGTAAGTAGCTTCAGAATCGGAAGCAGAAAATCAGTCTCAGTGGGACGCAGCTTTGTTCCACAGTTCGACCGGTGGATTGTTTCCTTTCCGAGAATCGAAGCCACAAAACGCAATGGTGTCCACGAATCAACAAGTCTCGTCCCTCGTGAACTGCAAAACAGTTCGCAGCGTGCGTAGGATCCGATCGATTAATCGATTCGAGCGACGGAGCTGGAATCCATGTACGCACTGCTCAACCCGTACGTTCTCAAAGGGTTGACGGATGTCAGGAACGCTTGGAACGTAATAAAAAGAATCACCCTCTTTTAGCAAATAAAAGGCGCCCCCAAACGTTAGCTTCCAGCCTCTCTAGAATCTCATCGTTAGGGGCGAGCAGGCACCAGGATGTTATCAACGTTTATTCTCACACTCAAATAATGTTAGTGACAGTCAGCAGAAGTTCAAGTGAAGACGACAGAATGTCACCAGGACGAGCCCGATGGCTAACAACGTCAAGATTTTAAAATGGTTTCATGTCGAGGTTTTGGGAAATCCTTCCTTTGGGAACCGCCTTTTGCCTCTCAACCGGAGAAGCCGAAATTATGATTCTCGAAGCCATGGCGAACTCCCGGAGACATTCACTGAAAGGATCTTACAGTGAAATTATTATCATCAGAACTACGGAGTTTGCTATGGAAGAAACACGAAAGAGACAGACAGGAAAGCACTAGAAATCGCCGAAAAAGGCATCATAAGAGGCAAAATAGGAAAGATTTGCATTAAGAATGGAAGTTATCCCATTCGCTGGAGTCGCTCGAAGCGTTCCAATGCGACTTCACACCCTCATCCAAAGAAAAGTCTTCCATCTGAGACCAACATTTTAGCGCAAGAACCTACGCTCACAATTGGCGAATACCGGAACGAAGATATTGAGGTTTGAGAATCCTGTCGCATCGCCGGCACCTGAGAGAGTTATCAAGTTTCCCTTGAAACCGCGGGAAACCACTCGAGCCATCGCGGAGCTTCGCCGTTCAATGAAGCTGTCGTCAGCTCGAAGAGAAACTATTCAAGGTCCGTCCGATGATTCATATGTTCTTTCGAGTACTGAAAATTTGGAGTCCTAGAGCGTTTCTTAACGCGTATCTTGAGATTCAATGTTTGTTGGATTCACGCGTTTGAATTTGGCGCCAACGCTCCGTGTTGTTCATTTCGATTCCAGTTCCAAAAAATCCCCTGAATTGTGCTTCGAATCAGAAATTGTCTGAGAACTTCGAGATGCCATCAGATCGTCGGAGACGCTCCGACGATTCCACCTCGAGGGAAGATGAATTCTCTCAGCTTGAATCCACAAGCTGCAGGTGAGCCGCGGCCAACTGGATTGGAAATCGTCGATGCCACGCCGTGTCCAGATTTGCGGAGAAGCTTGAACGGATAGAGGTACAAATTGTGAATAGGCCGGAATACTCTGGAAAGCTTCTGAAGTGGGCGAAGAATAGGAGCCGGTTCCCGTAAATTCGGGTAGTGGCCGTTTAATATGCGCATTCGCAAGAAACTCGACCACCACATTACGCACTCGAAACTCACGATGGAAATATGGGTTGAAAGTTGTCAAAAGTTGAATGCAAGTCTCATGTCGATCGGATCATACCTCAAAAGGACACGATGTGGACATCAAAAGAGCGTTTCATCAAACGCGCGAGCATCCGGTCGCGAGACTCGAGCAGCTCTACTGCGAAAATCGCGTGAAACGGAAAAGTTCGGTTAGACGGCTGATATTGGCTCTTTTCGGGTGATAATAGTGCGTCAGCACAAACTGGTCATGAGGTGACCAAAAGCCTCATGAGCATCAAAGCGGTGGATTCAGGGTTCCTATGCATCGGATTCAAATTCGTTCATCATGCGTTGTAGTGTCCTCGTCCTCGGTATTCGTCACAAGATACAATTCACTTGATATGATGGAGCCAAGGAACGTCGCGGAGCGAATCCCATTGTGGCGCCTCGGCGGCAGCATCAATTAATCCATAGGTCCGTTTATTTTACCCTGGTCGGTAGAATTCATCCGCGATATCTTCTTCATTCCTCTCGCCCGACACTCAAACACCCTCTGCTCTTCTTCTCAGGCTGACTGGGGCGTCGTTTGAGCTTCATGAATTCATTCTGCTTCGAAAACAATTGCGAGTCTCATCTGGAAGCCGTTCGTGTTCCACCAGTGCCGTGCTTGTTCACCAACACTCCTCGTGCTCGAAGGATTTTCGCTGAAAAAAGTGCCGCCAGTGACGAGATGGTTGCCATCAAACTTGACGATGTCGCGGACGGAGTTTACGGCGGAGATGATGAAGGAGTCACGACCGAGTCTTCTGACCTAACAACTTTCACAATTGCGCCGGATTACAACAAAGCATCCGGCGACTTCAACGACGGCCAGAGCTTCCCGTCGGTTCTGGCGCCTCTGAATTCGTATTGGACGCTATTCCCGCTACTCATCATGAGTTTGATGCTCCTGCTTTGGCTGCTGACTAAACGCTTCAAATGCATCGATGGGCGACTAAAAGTGAACGCTGACCGTGAGGAACACCACCCGATTGAGACCGTCGTTTATCCAGAAGCCGATGACGACCTTGTTGCCAGCAAACTCTAGATTTATAATAGAGAAATACAAGAAATATATAGATAATAAATTATTCCAAGAATCGTGTACTAGAACACGATTCCCCACAATCTCTACGAGCCTCCTGTTTTCACTTTGAATTCGCTGAAATCATGATCCGAGAAATTTCAACCGAAAGAAGAATTTCTATTCGTGGAAGATCACCGGCCTCTGAGGCCAGGATTCCGTAGAGGGATTTGAAACAACATTTCTTCATTTAGTTTCGAGAATTCTCTCTTGACCCCCGGCTTCTTCTGTATGTTATTTATTCGATAGATGCAAAAACAAACAACGGTTTCAGCGGGCAACATGTGTTGACGATTTCAAGCAGGAATTTCCCTCCTCTCATCGACCCCAGAGCTGAACGAACCCCTCAACTTCAGATATTGACTGACCGCACGAATATTCGGGTTCTTCTAGAACGGACCCAGCGGGTGCGGCGCTGAGCTCCCGGAATTGTTTCGAGCCTTGTTAAGTCGAGTGTTTGAACTCCGATGCATTGCTCGTCGAGTTATGCATCGCTTGAGCGACTGCTTAGACAACCACCCATTCTGACTCGCAGAGTTCTGAGTATTTTGAGATTCAGAATTTGGAGTCGAGGGTCTGGTGTGAGAATCTTCCGCGAATGAATCGACACCGCGATGTTAGCAGGTCAGCAGAATTTCTGTAGAAAGAGATCCGATAGGAAATTGGTTTTCTACGACATCGTAAACAATGTAGGGTAAAAGTACCAGTTATGGGACACTTACCAGTTATGGGACAGTAGGGAGCACGTACCAGTTATGGGACACTTTCTGTCCCAAAACTGGTTCACGTCTTCGATTTGTTCCAGTTATGGTACACTTTTTGTCCCATAACTGATAGGTGTCCCAAAACTGGTACTAGGTCCATGAACTGATACCAGTTTCGGGACAGCTCCAGCTCCTTACCATTCGCGATGCTGGTGGAATTAAGACAATGATTCCCAATCTTCGTTCTCGTGCGCTCATCGAACATCTAAACGCACAGGCTCGTTTGTATTAATATCTCGGCTCCGCCATCAGTTTTAACATTCTCATGCTCGTTATCGAGCTCTGTTGCAGTAGTCGAACCTCGATGTCCCCGTTTTCACATCAATGTCTGCACCACTCTGTAGATTCTCGGCATGTCTGCTTTCCACGTTGTAACATGATGGCTACCTTTCAACATCCAGGACATCGAGTATGAGAATGTTTTAACCGATGGCGGAGCCAAGATATTCCTACATACGAGCCTGTGCGTTTAGATGTTCGTTGAGCGCACGAGAACGAAGATTGGGAACCATTGTCTTAATTCCACGCGCATCGCGAATGGTAAGGAGCTGGTACTGTCCCAAAACTGGTATCAGTTGATGGACCCAGTACCAGTTTTGGGACACTTACCAGTTATGGGACAAAAAGTGTCCCATAACTGGAACAAATCGAAGACGTGAACCAGTTTTGGGACAGAAAGTGTCCCATAACTGGTACGCGCTCCCTACTGTCCCATAACTGGTAAAAGTCCCATAACTGGTACTTTTACCCTATGCTCAATTCTAGGAGAGTATTCCAGCATGTTCCGAAGCTTTATTCAGCGCGAGGTTCCCCATTTTCGCATGAAGGAACTGCATCCTTACATTTCTAGTGAACGACGTCCTAGATTTTTTTTTTGAATGAACTCGAGTGGGACGTGGGAGCCGTCAAACTTTACAGACCCCGACACAGCGGTCATTCAAATTGCCCTCTCCAGGGCGCAAATGACAGATGCCGCTGATGAGTGTCGTCCGTTTCTCGTTTCAAGGGTGAACCTTCGGGTGAGTTCCCGAACGAGGTCTCCCCTCGCACTGGAACACCGTAGCTCATCAACACATCCGTTCTGATATCTGGCGAATATTAAAATCGTCGAAACAGGAGTCAAGAGAGTGGGTGGCTCACTATCTCAATCGCCAGAATCGATCCAACGAACGAAAATGAAATTTCCAAGGAGCAAATGGTCAGAATATTGATTTCGAAAACTATTTCGGGGAAGGCACGTGGCTCACAGCCTTCGTGAAAAAGCGTGGCGTCATCAACAACGTCATATTCGTGTTTTCCTGCTCTCGTTTGAATAAAATCAGCTGAAACCTTAGTCGTCTTGCACTTGTGAGGTTTCCGAACAGCAATTCGAGCTGTAGCGATGTGGCACGACTAATTTTGAAGTGGCAACTCCGTCGGTTGGGGTGCCTCGTCAATTCGAAGCATTCATAATTGGCTTTTCCTCAGCGTGCGCACACTGCACGACTCCATCAAACCTCCGCAGAGCACTTATGTGTGATGAAGCGAAAGACGAACAACGAGAGTGGAATCTTCAGCGGAAGGGAGAATCGGGCGTAACGATGCGGTTTCAGCGGAGAACCATGTTCGGCGGGAAGCCACAAAAGCCCTTAATGTCAATCTTTTGCCAAAATGGCTTCATGAGGCGTCAAGGTGAAATCTCCAGTTCAGGGAAGACGCGTTTTTACAGCGAATCCTGGAACTCGCGAACGCTCGAGATGCGGCTTCGAGTTCGGTCCCAGGTTCCAAGCTAGGGGAATGCTAATAAGCGCCGATATATTTATTCAGCGAATTCCCTCGCGAGTTAGGCCGCAGGCTTGAGTCAGGTCGCTCCGGAAATGTTAGCGGAGACCATTTTTCCTTTCAAATCGTAACTTTTGTGATGTAAATCCACGCCTGGGTTTCGCTTTCCCGCGGAATTTCGCCCGGTAACTCTTTCTTTGTCGCTTCAACCGCGGGTCTATTTGTTAAGTCGTCGTTTCGGAAAAGCTGGCTTTATCGCCGCAGACTCGAGGGGGTTCGGATCGAGTTTTCATCGTGTTTTCGAATAAGTCAGTCGACGCGAAGAGCTTTCTCGGAGCGGTTCGCCGCAGTGGTTCCCAACAATCGAGGTCAAGTGTGCAACGTGTTCCGGCAGCGGTGCGATCGGATCGTTTACCACCGCGCTCGTTCCGACGAGTTGCCGACAAATGGTGAAGGATGCGGGCGAAGAGCTCTTTCACGAATGTATCGAGATTTGAACGCGGGTGGCCGCGGCGCGTTTCGGCGTTCGCGGCTCCAGATGGATGCCCGGACACGCGAGCTCGGCAATCGCGAACCATCGGCTGTGCTGCAGAGCTTTGTTCCGTGTTTCCATATCGTTGGATCTCGCGTGGACCGTGCTCTGCAACAAGAAACGAGGCGAGGCGAGGAAGAGGAAAAATCCAATCCATTACGTTTACAGCTGGCCGAGGCTGGGATGGCTGCCTTCGCCACAGTAACAAATACTCCACTCTACCTGCGGATGACAAATGACTCTGCTAGCTGCGCATATTCATGTCGGCAGTTGGAGTGCGCTCTCCCAGGTTTCCGCGCCTTCGGAACACGTCTGGTTACGTCAACGTCAAACAACAACGTACTCTTACTACCACCTCACCTCCACCATGGACGTCGGATCCAGAAGCAAGCCACCCACAAACACGCGAACGGAAGATACATTTACCAACCTCCGTGAGATGCTTCTCCGAGGCCCAAGAGTCCACTATTGAAGTTTCTTGCCGTTTCGAATGCGAGCCAAGCACGGATTATGAGCCAACTCCACTCGGAAGACTCTTCCACATTCAAGCGCTCCAAAAATAGAGTTCCGAACTCCTCGAGGGAACTTTGGGGTTGAATCACTTCCAACGTCCCCCGAACGGGACAAAATAAAAGTCGAGAGGGCAATCGAGGATGCCGAGGCAACGCGCGCGGTATGAATCGAATGATGTGAATCTCCTCCGTGAAGGAAGTCGATACCCGAGGAGGAGGTGGCACGGGAGAAATCGGCAGGTGTCGTTTGCAGAGAGACACAAGAGCATCAAACTAGATCTCGATAGCTGCTCCACTTGTCGTTGGGTGCTTGAGAGGGCGGTAGGTTCGAGACGAGGGAAACACCAGGATGGAACTCAGGACAGATAGGGGTTGAAGTATCTGCAGGAATGAGAGGCAGGCGCACAAGAACAACCGGGTCTAATTTATCTTGAAGCCTGACTGCGGGGTGTTGGCTGAAGCGTTTATTACAGGTGATCTCATGCTTGCCAAGCGGCCCAAAACTTTCCCGAGAGGGAATAGCGGTGTTTCGTTTCACAACACAGACTTCACACCGAATTCGTGTTGGGAACGATCCAGAATCTGGGCTTTCGTCAAGAAATTCATTCGATTTCAAAGTTGTTGCGCGACATTAATTCAGCCTTGAAGACGAGTGAGCGTTTGTGTCGACGCTCGATCGGTAAACATCGCGTTGTTCTTTGTTCGTACCCGAGGAAACGAATAAACGAGTTGGGAACACCCGCTTGAATGAAGAATTAATAGAGTCGTGGAAATGGTTATGAACCCACATACGTCTGTGCACACGTGGGTTGTTCCACGAACGGAAACAGCGTTGTTGCCGTTGTTGCTGCCGCAGTTGTGCAGGAAGCCAAGTTTCTTATCTTTATGCTAAACGATGTTAATAAGAAGAACATACCGGCAGCACGAGCAGAGGAGCACACCGAAAGAATGTTCTTTACATAACTGCTAATGACTCGTCCTCATGAAGCCGTCTCATCACGTGTTACCTAACTTCCCCGCTCATACTTTTTTCTGCGGACCTCAATACAGCGGTTGCAGGAAGCTCGAGGTAAGGTACTGAGCGGAAAACCTGGAAAACCGAATCCCTCGATGCGAACACAACTCCACAGAAACCCCGACAGGTTGGACGACTCGAACCCATAAGGTC
Organism: Neoseiulus cucumeris; assembly: GCA_021527715.1. Classification (NCBI taxonomy): domain Eukaryota; kingdom Metazoa; phylum Arthropoda; class Arachnida; order Mesostigmata; family Phytoseiidae; genus Neoseiulus; species Neoseiulus cucumeris. Next base: position 2,132,170 of record JAJSRV010000035.1, on the reverse strand, counting down.
TTCCGATTTCCAAGCGGAATATTCATCAGAAAAGTGTCCGATAGGGATTGGCTAGATCGGCGTAGGTTGAATTATTTCTAACTTCCCTCGAAACCGCGGCCTGCGGAGCCTAACTGTTTCGCAGAGCAGCAAGTGTCGAGAGATCGCCGGTGATCTCGTGTAGTGCCTATTGATGTCGAGTCTCAACGCAGCGCAACGGTTGAATGTAAGGTGCGAGCGGGTTTTTCCTTTGAATTGGCTGAATAAGAATGTGACATTTGACCGAGACGTTGGCAGCTGCTGCCGGTCCTGACGGTGGCGATGGTGGTTGTGGCGGAGGCGACAGTGGCGGTGAAGCTGCTGCATGCATGTCAAGTGGACATTTCTCCAGCGTTCCCTAACAGTATATTCTGTCTTTCTTGTCTCTCTTGAGAGTGCTCAATCCTCGCTTCCTCCCTCTCGAATTTCCCTTGCTCGATTCCCTATGACCGGCCCCTTGGACTCGTCAGGACATCCTAACCTTAGCCCAAGCCCCGCGTAAATTTCCATGCTTGACAGCTGCTCCTACTACTGGCACCGCCGACGGGCCCGTTGACTGGGAATCTTAATGTGGACTTATTCACTCTTAACTGATGTCAGCGAGTGGTTCGCTCTTCCGTTTCTTCCGGCTTGCTCATCGGACTGACAGCTAGGGACTTCTGCAGTTTGGGCGAGCTCGGACCCTACTTTTCCCTTGCTCTCCTGTGTTTCTGGGAAGCGTTCGTCTTCGAGGCATAGCTTCATCTTCGATAGTTTTCCTTCGCTCATGGAGTCCCTGGATTTCCGTGGTCGCTGGGAAGAAGCCTGGAACATTTTTCGTGCCGCGGCTCCAGAGTGTTTGTATAGCTCGAACTTTTTGTAGTTGGTCGGGCTGTGCCGAGAACAGTTGTTCAATCGCCTGAGACGCGCGTTGAGTGTAAGAAACTTAACTTGCGAGGAGCACTTGGAGACAGCGCGGAGAGCTCGGTGCTGATGCTTCTCATCCCTAAAATTAACCTCGAGCTAACTATCTGCAAAGCGATGTCGCCGACAGGACTCGCCATGAACGCCACAATGTCGAGCTCTTCCAACTTCGACTTGTTATATCTAAATATGTTATAATGCCTCACGATGCTCCGGAATTTCGACGAAAAATTGAATTTTGCGGATGAAGGGATGACCTTCCGACAAGGTTTTACACTTGTAGTCCTTTTCCCAGTTTCTCGGGACGGTTTCTCGATTTCCAGTCACCTAAATATCCCTGAAACTGACGAGAACTCGGAACTTCTGACGCCCTTTCGAGTATGAAAAACAAGGTCTGCCGTCCGGAGACGAATAGGTCACGGTAAGCCGAAGCTGAAGACGTTTCCCGTCAATATTCCTTCCAGTTTCGTTCACTTTGCTGTCCTGGTCCGCGAATTGGATGGCTTAAACGAAAGTGTTCAGCCTTTCAATCGGCGTGACACATCGCGCGTCGCTGTCGCGGAGTCAATGTCTGTCACTCTGTCTGTTCAACACGACCGGTGGATTCCTCTCCAATTGGATTCTCCGGCAAGGGTTAGAAGGTGTGCGCGGATATCACCAACATTCGGGTCTCACTCACTGGAGCTCTTTGTGTCTCTCTCTCTTCCTGCCAGCGGAACGACTGTCTCTCTATTCGTCTGTTTGTCTGTCTCTGCTCGACTTGTGAGGGGAGCGCTGTCGAAACAGGGGCTACATTACATAAAGTGGCTCCGGTGGACGCCAGGAATGTTCAATTGGATTCCACAGAAGACATACGAAGTATGTCGTCCTCGAAGAAAGCCACCCGCTCACTTATCCCTCTGTCGATCTCCCACTAAGTTCGATTCTTCGAGCTTTAAGGAATACGGCTTTTTGGAGCAAAAGTTGCAATCTTGAGTTCAGTCTGATACCCGAAAGACCCGAATGGGTGAAAATTGTTGAGGCAGCGATGATTCCGAATTTCCCTCAGGAAATTCATGACAAATCGGAGCTGAGAATAACTGCATTCTATTTTCAATCAGACTTTTTTTTTATTATTGATCGTTCTGCCGCCGAAAGTCAGCTGCCTGTGAAATCCTGATTGGAGAAATCCTAAAAAGTCACATGTGAGAGGAAGTCGTCGTTTGTGCATCGTCTCACGCTCGACGGAGTGGAAGTATCCCGAGTGAGCGAGAGGGAGAAGGCTCAGTGAGACTTCTGAAGATGCCTGAGAATCCCTGGCCGAGCGGATAAATGCTGATTCCGTCCGTCCGTCGCTTCGTTTATTATCTCCACCAGCGTTGTCCGGGTTTGCTCCCTCCAGGAAGATTTCGGGGCAACTCTAGCCTCTCAGTTTGAGAAATTCACGCGGAAACGAAGCTCCTTTCGAAGAAACTGGCGACGAGCGTACGAAAGGTTTTCACTGAATTGGATTCAAATCCAGTACTTGGCGGCTGAAGATGAAGATTCTCTTGGTTCACTGTCGCATCGATCGGCCCGGGCCAGTGTTGAAGCGGACAGGCTTAATTCGGCACGTCTCCCATGAGAACGTCGACGACTTGCTTTTCACTCTTGATTTTGCGCTCCCGGTCACTCGTTGAGTTGCTCCCGGTCGGCTCGTTGACGGCCTGCTCGCTCGTTTGCTCGTTCATTGGCGGAGACGCTCAATGGTAATTGAGCACGTAGCCCGCCGATTAAGACGCACGGAGACTTGTCCACTCCAGAGATAAACCTTCTTCGCCTCTCATCTTACCGGTCTTTCCTCTTCTTCTCGTTTTTGTTCGCCACATGTCAGCGTGACCTCAGCAAGCCCACAACTTGATGACCCTTGTTCGTTTGATTCTGATTTTAGCTTCGCGGCGATGTCAAAGAGCGAAATGATCGAGGTTTGAATTTCTAAATAGCTGATGACAAGTCATCCTCGCAGAAATGGGAATCCCATAGGCAAAGCTCAAACGCTTCTTTCAATTTGGTCGTGGGCGCGGTTTCTTTATGACTCATTGTCAACAAAGAGCACCTGAATGCATTAGGAGAGAGTCCGTTGATACACCCCAATAGGATAACTGTTGATCAGACGGTCGCGGCGGTCCGTTCGATGGAAACACATATCTTCTTCTAACAGGGTCGAGCTCCAGTTCTGGTCCCCTTCCCGTCCGTGGTGCGATGAATTCACCTCACCAGAGCCGGAATTTCCGTTCCTTCGCGTGGTGTCCGTTTATTTGGTTCTTCCGTCAAGCGGGTCCAGGAATCCGATGCGAGGTGGATGCTTTGATACCAGCACCATAGGAGGATGACGGGGCAAGCAAAGCGAGAGAAAAGAGGGATCAGAGGGAGTTATAGACGGGAGGGGCAAGTCGGCTAAGGAAAGCCCTCGTTAATATCGAGCTCACGTTCGTCCCACTCGGGTCCAATCATCGTAGGGCTGGTAGTCCAGAGTCGTCACTCATTCATTCATTCATTCATTCATTGAATTCATTCATCCATCCATCCATGTTTGCCATTCCAATCATCGAGCTCGCTTACAACGAGATCATTCGTTTTCCGACGGTGTGTATTCGTGGGCTTTCGATATTTGCTTTCTCCCTTCTGGGCCTTCTCCGGTTCGCCTGTTTCAACCGCTGTCCTCCCTGTAGCCATCTCCCCTCGTACTTCCCGAAGTCGCTTCTTATATAAAGCCTCAAGATACATACAGAGATGTCTCACCACCACCACACACGCGACCGCGGAACTGAGTTCTCCTGTCTAGGTCAAGATGGCCGAGTGGTCAGTGCTGGAAAGAGGAAATCTCTCCTAAGGTTCCGACCATATTCCCGAGATTTTGGCGCGAAAGTCAAACTTGATGAAGGATTCCTCAAAATGCCCGCCTTCGAGCAGGCGAGAATCCAACGGAATCATGAGATAACCTTGATGTGAACGCTAAGAGTTAACTTTTTTCTTCTAAAATTAGATCCCGTACATCTAATTGCGAGCTCTTCCCGAAATCGAGGTGGACGTTTGAAAGTTTTCGATGGCGAAACAAGAAGAATATCTTGATGTTCCGAGCCGCAGATGTGCGAACGGACGCGAGGAGCGATTGAGGTGAAAGTAACCTCCTCCGCAGTGAGTTGAACTCGCCGTGGATCGCGCTGAATGCAATAATTAGAGGCGGAATAAAGATGAGGGAATTAAGGGTGCGTATCGGGCGCACACCTTCGCTTACTCCTTACGCGCTTACGGCTACTCCGTGCCAGAGAGGTAAAAAAGAAAAACATCATTTGCATGTCTAAACGTTGCCGTTCGTCTTTCCCCGTAGAGGTCTCGGAGTCTTTTGAGAAGCAAATCTCGCTCGTATCCCGTGCGCCGACGACGAACATCGTGGCAACGAAAACTAACCCTTTCCGAGTGCCCCTTCATTCGAGCTCTCCTCAGCACATCACCTAAACCCGGCACTCCATCAGACTCATTCCGAGACGTCGAATCTCAAAACTTTCGCACGCTACACCAGCAGAGGCGGAACCAAAGTAGCAACAGCCTGGTATTTCGACCGGTGAGGAATTCAACGAATTATCCAAATTATTTCCGCGAGCCCAAACCAACGAACAACTCGAGTCTTGATTTTCAGCGATGCTCATATCGCTCCGACTCTGACTTCGAGCGAAATTCGCTCAGCAACTTTTCGTGGAGACAGAGTTGCGCAACCGTGAATTGAAACTCCTGACTTCCCGATGATTCCGTGACAGGGGAAAGCGGAACGTCCTCGCGAAATCGAAAAGGACCCTGAGGAGTGCATCCTAGAATTTGGGGAACGATCGACAACACAATCTCTCTGCTCGAGTTCATCTTGCACTCTTCTTAACCCTCCCTTTTTCTTTTCGCGGGACCCTGATAGACGCCTCCTGAACTTGCGGAACCCTACACGCAATTTCTTCGCAGGATTATTTCATGCATTTTCCTTCGGATTCCCTCGAGAGATTCACCCGAAGGAGTACTCCGACCTCGTGTCAGGAGGCTTAAGTGCCGGAGGCTAACCCAAGAGATATTTCCCCGCCTCAAATGTGTAGGAACCTTTCTCGAATGGAGAGCATGAGCGGCAGCCAGATCTCCGCTCAAGACACTGGTCAACGTGGTTCTAACCGACGAGATGACAGAGTGGTCAAGTTATACAGACCGATGCAAGCGACTTCATCACTGCAGAATCAATCGAGTTTCGTCAAGATAATTTTTCATTCATTTCGCCCATGAAGAACACTGAATACTCGAATTTCATCGATAATAACAATACTTGGACCGAAGTTCTCAACTTCAACCAGGGAGAGGATCGAAACGGAATTTCAAGGCTGAAATTTAAAACTTTCCAAGTTCGCCTCCTTCTGAAAGCAAGACTCAACCGAGGCACACTCTCGTTCGGAGGCGCTTGATGTCATGGTTGTCTCCAAAAAGCTTACGGGATGACTGTTCTCATCTTCAACACGCTGTCCTTGAGTGCAGATCTTCAACCTCAAAGTTCCGCTGAATTTCTCATTATCGTAGCTGAGTTTCTCATTGTTCCATGCAAAAAGTTTCAATACAGCCCAAACTAAAAGCTCTTCGAACGATGAGAAACGAAGCTAGGAAAAAGTTACCATCAACTTTCCAACTCCAAAGACTTGAGTTCATTGAACGCCGAAAACTTGGAACACGTCTTCGTGAGCCGTCGAGGATCTAAATCTCGACGCATAGGGTCTTTGCTCGCAAAATGAATGGAGACAGAGAGTTGTTCTCGTTCCGGTGGCTTCATGATAAGCTTTCCACTGCGAAGATACAACAAACTCTTGTTGTATCTGATTTCCTGATTCCTAATGAGGCTGTAGATGCATCGCTCGATGTGATACTCGATCACAACAGCCATCAACTTAGGGTCTAATGAATAAATGAGTGTTGACACTTGTTTGTTTGAGTATTCGTCGCGCAGCCAAAGACAAGCTGGGGTGGGGAGTTCGCCAATAGAGCTCTCGAGCCAATGTTCAGGTAGCGGGTAGACGGGACCACCTTTGGGATGAGCCAATATTTGCCTAGAAACGAGGACCCTGACGAGGACGACACCCTTTTGCCTTGAGGCGGCTTCTCTTCATTTTCTTCTTCATCATCGTTGTCGTCGTTTCCTTCTTTTCCGAGTGGAATTGAAAGCCTTATAACACTCAAGCCTAATACTCAGCTTGAAGCTTCGGCTCTCGTCAGTATCTTCGCGCGCACTTTGAAAGAATCCTTCCTCTTCCCGCTCGGGGCTACCCCAGGAGGATTCAACGATCGCGGGCAATTGTAGTCTTTGCTCTTTTATCGCTGCCACGGACAGGTGTCGTTCGCTCTCCCGAGTTTTCTTCGTCGATTCTTACGAAGTTCACAAACCTGACGTAACCTTGAATACCGCCGCGACCGGGGGAACGTCGTCGTTTGTTGAAATATTGAAGAGCTGGCGTCTCTAATCGTTGTCGCAGGGACATCGTCGAGAATTCATCAGAGCTTCAAGTTGGATAAGTCCCAAAGTTTTCCGCCAATTAAATATTCGCTGAAATGAACTCAGCTGCTCGGAGGCCGAGTCCACGGCGACAACAACGACCAAGGAGAAAACGTGGATTTGCGATCGCAACGTGGGAACGTAGACAAACGACTTGTGCTCGTTTCGGGATCAGTGCCAACGTGGACGACGACCGCGATGCAACGGCACAACGAAGGTCGACAAAGACGGCGACGTCTAGGAGAAGCGGCAGCAGCAGCAGCAGGAGCAGCAACGTTCAACGATTACACCGTCCAACGGAGCTCACTCGATGCTCCGGTGCACCGTTAGTTTGCTGGTTGGTTGGTTGGTTCGTTTAGTCTTGCGGTTGCCGGTTCCCTTGCTTCGAGCCATAGCCAATGCTTACCGAAGGGCGAGCGGACGACATCAGACAGAGAGCCGCGGATTAACTGAAGACGCTCCGCGACTCAGCCCGCTCGGTCTCCCCACGTGATCCGAATTCGCGGTTGTACTCGTTTGGTGGAGGCTGTGGAGAAATGCTGACTCAGACGAGTTGACATTCGATGCCCTCGCTTCATGAGTGCTTGACTCAAAATCCCCTAACATCTTCTCGTCGTCTTCGTTTTCTCTTCAGTTTTTCTCGGTTTCTCGTGACGGTGAAATTGAAGTGAGTCCGTCTTAGTTTTCTTTGCGCTGGAGGGCGGGCGGTCAGCCAAACGATACTCTATGATTCACTCTCCTCGGCTCCTCGGATCACCGGCTGCGAACATTATTTGTGTCACACCCTCTTTGATTCTTCAACGTCGCGTCGCTTCGAGAATTTCACAATACCACTGCTCGAACGACAGTCTAACTGCTTTTCCGGAAGAAGTTTCCAACGAAACTTTCTCGAATGCGATCTCCATCAATTCTCTTCTCGCTCGCCCGGAGTTGAAAGCGCGCGATGAAACGAGAAATCATTCCGTCGCTTTTCGCTTTTGTTCCGAGAATAGAATTCACGCCTTTCCGCCATCCATTTTCGTTCGACGCGATGAAGTGTTTCGTTTGGAAAGCAAAGCGAAGAAAGAATCCCTCTCGGCTCTGGATGATTCCGATGATAAATTATGCCGCGACCAATGGATCACATTACCGCCTCGGCAGCCGGCAGAAACTGTTGATGGCTTCAACATGTATATATATTCAGTCAGTCAGTCAGTCAGTCAGTGAGGGTGGCAACTTCGCTGCTAATAAAGAGCAAGCGGGTGGGCGAGCCCGACCGACCGAGAGAAGGAGAAATACAATCCACTGTGATTGATGGCTGAACTTATGCCGTAAACGCTCTTGCGACTAGTGGTAACAGCGAGCCGCTGGGTTTTCAAAAAAAAATATGGATGCAGCACCTTCAGAACGAATGTCGTTTTTGCGTTAACAATAGAGACTCACTCGAGGTGGGGAATACGATACAATGGCGGGAATCGACAACCGAGAAGCGCATCCGTAGCTTCGTCATGTCGCCTCAATAAAATGGAACTGTCCAAATGTAACTCTCACGCTGCGCGACTCACCATTGGGGACGGACCTCCTCAATTGACGCGGTTCATTCATCGTTCCCGTGTCTACTTTCCTTCCATTTTCGTACTTGAGCTCCCAAAGCTGGGGAACCCGTTTTTTCATGAATAACTTTTTCCCCCGTGTCTGACCACGTCACCATGGAAAGGAGAATCCGGCGGAGCGCCGCCCTTCGAGTCAGGAAGGATGCACTTCGGTCGGGACTCCGCTGAATGAGGGTCCGTGAAGTTATAATCATCCGTTTTGAGAGCATTGGGTACCGGGTTTGTATAATTTTCATAAAAACGGACAAGAAGCGTCATAGTTAATATAGTCTTGTTGGAGTTCCTCGAATAATAGATGCAACGAGAGATGAAATACCGTGAAATCGAATCGGACGGCAGGTAATGCTTCTCCGAAGAGTGCTATTCGCCGAACTGTTGCCGGACCCCGGGTTCGGCTTACTCGTGCAGGGGCCTGGCTCGGAGCTCGGACTCCGCTCGGCTTCAGCCGACGATTGCAAAGGGGGTCTATCTGAGAACGAGCGAGTAAGAGACCGACCGAGACAGCTAAGCGTTTCTTTCTTTCGAGCACCGGCGGCAGCAGCAGCGACAACAACAACAGAAACAAAATGGGGAGCAGCAATACATTGACCTCTTATCAACAACTCACCCATTTGATCGTATGGCTCCCGAGAAAGCTCCCAACGAATCAGTTACGCAGCTCCATTCAGTTATATGTTTCGCCCCGTCTCAACTTACTACAAATCCCTGCACAACAAGGTAGTGATCGATCTCAACGTCCAAGCAATACCAATGCCAATATAAGGTCTCGGAAGCAACGTTCCGTGTCACTTGACAACGTTTTCCATTACTCGCTGACGTTGGTCGGCCTTCGTCGCCCCAGCACGCATCGTGCTCTGCCACAACTCAATCATAATCGGATGTTTCGTTCCTCGACCATGTTTTTCATCGCTTGAAATTGTCTCCCCGTAGAATTAAGATTCACCGAGTGCGGCGAGATAGAGAAGGATCTCGAGCCGTTGAAGTTAATTTCCTTTAGGTGTCATGATGTCTCGAACGAGTGAATTGTCTGCATGAACGCACTTCAGAGCTGATTCCTTCCCCTGGTCCTGGAGCGGTTCCCCAACTCCTTGTGTTTCCCGCTCTCGCTCCGATGGGAGATCTTGAGATTCCCTCCTTTTTTCCCTTTTCCTTTTTTCCTTCAAGTCAATTCCATTAAGCCGCTGAGCGTTAAATTACTCAGACAGGAGTTTGGCTCTCTTCTAGGACTACCTACGAGAGATCTATCGGAGCGGGTCCTCACGCTCTGTTGGTCTTTCGGTGTTTCCTGATATTTGCCCTGGTGTCAAGTCAGGTCTACGCAGTCGCGACTAGCTAGTTTGCCGACGGACTACGCGGCAGTTTGAGGAGAAACCCAGAGAGCGAGTTCGGCTTATTTCCGCGACGAGTTACTTAAATTAAGTGGAAAGCCACTTGGTGTGCGCTCCTCGTCCTCCGCTGTTTCTCATCCGCTCCGCTTTCAGCTTGTCGGGAAAAACAAGCGGCTCAAAAACTCATGGCACGGAAGGTCGCGAGCGGGACGAACCTTTCCTCGAGACGACCTTTTCGGTCGAGTATTTCAAAGATTCACTGAGATTGAAAGCTCGCGTTTTACCCAAAAACTCACCGAATGATTTTGAAATCGACAACTGTTGCTTTCGTTCCCCGGTTCCCTCCAGCGGGAATGAAGTTGTCCCGAATCGGACAGAGATAAGTTGGTCTCGTTCCAAGGGAAAAGACAGAACAAACCAAAGTTCCTGGTAGCCGTAGTCTCTCATTGGTTCCAAGAATTACTTAGCGCTTCTACAGTGTCCTCTTCCTGGGGTTTCAGGAGTCGAAGCTCGTCCTCCGAACGCGGACAACTCGCATTGTCGCCACGGTGACAACTTTTCAACTCTTTTCAGTTCTCGCGTTTACCCTGAAAACAATGGATTCGACCTCGGTCCATAGAATGTTGCTACAGGTCGAGATTGAATCTCCTCGCCGACCTCATCCCAGTGGCTCTTCTTTTCCCACTCTTTTTGTCGGAAACCGTCGATACGTTTTTCCGGATCAGAGTGCCGCTGAGAAGCGCTGCCTAATCCGACGAACGATGTTTCCATCTTGGAACAATCATCTCTCGGTCTGGATGAGGTTTCCGCTCTCGATCTTCCAATCGGCATCGCAAAGACAGCTTCGACTTCCTTTGTTTGATGAGCACAAATTCAATCCTCGCATTGTGTTCCGATTCGTGTGGCTCGCTCTTCCAATGTTTCGTCTCTTCCACCTCTGTCTTCATATCATGCAACCACTCCATCCGGTGATCCTCCGCTTCCGTTTGCAGCTTTGACCGTACAAGAAAACCACGACCTTTGAGCTGTTTCGCGTTTCTACGTCATTCCATCAGTCAGTCGATCCATCTACCGGCCGTGTTCGCCTACACGCTTACCCATTCACTCGAACTGGGTGTCGGTGAGGTTTTGCTTACTCTGACAGGTTTTCAGCGGATATATTTCTCTCCATTCAGTCGTTCTCCGTTTCGTCCGTCGACTCGGCTCTCCAAGTCTCTTAGTTTCTCTCGGAAATCTTACGGTCGGGAAATTTCCGCGTTGACAAATGCGTTGCAAGGCTTTTTCGTCGCAGTCCCGAGAAGGAAGCCGGACGGTTTTTCAGGACCATTAGCCTAACGGTGAATGTACACTCCATTGATTCCTCCGTGAGACTCTTTCTCTTGTGCGAGAGACGCCCAACGGGTCAGGCCATTGGCAGTTTTCCTTTGGGTCGTGAGGTAAAGCTGGCTTCCGTCACATCCGGTTGAGTTGGCATGATCTGTTTGACGTGATGCTTACCCAGATCACGAGGATGAACGGTCTGTCTCACGTTCCCACGTGCACGGCATCCACGGAAACTCTCGCTTTCAACGACGAATATGTTGTTTTTGTTTTGTCTATCGAAAACGTAGCAGAATTTCGACGACGTTGGAAGGAACGCTAACTTTTGTGCGGAACTATTCAATATTCCAGGCTGTCCTCGAGATGAATTCGATGGGATCCCAACCCCTAGTCGTCTTGATGCTCGGAATCTCAGCATTTGGTCGAGGAACTTGAGATTGTTGAATACAGTCTTGTTTCGTGTCAAATCTCGCGTGTGGGCAGTGCTTGGATGGGATTCCATTGTCTTTTCGTTTTTTTTCATTTGACACAAGTTTCGTTGCTGTTCCTGGGCGTAAAAAATCTCCTCAAAAACTGTCAGCTGAACTCGACGGCCGACTGAACTACGAGAGAAGAGATCCAACAGCTCAGTTCAGTTTCCTTAGGTGGGGAAACTCACCTTTCCAAAATTAAGTCCGCGCACTCGGACCATTGGCACGTCCCTCCCAAAACGTGCTCACCGTTCAAATTGCGTGAGGCATACTCGACAGACGAACGAGGAGCAAACTGCCAATAGCGTAAGACGCGAATACCATCTTTCCAAGTAGCCAAATTGGGGCGCCGCGCTGAGGCCAACTTCAATACAAATCTGCACTTGCACCAGAATTTATGTTTTTTTGTGGTTTTATTGGAATCCATTGCGATTGTTCGCCTCACTTTAGACAACTTGGGGTTGAAGAGCTGTGCTCCTGAATCCGAAGACTCGGGAGCGTTGAGTCCGATTTTGTTTGCGATCGATAACCTCGTAGTAGTTCTAGATTCGCTACAGCCATGAGGATACTTTGCGCGTCCGACATCGGATGATATTCATTCAAGGACGCCAACTCTTTACGGTTGCGCGGCAGCGACCTAGACACCCATGTCACGCTGTCGGTATTTTCCAAAAGGGAGAAGCTCACTCGATGAGAAGGAAGTTATCACTTGTCGAATCGTTGATCGGAAGTTAGGTTCGAGTTTTTGAAACTTTGTTCCCTGACGGGGTTTGCTTATTAATAAAGGGTCGTGTGCTCAGCAGCAGAACTCTTGCCAACCGACCAAACGACCCACCAATCCACCGACCGACCGAGCAGCCGACGTAGCAAACGAGCGAGCGAGCGACCGACGAAGCGACCCAGGCAGAAAGCCACCCGCAAGCACGACGGGCGCCTGAGGCAAGCCCCGAATCCAATCAGGCCCTACAACAGGCAACACTATGGAAAGTCGCCCTAAAATTTATCGCCCATTGCCTCTCTGAGTTCAGCATGACTCTCTTAAATCAAGACCGCTCTGAGCGGGAAGTTGTGGCCCCCTTGTTTCGGTTCGAGTTTCATTCTTCACTCTAATTCTAATGTTTCTCAAAAACCGCTGTGTTTTGGGGCTGAGTCCATCTACCCGAATGTGTAATCCACCCACGACGAAGACCGATAGACGAGCATCAAAGAATCGCAGCTAGCATCATTCTATTGATTCCCTCCTTCTCCCAGGATGAGATCATTCGTGTGTTCCCAGAAAGTATGGAAAAAAAATTCCATCGGAATCCGATGTCACCAGCTTCGACGAGCTACAGTTGGACCCAAGGCCGTGGACAGAAAGCGAACATTTCGGAGGGACGTGTCGGCCTCTGGGGCTCACCTTGAGGACGAAAGGAATAAGACGAGGTCTCCACCTTCAGCTCAGAACGGGGCCTGGTCCTCATCGGAAACGACGTCGGTGATCAAGTAAACATCTGATTTTCCGTGAACAGCAGAGGCTTCCGTGACAAACGTTCGTTGTTCTCCTCTGTCTCCTTGCGGTTTGTATCCTTCGAGACCGCATGGGGAACCATCTGTAACGGTGTACATGTCCTTCCGGAGGACGACCGAAGAAGAGGTAAGGCCTCGTGATTTGGTTTTCAAGTATGCATGTTCTACGGAGTCGACTCCTCTCGGAGTCCATGGCGCCTCCGTCGTAACTGCGCGTCTCTCAGCTATCGCACGCCAAGATGGCGAATCCGTTCCCTCGGAATAGTTGTGAGAGCCGAATGACCAACAGTGGCCATGTTGGAAGCAATGCATCCCAAATAAACTCCCATGAATAACTTCGAGGAGGGGGACGATTTCTTCCTCGCTCTGTCGTGCTAAAACCCGCTACAAAACTCGTAGAGCAGCGGCTGCAGCCGTACCACCAAGACCACCAGCAGCAGCAGCACCATCGGCGTGGGAATGAGCGGCCAGATCTCGCCATCTCCAGACTCAAGCGATTTGTTTTTATACGAGCGCTGTGATAAGCCAGTCAGTGAAGACGAGGATCCCTTGCTCTTGTATTGGCCCCACACTCGCCGATGCAGCCACCCCCTCGTGGTCTCTTCATGGATAACTTCCATGTTCCTTTCTCTTGTTCACCGCCGAGCCGTCGTCTTCCCTAATTTGCCCCTGCGATCGTCCACCCCCCCCCCCCTCCCCATGTAGCTAGCTCTCTTTCGATAATTGCAGACACTGTTCGATGGGGTGGGGTGTGATGGTATTTCGCTGGATTTCGTTCACTCCGCTTGTTTTCAATGGCTTCGCTCTTAGGTATAACCAGTCAGTCAACCAGGCGGGCGGGAACGCTGCGTGCCTCCCACATGGGGGAAGGGGGGGAAGGGGGCAAGGGGGTTTCGTTGTCACTTGGGATAGCTTCCTAGCACGCAGGCTGACTAGGTAGGCTTTCAAGATAACTAAGCTTTCTTAGCAGCACTTATCTTATCATCATCGTCGTCGTCGACGTTGTCCGCGTGTAATCTCCCCGTTCAAGTCATCTGCATACAGGCGGCGGCGGCGACGCCTCGTCAACATCTCGAAGCTCAGCACTGTAGACTATCTTTTAACACCGTCGTTGGCAGCAACTTTCCCGTAACGAAAACAGCGTCGATAATACCAGCTTTATGTATACACAACAACAGGAGCGACAGCAACATCGATGGCGGCTCAGGCAGCTGCGGTGTCTGCGAAACGACGAAAGCGGCAATAATGGGAAACACGCCTCACGAAACTTTCTCGAGCTTTTTGTCCAACTATCAACTTGTCTTACTCAGTTTTAGGAGATACTGGATCGCGGTAGCTGCGTTCCTCGTCGACTTATCGAGACTGTTCTCAACGGGAAACACTCCCGTGATCGCGAATGACAGAGTGAGGGGCTTGGTCGTTGCGTGGTTCGCCACTCTATCACTGGGCGCAGGTGCACTTGGCAGTGGTGGTCAACAAGTGAGGAGGGAGCTCTTTTCTTCACTCAGCCGGTCTCTGTCGACCGTATATGAGTTTTGAGCGGCCTTCCATCCTTTGGCGACATTCAGATTTGAGGTGGCGGAAGTAGATTCACCGAAATGACGTCATCAATCAAAGAAACGCTCGGATCCGAACGTGTCGTCGATTTCGCCGAGCATCCAGTGGCATCCGTGAATGGAGAACACGGAAAAGAACCAAGATCAAAAGAGGAGCTTCGGCCGAGGAAGAGGTGCGCTGGGAAGATGAAGGATTTCAATTTGCACCATTTTCAGCGGGAACCTCGCTGCCTCGAGTGCCGAGTTGCGTGCCCTGGAATTTCATTAAAATGATTGACATCACTGTTTTTAGGGCGCAGCTAATTATTATTCATCGAGTAAGGATAATGACTTGGCAGTTAGTTCCCCCTTCCTTCCATCCTTCTTGCTCTTTACTCCCTCGATTTTTTTTCACGCGCTGTCGATCGCACGGCACGATCCAGCGACCAGGTACATGTTTCCCGTTGTTTGGATTCGCGGTCAGAGTTGGCAAAAAAACTCCTCGCCTTTCGACTTCGTCTCACGAATTAGTTTCGGAAGTTGGGTTTCGGAATTTCCCCGTCCGGAAACTTGTTTGTTATACGGAAGAGTCAGCATGGAGCGTTCTTCGAGCGATTTGTTTAGCTGGCAATCTGAATTAAAAGCGATCGTCTTCTTTGAACAAGAACACAATAGTTCTTTTCGTTCAATGAGTATACTCGCTCCGAATCGAAGCGTATCGTTCGCCCACTTGTGCTCCTTATACTTACAAACTTCGAGAATCACCGAGAGACTGCGAGAGAATTTATGGCCCATGAAGTCGCTTTTACTTCGGATGGCGCAGCAAAGAAAAACTTCTCGACGCTTATTTCCCGTTCTCCCTCAATCTTTTGGGTGGTCCGTTCGGCGGTCAGTCGTTCGGTTGTCCGTCTACCCCCTCCCCCACCCCCTGCCTCCCCTTGAAAATGCAAAAGAAGCGAAATCCCCTCCAAACTGGACAAACGGTCGATCGAAACAGCACAGTAGAGCCACACACAGCATAAGTGCTACTTAGTTTGGTTTGTTCATTTCGTTCTCTCCTTCATTACTCCGCCTGCACTCCAAGTGGAAGTGGGAGAAGCACTGATTGACGAAAAAATCCCAAAGCTTCGGAATAACGTGTTTTCCCCTCATCAGAACACAAGGAAATCCGCGGCTAGGGATCACAGGAAGTGGCTTCGTTGTCGCGGGTTCCGTTTTTTACAATTGGTGAAACTGATCAGAGCTAAACGTTTTTTGCTTTCTCCTCGAACAAGCTTTACTCTCGCTGTGAAGTGAGTTTTGCGGATCGCGGCTGAACGAAGTCGTCTTCACTGACCAGACTCCCATCGTAATCGCTTCTTAATTCTCTCCTCTCGAAAATCGCTCTCATACGTATTCATCGTCCGCAGACGCCGGGTCTGAGTAAGATGTTCTTCTCCATTCTCCTCCGGTTTTTTTTTTGTGCCATCCCACGTCAGATGGGTACGGAGCGTTCGCAAATCACTGTTCTAATCGAGCAGCAGATCGTGACGACGGAAGGATAAAAAAGAAGAACGATGCAGACAAGGAAGAACGGGGAAATTTTGTGCCTAATTCGCGCGACTCGAGTCTTTCCACGAGCAGCAGGCTTCGAGTGGATGAGAGAGAGGAAGTGAGCTACTGGCTTGTGGACTGGGTGGGTGGTAGAAGATATAAAAACGTCAAATGCAGAGACACCAGAGTTTCCTATTAAGTTAGCAACGCAGCGGACTCATTCTCAAACCCTCAGGCAGGATGTATCATCAACAGAAGCAGCCGCATCGTCGTCGTGAGGGTAAACACAAGCGCAGGAGCCTTTTCTGTGTCTCCACGGTTGGGTTTGTGTGGCTGAATCGCCTCTGAGAGTTCGACAACATAACCGGAATGGTAGTCACTTTGTATCCTATTCCGTCTATCTTATCTGTGCTAATTTGATTTGAAACTTGAGGCATCACCCCCAGCGAGCAGAACAACATACTCCTCTTTCTCGCGGAATCTCAACTTGCTGATTCTTTTTTTCGGAAGAGTCGTCCCGAATGTTCTGGAAGGAAATTCTCCTGTCTTCTTGATTGAGTCAACGTGGCTTGTCAAGTGAGAGACGACTGCTGACGTGAAGGCTTAACTTGAAACGAGATGGAAAGATAAACCGCTTTTTTCAATTGTTTGCTGACACTGAAGCGTTTCGCAGAGTTTCATTCTTGGGGTGGGGAGGGTGACTTTTAGGAGAACAGAGACGCTTTGGAAGAGAAGATGAAGGGGAGCTGGGGGGGGGGGAGAAGAAGAACGGGGGGCATATTATTATCATCATCCTCCTCCTCGTCGAAGAATTTCCCTCGAGTACAATAAATCATTCGACCGAGTAGAACCACAAAGCGAGGAGAGAAGCAAGACGAAGAAGAGACGGCGGCGATACTCAACGGGACCTGATGTTTGAAAGCATGTACGTCTCCTTCCAGCCCGCTCCATCGCATTAATCTTCCGCCGCCGAGCAAAGTGAAACCACTTTCGGTATCAAACTCGGACGAATTAATAAAGGGTGAATTTATGACAGTTTTAGTATTGCGGCTCAGAAATCGAACCGAGCATTCAAGCAACTACTTTTGATTATGTCGGGCAAATCGTGGATAACACGGAACACAGCGTTTCCCGTAGAGCATTCGACGGATTAGATTCTTCCAATCACATCTCGCGGATATCCAGATTAAGCCTTGAGGGAGCTGAAAGTGCTGAAGTCAGGAAAAGTTTTAAAAAAAGCATACACTTAATTCTTGAGTTTCGAGAGAAGCGGTTCATGAGGACGCTTGAGTTGGCTTAGGAGAGTTATGTAGCCAAAATGGCGGAAGAAATGTTGTCCTCCCGAGCTCGTTAGAGCCTACCCCTTCGGAGAGCTTCTTTAACTTCCTGTTTCCGCTGGGAGTTCCTTATCTTCATTTCAAGTTCCCGTTGGGAACCCTTTGACGTTGTTCACAAGCACAAAGCGCGCCCACCAGTATACAGAATAAACTTTTACAGACTCGAAGGAGGACATCCCTGCTGGTATCGATGGACAGAGCACGGATCTTCCGATGACATCATGTTTGCAAGAACCTGCATGAACATCTAATCATGTTGGACAAACCATCGCCACGATAGGCTTGCTCTCAACTTTGATTGTTGCGTGGTCGAGTTTTCGTGACTCGAGAAATATGGGCTCCAGGAGCGGACCCCAAAAACTTGTCGGCTTTAAAAACGATAATCTCTCGACCTACTAGGTTTTCAGGTGGGTTTTTCTTCCGAAATGAGACCGATCAGTGAGATATTCCAGGGCCAGGGTACCGTCCTTTGACTGACATATTGGAATCAATTGTTTTGTCGTATCAGGTCTGAGGATCATTTGACGCGAAAAGCTGCTGGCAGTAATTTCTGGAGCCCGATATTTGAAGTCGTTTCTCGCGAGAATACGCGATCCGCTCCTCGGCTCCTGAGAACTCGTCGATGGAGATGTTGCGGATGGATTGTCGTCCCTTCTGAATCCCCACTTCATTCTTGGCCGATTTCAGTTCTTAGAACCTAGGAAACTTAGAGCTCAATGTCGCCATGAGACTTCCCTCTCGAGAACTCCCTGATCACATGAGCCAGAGAAGCATGCCCTTGGGAACCCCCCCGGTGAGAATTAGTCAATTGATAAGAAACTGAGCAGTGTTACTTCAAATCTGTGTAAGCAACCCCGTCGGTTCTGGAGTACTTTTTAAGAAGTTCTTCGGAATGAACAATCGGTTTCCGGAATCTGAGCGGGCGCGTTCACGAAACCTGCTCGTGAGTGCTGAGCGAGCCGCTGACTCCCCTTGAGCCACTCCGTCACGCTACCTGGGTGAACGCGTGTCGTTGCTCGACATCATTGGAACGTTCGCTGCTGGGAACGTTCCGTTCGCCGATCAGCTCATCGAGTACTCATGGAGGGAAATTTGAAAACGCCAATGTTGGTGACATGAAATCAGAAATCTTACCATGCGTAGTCTCATCCAAAGCTCATGGGTTTTCACTGGTGTGCAGTCGTTCTCTGACATGGACTCTCTACTTTGGGATCACAGCAGAACGGGTATCTCTCGGCGGTAGCCTAGTAGATGCAAACAGCAAGCTTCACAGGTAACAGATGAATTTTTATTCCTGTTCTAAGGTAAGATGAAAACAACATATGATATTCGATGAGACATGGCTCTTACAACCCTGTACTTCTCACTACAATGCAAGCTGCAAACGCAAACAGGACGGATATGACTAGGTTTTGATGAAATAAGATCTCGATAAATCTCCGCTCGATTGTGAATTGAAACGAGTGTTTGATGCAACACAACTCAATTGTGGACCCCTGTGAGTTGACCCTGATAAACTATTTTCCTCGGCTTTGCTCATAAAATTAAAAATTTCAGCCTTTCAACAACTTGTACAAGTCTTACAATAGCAAAATATGCGCCTCATCCAACAGACTGCTGCAGCGCTTCGATTATTTGATCGCGAATCCCAGAACGAACTTCCGATCTGTGTAAAATTGGGGTAAGAACACGGTTTGCACGACTTCACATCTCAAAAAATGAGCCGTCCGGATCGCAGCTGCGATCGAATATGGCGCGGACTTGAAAGTTTCGGCGACGATTGTGAACGGATTATACGATGAGCTTGAAAGCATCGGATGCTCTTCTGTCAAAGGTTCGTGCTCGAGAAAGTACAGATGACCACCGTCCTGAATCACTCGGTGCAGCTCCCGCAGGTCTCGCTCCAAACTCGTTGAAGCACAGAGCATGAAAGTGACTACAACCGCGTCGAAAGAGTTGTCGGAGTACTCCCGGAGCGTCTCCAAGTTGCCTACTGTCATGTAGCTGCGCTTTTCACTGACTCTTCGGAGGGATCGATCCTCACAGATGATTGTGCTTTTAGTATCTGCGAATGCATGAAGTGTGGTGAGTGTACCTTCGATCGGAGCGGAGGAAAGAGTTATAGAAACGAAAGATGCCGGCGCCATTTTTTGATTCTAACAAACACGACTGAATCAGATCGGAACCCTTCGATCGAGGAAAGCCGCAGCGGGACGTGAAAGCGATCTGAGTGATAGCGAGACGACTTACAGTAGGGAAAATATTTGTAGTTGGCTGCCAGCAGAGGATTGTAGCAAACCTCCAATATGCTGAGTTCGTCCGACTCGGAAGCTTGTTGCGAATGTCGCAGTAATTTGAGATGCCAGAACAAGTCCCGTTTGTAGTTGTCCAATGCTGAGTAAACATCTAGAATAGGAGAAACATGAACGAATTAGAAATGTCGCCGGCTCGGAGTTCTCATTCGGCGACACTCGGTATTCGACTGACATGAGGATGAGAGATCAAAGCTAATTCGATGATGGTCAGCCTCTCTGCGTTTTTTTTGCTTCCTCACCAGGATCGAATCGAGATCTATCAGGTATCCATCGTTTGATGAACTCCACGATCGTTTTCACTTTGAAGAGAACGACAATCAAAAAGCCCGCAGACAACGCCAAAGCTTTCTTGTTCTGTTGATCCATTGTTGAGTAGATGTTCCTGAATGAATGGGCAACATCAATGCGACACTCAAACACTTCAGATCGGTGGCCGAAAACCACTCCATCATTCTTCGAAACGCTTGACACCGATTGTAAGTTTTTTGATACAAACCACCTACAGGCGAAAACGGAACTATTTTAGGGTAAGGGGCAGCGAGCGGGAGAGAAGCTACGACGAAGTTACCATGAGGCACTCATGTTGAAATGTTTTCATTCGGAGTACAACATAATTCTATGCTGTTACAAGTAGGTAGGTCTCGCGACCCAGACTCTTGAGGTTTCCGACTCTTTTTTCCCTTTCTCACCATGGGATGAACTGGAGAAGAAGCTTTGCAGTGAGTGAACTCCGCGCTTTAGAGATTTCTGCACAGCTCACACGAAGTTCGATGGAAGACTTTCATTTTGAGGACACGGCTCGTTTCGATGACTCCGAAGAATCACTGGGAGGGTATGTTCCTGACGTCACTGTTAACCGGCGACGGAGAACTTGAACGGAAAAGAGATCAGGTGGTGGAGGGACGGCCATTTTGTGGAGAGAGCAAATCACACAAGGGTAAGTCATCGCGCACAGTCGTTTCGTGGAGAGCGCGCTCTCCACGCGCTGGAAACTAGAGACTTTCCGTTGTTGTTATTGAGCTTTGTCAACCTGTGGTTTCCATGTGAGTGCGGGGACGACCTGGCTATTGAGTTTTGTGCTTCATATTTCATTCCAAAGTGTACGGTCGAGGACAAATGTATCGGAGGTAGGACGATCATGAGATTTGCTGTTCTCTGCGAAGCAGTGGGTCCTAGCTATTCGCTTCCTGAATCTAAGTCAGCTCTTGACATGACGGCCCGTCAGGAGCGAGCTGGCGAGAGACCTTTTGGGAGCGTGAGATCTCGTCAGATCTGTGGACGGTCGACATTCCTACCAGGACGACTACAGTATCTGTTTTGAGGACGATGATTTCGGGGTCAGTCCAAGGGTCGCCCGTTCCTCCTGATGAAGTTCGAAAGTTATCCACATTCCGCGGATGTATCCTCGCCAATGAGGAATTTTTCGCTTCTTCCTCGAAAAATTTGGCTCCGCAGAGCTCTTACGAGGTTTTTTGGTGCAATGAGATCCGAAGCTTGGGATAGCGAGACGAGAGAGATCAGTGAATGACGTCGGCTCCAGACACAAACACGTCAACTCTCAGATATACGGCCTGTTGTCTTACAGAAACTTTATTTGTGTACAGTACATAATGTGACATTTCTCGCGTTTCCTGAGCGAGTTGATTTGAGTCTACAGTTTTTACAAGACACTTAGCCGATAGGATCCGCGCACGGGATGCAATCGCCGTGGACTTTGCGACTTGTCGTGAAGCGAGCTGACATTGAGGATTAGAAAGCTGTCCGCTGTACAAGTCGGCGTCACGGATGGCTGAGTGAAATGAAACCCATCTCCGAGGGAGTCGTCTTACATGAGTCGATTGTACATGAGTTTGAGGAGGTCGGTATTTAGATCCGAGCAGACCTGTGCGTTCGCTTCCCGATCCCATCTGTCGGCAGCTCTACGGTCGAGTACTATAGCTCCACGAGACCATTTTCCGTTGAGTTCAGCGTAAATCTGTGGACGAGAGCTCATTCCTTAAATTCTTGCTGAGATGGTCCTCTGAAGTATCTGATCGGAACTGTTACTTTGTTTGTTCCCAAATGAAAATGTTTCGAGATCTCGTACTCACGGGACAGGTGATGGTTTTCGAGGCGACTGCAGGATCGAGGTAAATTGCCATCGCGGTCATATCATAAACGTAGAGACCTGGATGACCGATAGCTCGCCAGCGTTCTGCAGCGTTTTTCATGATTTCTTTGAGGAACTTGATATATTTGTTCGAGTCGTCCAACGAATCGAACCACTCCCAGTCCAAAGGATAGTTCCTACACGCATCCATGGTAACGATGGTCAACTTTTGAGCTTTGTCCGACTCGTTCACCACGATGGAAACAGCTTCGGGATCACAGCTGAAGTTGAATTCCGCACCAGGACTGTCGTTTCCAGAGCCGGTACAGCTTCCTCCCATCACAACCAACTCTTTGAGGTTTGAAAGGAACTTTGGATCGAGTTTCTGCGCTAACGCAACATTGGTGAGTGGTCCGAGTGCGACGACCGTGAGTTCATTTTTGAATTCGCGAGCCAGTCGGATCATAGCGTTAACTGCGTGCTCTTCGGGAACAGGAACCTCGGCCGCTGGGTAGTAATCGGATAATCCGCCGAAACCGTCGTTGCCGTGCTGATAATAGGCATTTTTGAAGGGCTCGATCAGAGGTTGAGCCACACCTTCGTACACGGGAATATCGGTTGCACTGCACAACTTCAGCACTCGGAGGACATTTGGGCGCACTTTTGCGAGTTCGACATTGCCGCTGCAGGTGGTTATGGCTTCGATTTTGATGTCAGGCTCTTTCTGGGCGACTCGCACCGCCAACAAAATGGCACATGCGTCGTCCGTCCCACAGTCGGTGTCGATCAGGAGTCGACGCATTTCTGAATGTACGGGAAAAGTTGAAAACCTCGGCAAAGAGCCAGGAGAACGTCCACTCGGCCGCTGTTAGATGATCGCGACAATTCGCTTTCCAGTTTTATACACGATGCAGGAACGATAGTCGGTGCAATCTTATCAGTTGATCATCCTGGAAAGATAGGCTCTCCATCATCCAAGGGCTATCCCTCGATGCCGTAGATCAAATGATCCTAGATGGCGACGCGATATTCGCCCCTTCAAGTTGTTGCCTGATGGGTTTCAAAATCAAGACAGAGAGAGAGAGAGAGAGGAAGGGACTAGACATATTCGAACGCTAAACTGCGTTTGTCGTGATAACTGACCAGATTATATTCTACTTGAAAACAGTGACGTAATACCGAAGAATGAGTTTTCGATTCAGCCGCGCAGTTCTCAAAATATTTTGAAAACATCAAGAAAAGCGCGAGCATGCTCTTTGTGCCCTGCTTCCGTCGCGTTCTGGAATATCATTCTGATCCTTATCGTCATTCCACTTGCTCCCGTGATGTCATGACTCCTCGAATCGTTCTATACATTACTGTCATCGTTCACAGCGACTTTCTGGAGTGAGCATGAATTGTGATCGGGCGACGTAAAGAATTTCAAAGTCTCTTTCATCTCGTTCTCGGCATCTTCTTTGACACTAGCGCAACCTACTCCTCTATTGAATGCCTTCGAAATAAGCATGTTGATTAAGACAGAAACCAGCTGTTATTCCGATATTTCAAAGGCCCTTCTTTTTGCCACGCTGCGCCTGCCGATCAACGAAAGTTTCGGATTACTAGCCTTTTGCGGACCGAACCGAGTGCATGAATCTGGTATCACGGTACCATTCTTCGACAGTTTGGCGGTAGCTCTTACTTTAACTGATGATCGATTCTCATTCCGACAGGAGCCCATCTCCGAAATGAGCGCTTTGTGAGCAAAGGTCCTTCGATTTGTGTTCCTGAGCTCTCTCGTCCGACTCCCTGGAACGCAGAACTGCTCCATCCACTGATCGCCTCTCTCATCGTAAAGACCTAACTTATCAAGTAAGTCCCAGATTTGTGCGAGCCTATTAGTTGCTCGTGAGTTTATGAGTAGGTCAAACGAATCTGCTGGAGGGAGTCGCGTCGTTGACAACACGAAAAATGAATCGATATCTCGAATTCAGGTGGAAAATTACGACAAAGAATAGCCATGAATCTGGAAACTCTAGTCCCGCTGCCGATCGAAGAGAAGACGCTGAAAGAGCTCGGAGAGGATGCGAAGAACTACGCTTTCAGCCGTGGCATGGTGATGAAGGTTCGAGAAGGTCTTCCGTTTTCCCATGCGGTCACTTTCGTCCCGTTCGCCCTCCTGCCGTCTCCGTTCCCAAGAGAACAATTCAACTTCGTGTATCAATTACAAAAAGACATGAATACTTTATACTATCGAGTAACCAACGACCACGAATTTCTAAAAGAATGTCTCAAACACACGATCGAAGTCGACGAATGGACTAGAAAACTATGGCAGATCTACGAACGTACCCGAGACTCTCAGAAAAATGTACCTTCACTGGCGATCGTTCGCTCCGACTACATGGTTGGCCAAAACGGACTCGCAAAGCAGGTAAAATGGATTTCTTGATACTTCCTCATCCACCAACTTTACTTGAGTCAATGAATCGAGTTCCCCATTTTTGATTCTACGATTCCAGATAGAAGTTAACACGGTATCCGCGGCATTTGGGGGACTGTCTCCGATCACTAGGGAGCTGCACAGATTCGTCGCTGGAAAATTACGCAAAACCGAGTTCCCACCTGAAAACAATGGAATCAATCTCGCGCGTGCCCTGGCGGAAGCATGGAGAACTTACACCAAAACGCACAATACACCGGACGCGGTTTTATGCTTCGCAGTCGAAGACATTGTGTATAATACCTACGACCAACGAAAACTCGAACTTCTTCTCATCGAGAGCTTCAACGTACCTGCTCATCAGATAGTTTTTAGAACGAATGCCGATTTCACGACCGCTCGGACGAACGACGACGGGGCTCTGTTCATAAATGACCTGGAAATCGCAGTGTTCTACATGAGGACGTGGTATGATCCTGAGCAGATACCGACGGAGCAGCTCTGGAAAGTTCGTGAGGTCGTCGAAAGGTCTCGCAGCATCAAGTGTCCGAACCTCGCTTGGCACCTCGCAGGTAAAATCAGAGGAAATTTGTATTTCTTGTTTTCCTGTGTTCTTCTCCCATTTTCCGCTTGGCAAGGAGAAAATGTCAGGATTCGATGTCGGGGAACGAAGATATGAAGTCGAGAATCGTTTCCTCCATAGGTTGCAAAAAGGTTCAACAAGAGCTGGCACGACCCGGAGTTCTGGAGAAATTCTGCGACGACAACGCCCAAGCCCAACGGATCCGACAAGTTTTCGTGGGACTGCACGCTCTTGAGGAACAGCAGGTCTACCAGATGGTCCTGAGCTCCGCAGAGAAATATGTCTTGAAACCTCAGCGCGAAGGCGGAGGTGCGTGAGGAATGACTCCATTACGTTGAATTCTACCGTGACGAAGAGAACGAACACGAACGATGCGAGTATTAACTCGTTGACGCTATGTTCCAGGCAACAACATTTATGGAACGGACATTCCGGAGTTCTTGAAAACCCTGCCGGAGTCTAAACGAAAAGAGTATATCATAATGGAGTTTATAGATACAATCTCTTCGAAGAACTATCTCGTGAATAGAGACAAAATACATTTGACCGACGTCGTTAACGAGCTCGGGGTGTTTGGGTGAGTTCTTTCGGTGTCTTTTGAGCCCTCAATATAGACCAGCGATGGCCTTCTGCGTTTTCTCAAAAGTTTCTCAATATGCAAGTTTCTCACCTCGCCGCCGGCAGTGTCTCACTACTGGTCTTTGCCCTTCAGCTGCATTCTGGCTTCTACGCAGGAGGTTATCCTCAACGACATGGACTGCGGATGGATTTTCAGAACGAAAGACAAACATTGTAAGGAGGGCGGTGTTGCGGCTGGCTACGGTCATCTTGACAGCCCATATCTTTTGTGAAACATCATCGCCAATAATTGACGAGGTTCTGCTCCGATGATCCTTAAAAAAGCATTCCGAAAGACTCTCGACGTTCAATATGGGTTTCTTCAGATTTTTCGACGCATTGTGGGCTTCTTGTTCCAAGCGTCTCTGACAGCCTTCCAAGTTATGGTCATGGAAACGACGTGATTTAGTGTGTGAGGAAGCCGAATAATGAGAGAAGAAGTGAAAATTCTATTATCTCAAATCTGGATTCTTGATTTTAGAAGAGAAACCGTTCTTTTTTTCCCGTCCGCCTCCTTTTTCTTCATGGATATCAAGAAGAACAGAGAATAAAGGCCAAATAAGTATTTCGAATCTGTTCTTCCATGAAACATCACTGTAGATCGCAATTTTCAAATCTTCGTTTCTTGTACATAGTTTCGAGTCGCTTCTCGGTTTGCGGGCTCGCGAGGTGGTGGACGAAATTGCAGCTCATGTCAACTTGGGGAACGTCGGTAGTCAGGTATGAAACCCACGATTTCGGTAAAGGATGATCTTCATCCATGGTCCTTCTGCTCCGCGGCACAGTTTACTACGTAAACTGGATTCAATCCACAGTTGTCCTGCCCTCACATGAGTCTGCGGTACATGAGTTTGAGGAGATCGGTGTTCAAATCCGAGCAGACTTGCGCGTTCGCTTCCCGATCCCACTGATCAGCACTCCTCCGATCGAGTACGATAGCTCCACGAGATTTTTCTTCTCTGAGTTCCACACGAATCTGAAAATAAGAGAGGTTTTCAAGAGATTATTCGTCGCTTTGATGTAAAACTTGTTGCGATGTCTTTCTTGTGGATCTCAGGTGGGAAATAACCGCGGTGTGGCTTCGATTCGCAACTTACGGGACAGGTGATGGTTTTCGAAGCAACGCCGGGATCGAAATAGACAGCCATCGCGGTCATATCATAAACGAAAAGACCTGGATGACCAAGAGTTCGCCAGTGTTTCGCGGCGTTTCCCATGATTTCTTTGAGGAACTTGATATATTTGTTCGACTCGTCCAATGAATCAAAATGCATCCAATCTAGAGGATAGTTCCTGCACGCATCCATGGTAACGATTTTCAACTTTTGAGCTTTGTCCGTCTCATTAACTACGATAGACACTGCCTCTGGATCGCAAGTGAAGTTGAATCCTGGTCCAGGACCTTCGCCGTCGCAGCTGCCTCCCATAACGACGAGACCTTTGAGGTTCGAAAGGAATTTCGGATCGAGCTTTTGCGCGAGAGCAACGTTGGTCAGTGGTCCGAGTGCGACGACAGTCAACTCATCTTTGAACTCCCGAGCGAGTCGAACCATAGCGTTGACGGCGTGCTCCTCCGGGGCGGGGACTTCAGGGAATGGATAATGTTCGGATAAATCGCCGAAACCGTCGTCACCGTGCAGATGCAAGCGTCTCTCTCTGTAGGGCTCGACCAGAGGTCGTCCCACTCCTTCTAACACGGGAATGTCAGAGGCATCGCACAACTCCAGCACACGAAGCACATTGGGTCGAACCTTTGCAAGAGGCTCGTTGCCGTTACAGGTCGTGATGGCTTCGATTTTGACGTCGGACTCCTTCTGCGTAACTCGAACTGCCAACAATATGGCGCAAGCGTCATCCGTTCCGCAGTCGGTGTCAATCAAGAGTCGACGCATATCAGAGGAGGTTGGAAAAAGGTGAAAACTCGAAGCGAAGATCGAGATGTTATTCTGTGAGAAATTTGACTCTGAGGGAGACGTCTGCGATTTCGCGTACAGCCGACTATTTTCGAATCCCTTTCCGCTCTCAGCTTTTAGCGGACTTTTGACTGCAATGACGCCGTAAGCCTTTTGTGGGAATACCCGCGAAAACTTTTGTCTCCCTGGAGTCACGAAATGTTCCCTCACTTGCGAGGACGAATGCGAGTCTCTCTCGGATCTTCAGAGTTTTCCTCGACTCGTCCGTTTAATATCTTTTCGACTCTTAGGAGATTCCGACTTGCTCCCGTGG
This sequence comes from Neoseiulus cucumeris, assembly GCA_021527715.1. Classification (NCBI taxonomy): domain Eukaryota; kingdom Metazoa; phylum Arthropoda; class Arachnida; order Mesostigmata; family Phytoseiidae; genus Neoseiulus; species Neoseiulus cucumeris. Next base: position 2,104,842 of record JAJSRV010000035.1, on the reverse strand, counting down.
AATCGTGACCACTTGACCGATTCAGTCACCATGGATGGCAACACACATCGGAGATTGTTCCGCCAACGTAGGTTCTTCTATGTGGGCGTCGCGGCATTTCTAACGACTCCGGAGCACAGCTAGAATCAGAGAAAGCTCGACGCCTTCTTTATTTAATTCTTGTAGTAAAACTGACTCGTGGTACAACCACGAACTTTCCACCGTTAGGGAAGTTTGGCGGAGCTTGCTGGCTCCACGAATCTCTAGATCGGTTCCGGATTGCTCGCATAGTAAACTGTCAAGAGTTCATGGTTTCAGGGTTTTCCAGTTATGATTCGATCCCATTGTGGAGCGTCGTGAGCGAAACTGGAACAGTGACGGTCAAATCGAGAAATCAGTGAAGCAATGGCGAATTTTGAATTGTGATGCTGCGAATCGCATGCGAGTCTTGTCAGTCGATATCGAATACAGCTCGCATTCGAGTTCGATAAGCAGAAGTACACCAAGCCGCGCCAGTGTCGATTACAAGCGAGTACATACTTTTTTTCAAAAGAAGCCCAGCACGCTCGAAATTGGCACGGAAATGTGTCTTCATTAGTGATCGTTTTCATCGTCTACGAGTCAATTCAAAACGGATCCTGGTCTTCATATATTTTTCGGCACAAATGCGGTCTCCTCTATGGATCGAGCGACCGATAACCTCGCTTCATGCACCACCAGTGAATCGTAAAATATGAGGTTGCGCTTAGTGCGCCTCTCAGTTGATACCGACGGAGCAGCTTTGAAAAACTCGCGAGATCGTAGAGCTCTCTCGCTGGAGTGAAGGCGACCTGGGCTCCCGGAGAATTTCTTCGATCAAAACGCCAGAGGCAGCGGTTCGTTTGCCGGCCCTGAGCTCCTGGGAGGAGTACATCCTGACTTCGAAGTGCGGGCAAGGAGCAAGTCATCCGGCCAGAGGCTCCAATCCGGGCCATGGCCAGGATTGGCCAATGTGGGGGGGGCGAATACATTTTTAAGGGGGAAAGGGGGAAGGGTGGACTGCAACTTACGGTTTCATTATCGTTAACAATGAAAAGAGAGGATCTGTCAAGAATTCGAAGGTGGTTAGAGATTCCAGGTGATTTTCTCGGAAACCGCGGAGAAATAAAACTATGAGGTGGGGGGAGGCGGACACAGACAACTGGGCAAATAGGGCAACTGAGCGACTGGACAAATTATGGTATAGGTAGGGTTAGTTTAGGTTATTTTCCCAATTGTCTAGTTGCTCAGTTGCCCTATTTGCCCACTTTTCCTGCACCGGTTTCTTCCGTATCCTGTCCACCAAAACGGTACGGAACTGTGGTACGGAACTGTCGCCTTGCGTAGGCTCGATACAATCAAATAATGCCAGCATAATTCTGGAAGCTAGAGAGCGAAGAAGTACAGTGAACCCTCGAATCACGGTCCTCGAATGGCCCCAGGATGAGATGATACTTTAGCTCTGATTGTGAGATCATCTTCTACTTCTCTCAGATCAGGCGAGGACGGAAAGTAAATCTCGCGAAAGTTTCCAGCCGTTTCGGTCTCTCTCACCACCAAGTTCTGAATATTGACCGTCCAAGAACGGGAAATTGATATTTCTGCCCACAGCTCGTTCCCAGTGCGCGGCATACTTGTTGTTTGATGTCATTGTTGTCGCCACTGGTGTCAGACGTGTCGCTAACCGGGACTGCAAGCGAAGTTATGCTCTGCTTGCGCTGTCACATTCGGATCGAAACTCGGCGAGACCAAAGTGATAGCGTTTTACAACACAAGTCACGCAACTCTGCTGCTTTATTTACAGAAAATAACTTTTTGCAACCAAAGCTACCGGCAGAGGGAAATACCCAAGAAGATTCTCGCGGCATTGCGTGAATGATTCTCGACTTCGAATCATTTATGGCGATTAGGAATTTTCGAGAACACCACACGATGTTGGGAAACGAAGCTTTCTTGAAAAATACCGTTTCCGGCTCAACCGTGTGCGGGTCTCCTTGATTCTGAAACTCTCAAATCTTCTAGGGCGTTCATTCACTTCGAGAACTTGAATTCTTCGGCCTGGAGTTTCATTCGATCGCTACAGCGAATCAAAACGATGAGATTTCCTCTCCGCTTCGGGAAGCAAGGAATCGTTAGGCTGCCAGCGCGCACATCGAGAGAATACACGGAGGAATGACCTGACTGCTCAACGAAGTGCTACACTAGTTTCGTCACCTGTCCCAGCTGTTTCTGAATTCAGCAACTCCATGGGAATCCCTGTTACTTCTTTCGAGCCCGAAACATTTCTCTGCGGAACTTGATTTTGGGAGATTCCACGACCTCTGGTTTGTATTGTTCGAACGCAGCGTCCCCAGAGAAAAACGTCAAAAATCACGATGGATCGAAATAGCTCGCGTTGTCGACACGTTCGCGCTCATGGCTAGCGTGACAACATCACCTAAACAAGCGCTCATATGTACGTAGTATGCGTTGATCACGTTCCTGAAAAGTTCAGGTTCATCGGAAATCTATGTTGACTTCCGCGACTCCTGGACGGCCCTCTCCACAGGAACCCCTCTCGAGCCCCTCGAGAAGTGGGCAACTGTGTCGCGTCCTAAATCTCCCTATATGACCCAGTAACATTGGCCCGGGTTCGCAGGACACGCGTAACTGCACCACTGTTATGTATCTGTTTTGGAACTCTATCGTTAACTGCACCGAGTCACAGATGGAGCCACGATCGGTTCCGGGACTGGCGGAAACGATGCCGACGCCAAGATTTCTCACAAGAACTAAAAACTAGCTCCTCCTTCGTGGGTTGCCCGCTTTCGCGACGATCCCACCACAAACGTACCACACTCAGAAGAGAAAGTTGAGACTTGTTGTGGCGTCAGGTGGTTTCCCCACTGGAGGAATGCCTGCCTGTACTACGAACCGCGCGAGGGCCGCTCTGGGAAGAGATTCTGAATTCGCTGAAACGTTCATTCCCTGTTTTTCCATCGCCCTTCCCCGATTAACGACTGATAGCTACAATGAAACTTCATGCGAGACCCGGACCCTACCCGCGGCGCCAGGATCCTGCGTCGATCACTTATCAGCTGCTCTTGGCAATGGAAAACTTTACGGATTCTCTTAAATACGAGAAGTTCTCCAGGAAGTTCCGCGGCGAAGCTCGAGCGAGAGTTGCGAGGCGGACCCGTACTGCGAGAAGATTGCTAGAGGGCCAACATACAGAAAACATTGGAAGGAGAATACGTAGTGCTTCGTAGGTGCGTAAGCGGAATCCATGGGCCTCGCTTGGCGATTGGCTGCATGTTATGGCAGCTCGTTGGCGTCTCAAGTCCGCATCTGGATTTTCTGGACAACATGCGGCCTTCGAGACGAAAGGGCAATGAGCTCCGCAGCGGCGGTTTCTGCTGAAATGACGCCTACATTATATGATTACATATCAATTGATGGATAGAAGGATCATTGAACTCGCCCGTCAAATAGACTGTCGACTGATGAGACGACTACGTACATCGCGTCTAGCGAATACAACTACGGCCATTGTGCGAGTCGACCTGATTCTCACTGGGACTCTATGACAAATGTCCCCGAGGATCAATCGTTTAGTCTCCAACTTTCGTATCAATGCGGATCGCGCCAGAAGCTTCAAGTCTGCGCGGAGAAATATTCTGGAAATCGATTTCTCACCGGGTTTTGTACAAAAAATAACATCTGTTCATTGAAACTTCTTGAGTTTTCGGAACCAAATCGGGGAATCAGCAACGATTGATCCGGACCACCATTCCGCAAGAGTTTCCGTAGCCACGAGGGGCGCAGTCGATGAATTTGGTTCGTTGTATCAAGAGCCTGCCGTGAATTCAAATAACTTCGCGGTGACAAAGGGACGACGGCATTCACACCCACATCCTTGGATCGCGTGCGGACGCGTGCGTCGATTGAACGATTGTTCGCGAAACAGATTTTCTGGTTGAAACCCGACTGCAAATACTGTGCTTGCGCTCTACGGGAGCAGTTGAATATCTGCCTCTGCGGAGACAAGGAATGCTGGATTGGGCGATTCGTCGGAGTATTTCAGCTCTACATCAATTGTGGAAGAGTTCTGATTGAGTCGAGTCGTTCACAGCGCAAAGTGCCGCATAGAAATCACTACCGATTCGGCGCGTTAGTTTTCGTTCGCTAGATAGATCATTTCGCAGCCGCCGCTACGATACGGTTCCCTCTCGACAGCGGGCTACAGCCCGCTAAAGTGGTACGGGCTCGCCATCTTGCTGTAAAGTCTGACCGTGTCTCCGAGCAAGAACGATTACTGTGCGCTCTGCTGCAGAGCTAGTTTGGTGCAACTGAAATCTCTTCGTGAAATTTCCATTCGTGATCCAAAGACTGAGCGGTGGTGTTGTGGCCTCGCTCGGGAATGCAGTGCTCGTGATGGCTTGCCTTCTCCAGCTAAAACAAGACATTCAGACGCTGCAAGCGTCCTTTCCCAAAAACCACGAAATTTTCCAGGTAGTCACAGCATCCGTCGACGAGCTCATTTGTCGATTCATAGGACGCAACTCGAAGAGATACGAGATTCACGCAAATATCACGGTAAGCACGACATTCTCGGAGGTGTCCCGAGTGCCTAGATGTGTCAGCGGAGGTCTTCGATTGATTTCAAGGAGGGGCTCGATTATGGCTCGTCTCGGATTCGACTTCGACGAGGATTTTCTGCGACTTCTTCGCGTTTTGGGTGAAATCTAGGATTCCGCTTGCTTCTGAACAGTTCTTCGGAGTGATTCGGTCTCGGAGCCGCTCAATCATTCGAGCATACGTGACCGCGGATCGGTTGGTGACACCTTTCGACTGATATTTCGCCTTCGGCCCTGCTTCCTATCGAATTAGGGCTCGGCAAAAAGACATTTTCCTTTTGTCGCGGCGTCGTCCCATTCGGAAAACAGCACGGGATGAGTTTCCCGATTCTCTGCGATGAATTCGCTCAACTAGGAACTGTTCAATACGGAAGAGATGCTCAGTGCGTTGTTGCTGCTGGTGGCTATCGTCGAGGCTGCCTGGCTGGACGGCTGGCTGCTTGCCTGTCTGCCTGTCGTGGTGGAGTGTCGCTACTTCCTCTACGCGTTAGCATGGGAATGAATGCTCTGTGGCTGCTGCGGTGGCCGCTGTCTCTACCGCTTCAAAAACTGGCGAATCTCTAGTTTTCTCCTGGAGAAATACTTCGAAAGCGTCTGTATGACCAAAGACGTTGCTATGCAGATAACGAGGAGAAATGTTCGGTTGCGGCTCTGTGTCAATCCGTTCCTACGAACTGAATCGGAGCCGTCCCAGCTGTAAGGCGAACTGTGCCACAAAAGTTCGAACGCTCAGATCTATTGGAACGAACTTCCGACTGCTGGATGCCTGACTTGTTGTTCAATTCTTCGTTCCTCCGCATTCTCGACGTCGCTTCTCGCTGTGATAGAAGCTCCATTACGGGCGAGGCGACTTCGGGCTTGCGGGCTTCGTCCTCAATTATGGAGCCTCTCTTTGATCTCGATCGAATTAGTTTTCGGTGCTGAGTGAATCCATGTACACTTCCTTGAACTTGGTATTCGTACGAGTTCAGGTGTCGCGAGTGAAATTGTCGGTGCTTCCGCGCGACTATTGTGACTTTATTTTGGTGTTCGCTTCCGTTATTGGTGCGTTGCCTCACTGACGACACGAGCAGAGATGGCATCATCCAAAATTGTCTTCATGTTCACGGCTCCCATCTCTTTTTTTGTCAAGTTGTACAATCTCTTGACAACCGAAGCTCCCGCAAGTTTTTGTGTGCGTACGTTGCATTCTACGCACTGGTTTCCGTCATCGCTCTCGTTACCGTGATCGTCACGACAGAAATTTCTAGAACACCTAAATAATTAATCTCAGTTTCAAATACTCAATGTCTCAATCACATGGGAGAATATCGAAATGCTTCGTGCTCCGAAGCTCGCATATCATCGCTCTAAACTCCTCCCGCACCTGATACGAGCCACAACATGAAGGAAACGGCGATGTGGGAATTCCACATGATTGGTTTCGAGTTCAACTGGATGTGCATCAAGTGCAGGGCTAGCCGAGCACGGCGGTCGTAAACTTGCGGCTTGCGAATGGTGCCAATGATTCAGAATCCACAATGCACATCGGAATCAAAATGTTTTTCGCGACGCCGTCGAAGTTCTAGACCCACATAAGTCGGATTTTCCGGGGGAATATATTTGTTCCCTATGTGGAACAATTACCGGTCCATCAATCAGTCAATCAGTCGTAACGTTCGTGTTCCTCAGTGTTATTTAGCCGATCAATGAATCTCTCGATGTACGTGGCGGAATGAAATTGATGGATTATCCGAGAGAGGAAGCAGTCTGTGGCAAAGTTTGCTCATTCTCTTGTCGAGCGATAACTCAGATTATTACGTAAATCAGTTGGTCAGCTGTAGCGGGATTGCTGCGATAGCGCTTTGGCTAGCTTCTCGCTCATCTGGGGTTTTTTCGTAACGTAAGTTGTGATTTTTTTTTCGCTCCTGTTTTGTTTCCGCTGCGCAGCATGAGCGAGTTCAGGTCGCGGAGTGAGTTTTTTTTTCCTTCAACTCTTGGTATCTGGTCGTGATCACTTGAATTGTGGTACTCTTGGCATGCAAACACATTCGCTTTCCTCGGGGGCATTGGCCCGACGGTGATGGCAGCCAATTTGGCATCGGAGTTCCATGTTCTGCCAACCACTATAATGACTCAGCACGCGCAGTGAAACCGAGAATCGTCGGAAACTCGCACTGCGAGCCGTATTCGCCGCTACCGAGGCGGAAAACCTGGATGACTGACTGCCTGCCTGCGCGAACTGTGATTTCTGAACGCGGATCGAAACTGGATGGAAAAATCACGTTTTTTATCCTCGAAACGAGGAGGGAGAATTCGCGCAGGTTCGGATTCAATTCAAAGAGGACACGGACCAATCCTTTGATACGACGAACGCTTGGTGAGACAGCAGCATTTTCTGAAAATACCACGCGGCGACAGCGATATTCAGAGGGGTGTCTGTCTCAGTCTTAGGTTGTCTGGACGGCGAAGAAGGGGCCCCTTCACGAGCGAGCCCCAGCTTCATCCGTCGCTTCTCCGCCGTGTATGCAGAAGCCTCTCCAGCAGCCGAAGCATCAGCTGTTCTTGTTATTATTGTTGTTGTTGTTGTTGATGGTGGTGGCGACCGATCAACGCAAGTACCGATGGGCATCATGGGGAAAGGGATGGATTCGTGTTTTTACTATCGTGGAACTCCGTGTCCTAAACTTGAAACTCTAGAGCCAGGAGTGAATCGTTCGAGCAGCTCGTAGAGAGAAACAAAAACTGTTGTCAACCGATGAATGGTCAGGGTCCTGGATTGTGATGCTCGTCGTGAAGGGGGACAAAGACGATGATGATTCCGGCCATCAGGGACCGAGCAGTCAGTCAACCGCTTTGAAGACCACGTTCAAACTGCGAAGTCTCGTTTGCAGAACTTCTGCTCAGGTCGGCCGACGAGGCAGTGGTGGGCGCCGCCCGCGGAGTTGACGAACAAGGCTATGTGGAGGAGGCTCTGGGAATTATTTGCGGAGGAATGTGTCCTATCGGAACAAGCAACCCGATAGGAGAGAGAGAGAGAAAGAAAAATGAACGACAAATAAGAGCACGACACAATACGATTTTCGTTATGCTCGGCGGAGCCGTTCCGAGCTGTGACGCAAGCAATGTTCCGACGAAAATCAACGACTTGATCATCCGATAATTGGTGGATCCTTCGTGCCCGCAGTCTTTCTTTTCATTAAAAGCGATGCCATCGAATCGATGCCGTTCAACTATGAAGGCAAATGCTCGAGAGCTTCGCGAAGCGCGTCAGCATCGGGACCGTGTGCGAAATTTCCGTGTCGTCTGCTGCTCATTGATTTGCGACGCTCACAAACTTTCAAGTTTGAGGAGCTTTTTCCTCCGCGAAAAGCGACTCCGTTCCGCGGTCGAAGCGAACAGTCGAACGTCTGAAGGGAAACGATGTCGGTTCCCTCGGGTTGTGCAACACGAAAGACTATTTTTGAGCGTAAGAATATTCGACAACGATAGCGATCATGTCGGAGCTACTTATCGTGCCCGCTGCTTTGTTTTCCCTCGTGTTCTTTCGTTACTGATGCCGTTGTGGATCGTCCTGAGCTTCCTGAACTGCGATTTCTGAGCTTCCTCGTTTTGTTTGTCCGATTGATATCGTGTCTCATTGATGTCATGATTCCCTTTGATCGCGGACAGCTGTTCCGACTTTCTTGATTTGTTCCCGGAATTGAGCATTCGTTTCGAGAGGGAAATTTCGGGTCATTCGTTAAGAATCGAGGAGACGGTGATCCTAAGTCCTTGAACCGGTTGACAATAGCTTGAAAAAGAAAGCGATCGAATCGTTCAAGATGAGGCAGACTTGTATTGCGACGAGTGGATAATGTCAGACACATGTTGCCGAGGGAGAACCGAACCTCCTCTCTCTCTCTCCCTCTTTGTGCGTTTTTTGTCTTGTCTCCAAGCGAAGCAACGTCAGTCCATGATTGGAACTTGTCTTTATTCTCTCAACTTTGTGATTCGGTCGTACTTTGATTCCCATGAGATCCGCTGTTCCAGAACAGCTCATTGTGAACGGCGGCTAGCGATACCTTTTTATATCCCGCCAGAGAGATAATTCTGTTGTTTCGATGGATGCCGTTCGCTCAAGGTATTCCAGAAGTCTCGAAAGCTCGGATTTCCTCTCTCCAGCGGAGACTGTTCGAAACAGAATCTATTCGAGGTTGTTGTTATGATGAAATGTTATTCTTCCTTCCTACTAATCTACGGTAAATGTCTCCCTTCGACCGTCGATCCGATCATTCGTGATTCCGTCCGCGACGAACTTCTGATCTGATGACCTAACCTGACGTGGACCGACAAGGTTCCCATTCGACCCAATTATTCTTGCTTCCGGGTTTGCCCTCGCAGTCCGAACGTCCTTGGATTCGCGTCGGCGCGACAACGAATTCAGACGAACGCGTTCCGAAACTCGAGCTCAATATCGGGAAAAGATTCCCAATCGTTACCTCCCTCTCGGGATCATTCGAAAAGCGTCTGCTAGAGCTTACCTTCTCTCGCGTTTCGACTCTCGATGATTTGCTGCCACCCAATTATCGAGAGCCACGCAATGGTTCGTTTTTCGAAGTTTCCCGACTCGAAATGTTCTCGTGTGACATTTTCTTTTGTTTTTGTTTTCGTAATTCCAAGACGTTAGTACTTAAATGACAAAGGCTCGCTGGCTTCCCACGTGTCGCCTCCTCCGGCACAATGAGCGTCGGAGCGTTTTCTTTTTTATGAGATTCGACGAATAGGATGGAATTGAAGAACAAACGGATCAACGGAATCTCATTGAAAGACGGAGCCTCTCAAACTAGTATGAAGGCTCGCAATTACGGGAGCAGTGTCGGCCTGAGTTGAGAAACCCAAGATGGAAAGGAACGAAAACGAAATTAAGACAAGAATCGGGATCCTGAAGGAGCCATTGGACGCATTAAAAACGCATTAAACTTGGCTTCGTGGCGTTTGTTTGGGTTGCGCGCGCTTGTTCAGTATCTGGGATAGCATTGACCTCGTCTGCTTCCTGGCCGTTGAGTTTTGGGGCTTTTGTGTTTGTGCTGGTTCTGTATTTAGCGCTTTGAATCGCGGGGAACTGCAACGAATGGAAATACTGTCGAGCCTCACTCAACTCTGTCGTGAACTACTCCTAGACTCAGTGTGTTCTCTCTCTGAACGGCAGAAGTACTAGGACACGGGAGATGTAGATCTCTAGAATTCTTATTGAGGAACATCGAGCAGCTTGAAACGTTCGAACGGGCTCCAACATCGCAAGCGAGCTCTTTCTTTCAAGTTGCTTGCTGTGGAGTTTGTTGCCAGCAGTTCCGAAACGTCCTGCGCAACCCCTTTCTTCACGCGGAAGTGACGTAGGAGCGTTTCGGATTGCCGCTGGCGCCGGCGCTAGCGTGCGTTGTTGGTAGCGGACCAGGGAGCCTGCAGCCAAGTGAGCAAGCAAGCAAGCAATATGGCCAAGTATCCATCCGAGCGAGCAACGACGACGACGACGGCCGAATGAAACCCTTCTCAGGCTCCGCAATGGAAGTGGACAATAGAAAAAGCGTGTTGTGACCTTCGTTACTTGGAGCTTTTTCTTCTTTCTATTTCCTATTTTATCCCTTCGCAAACAGCGAGGGGCAGCGAACTGCTATTTTCTGCTCAATGTATTCTGTGTATCTGAGTGAGAAATCACCTTCGACACACGAACTCACGCGAGCCCGCACACTTGTCTGACTTCCAAAGTTCGAAAGCGAGTGGCCGACTACTCCGGATCCCGAGCTGAGGTGAATTCCTCGCGGCGGTCCCCGGAGCAACGAGGGATCAGAAGGTTTCCATCTGATTGCGCGAGCTTCTGCAGCGTCTGTTATTCAGACAGTTTTGGTCGCTGTCGATTTCAGTGTCGTAGGCAGCACTTGTGCGTCCGTGTGAGGGTCTGTCCGGCGCCAACGAGCGAACGGTGTGATGGGGAACGATAGTGAGGGTACGCACAAGGGCGACTTCTTTACGAAACTGAGTGGCGCCCACTCAACACGAGCTTATAACAAATGCCTACAAAGACTGTAGAACACGACCAGCTTGCACTTCGTCGACGAGAGAGCGAAGGGACAAACGATTCCAGTCAGTCAGTCACTCGCTCAATGTATCCATCTGTCAGCTCTCATAGGCCATTTGTGAGGTAACGCACACGGCTAGAATATCTCATTTAGCGCCACTTCCGCGGTCTGCCCCGCTGTCTGCAAGCGAACGAGTCAGTCACACGCGGCGACGATTTGACGCAACAACATTCGATCGTCATCATCAGCAGCGAGACGGCGAAAGCAACAATCACGACCATAGAGTCTGCGTTTTGCTCCATTTATATTCGCTTAGACGGAGACGCTTCAAAATGAAATGTCATCCCCGACCTTCTATCCTCCGGCTCCTGCGAGCGGAGCCGTGCTCGAGATATTTTGTTTGTTTCCTCCAACTCGAGCGACGGTCATTTTCGTAACCGCGAGACATGGCAGGTGGTGAGTGATTTGAATGGAGAACGAGGGAAAAGAAACTCCACGAGGCACATTGACGTCTTATAAGACGCGACCGACCTTGGAACGACCCGGCCACTGTTGTGAGAGGATGTTCTCATCTCCTGGCCCCCTGGCTCCTTTTGTGACTAAGACCTTTTATACTCGCCACTGCTGTGGGTGTGAGAGCGTAATACTCGCTCTTCTAGCCGGCATGGGACGTGACTCGCGCCGTACTTGTATTTCATGAAGGACTGCTATCCCGAGTCAATCGAATCCGGTGATATTTTCATAGATTGTCAACAACTTTCCGGTGAAGAGGTATCTTCGGCAAAAACCGGCGACGGCTATTTTTGGGGCATCCGCAGCGTGGCACGTGACTGCAATGAGGTCTTTGTCGCGTAGTTTCTCCCCGAATCCAGGTCTCGCTGTTTCACTTCGTTCGATGAAACTACGCTTGAACATCCAACTCGATACTCGATTCTTGTGAAGCATCCCCGTCTTGGTGTTCGGCTTCGGCTTCGAATGAGACCCGACTTAAATTCAGTGACAGAGCACTTTTGCACCGCTGGGTGGCTCGTGTCGGTTCCGATAGAGGAAACGCGTGACTCATGTGCTCAACCTGACGATGCTGTTGCATAAGCTCACCGAAAACGTTCTACTGGTTCTACCTGTTCTAGTCCAGCTTGCTCGAAATTATTGGCCGGTCGGCTGCTCAGCGGGCCGGCAACTAGCTGGGTCGCGAACTAACCGGCTCGATGCCACAGTTTGCGGTGAGTTTAGTAAGCCAACGAGGATTCAACGTTGCCATCAGCTCGATCGTGGCATGAAGTCGCCGGGGCTGTTGTACAATTCGAGTCCTTTCCTCACTCCGTAAGGAACGAGTCAACATAGAAGTCGTCCGCTGCCTGCTTCATATGGTTACGACGTCACGAGTGACGAAGTCATTCCGCTGCGATACGGAAATTGAAGGAGAAGAACAACGCGTACCCAAACATCCTTTATCGTGGAACATTGTGTTATTCAAACTTGTTTTAGATTCCTACTCACCATTCGCTTGTTCCGTAGTTGGTGTTCGCGACTAACACACGGTCACCAACGATTACACACATTTAAGCTCTTATTCGCAAAGTTTTGGACGCGCGCTTACAGATTCTAGAGGAATCCTATCCAATTACAATCGAATTGGCGATCCGGAAACCTAGAGAAGCTGCTTTGTTCATAACACGATATTCTTCTTTACAGGAGACCTACCCCCAAACACCACCGGTATGGTTTAGTGATACGGAAGATCCTGCTATAACCAACATCGTCCAAATGTTAACCAACACCTCAGGACCGGACAACCATATACTCGCACAGGTGAGTATGGTGTCCTCCTCACATTTCGAAGTCATCGTGTCAATGCTATCATCTGCTGGCACGTCACGATCCGGGAGAACTCGAGATCTGTGAAGAAAAAAAACGCCATATTTGACGCACTCGTCTCGGCGCTATGGCTCGAAATATTCTTCTTGCATAAGTTTGTACTCGACCACTTCCCCGATGACTTTCTCTCACGAATGCGTTTTCAAGTGACAAAGCTTCCGCGCGGAATCACTATCGCTCCAAGAAGATAATATCCACCCGACATGCTGCTGTGTCGCTGTTTGTTTGGTCTTGTTTTTTTTTTCTTATTCTGAGGGCGGCCCTCCGCGCAAGGTCATCTGACATAAAACCCTGTTATTATTTCGTGTGAGCTTTCCTACGAGCGCTTCTGGATTTCTGTGGCGAAAATCAGCGGGACCGAAATTTGATTCGTGGCCTCTAACCGAAGGAGCTGACGCGCGACACCTCTTTTGTGCCTCTCGTTGGCTGCTGGAGCATGTGATTGTTTGGAACTCATTGTCAGTGTTTGACCGAAAATGTGTCGGAAAACTTCCACTCACCTCCTTAACATGGATTTCTTGTGTTTATTGAAACAAACTTTATGAGCCGTCTGGGCTCAAAAAGTATCCGCGTGTCCTGGAGTTGCGGCGCGTTTCGGAAGTCGAGGATCGGCGTCATCCCGGCCTGAACTAATTGCTCCCTTTCATAATCATCAGATGCGGTGTAATCACGAGCTTGTTTTGCGCGAAAAATTCAAAAACCGAGAAAGCGTCCCTTGTGACTAGCTCGTCGTTGCCTCGTCATGTCAAGACTCATTAGCCCATGGCGGGAATATCGGTTCATTTGCGCGTTTTCTGGGAAAATGTTGTCAATCAGGACTCTGGATCCCTTTCAGTTGTATCGCATTCATCTTCGGGATTTGTTTTCTTGTTTCGCTCGATTTCAAGGCATTCTTCGATTTCAGGTCCGAGTCCTGGTGCGGGAGTTGTGTAAAGTGCACAGTTTCAGCGAACCTCTTGAGCTGGAGAAAATGGAGCAGGCGTCGTCGGCTATTCTCCTATCACCTCCTCCGTCGGCGCCTTCGGATGCTCCTTCTGATGACGATGATGAACTCGAAGAGATGGATATGCACATCGAGATGGAAGAAGAAAGCGCCACCGAAAACAACAAGGAAGAAGGTGAGAACGTCTTCTCCGGATTTTCTGATGACCTGTCTCCAAGCAACAACGTCCTGGACAACGGTATTCCCAAACATATTCTCCAGGTCACTGTCCGCATCCCAATTTATGTTCTCCTTTTTTTCTGCAGTGGATGGCCTATCGGTGGAGCACGTCGTGACGTTAGAACGACTGCGGCAGAATCAACGGAAGGACTACCTAGAAGGCAACGTGTCAGGATCCCTGCAGGCCACCGACCGCCTCATGAAAGAACTGAAGGAGGTCTATCGCAGCGACTCGTACAAAAGCGGGGTCTTCGAGGTAGAGCTTGTGAACGATTCTTTGTACGAATGGAACGTGAAGCTCTTCCGGGTCGACCCTGACTCTCCTCTGCACTCTGACATGAACGTGCTCAAGGACAAAGAGGGCAAAGACCACATACTTCTAAACATGTTGTTCAGGGTAACTTGACCTTCTCCTACTCCTCGCTTCTGCCGCCGAATCCTTATTATCGTTTGATCGATCTGTCATCGTTTGAAGTCTCTCTGAAATCATTGAACGAACTTTCAGGACAACTACCCCTTTGAACCGCCTTTCATTCGAGTTGTAACACCAGCGATTTCCGGCGGCTACGTTCTTGGCGGCGGCGCCATCTGTATGGAGTTGTTAACCAAGCAAGGTTGGAGTTCTGCGTATCCGGTTGAAGCCATCATCGTGCAGATTGCGGCCACTTTGGTCAAAGGCAAAGCACGCATCCAGTTCGGGGGCAATAGAGGACAGTACTCGCTTGCAAGAGCCCAACAGAGCTTTAAGAGCCTCGTTCAAATACACGAGAAGAATGGTAAGAACGTCATCCGAGTTGACGGAGCCGAGGTTTGGGCCCTTGGAATTGACTGAAGAACGATGAATGTCCAATTCTAATTTGCTTGTTCTCTGTTCCTCAGGCTGGTTCACGCCTCCGAAGGAAGATGGCTAAAGCATCGGACGGGCATCATTTTCTAATTTCGGCTTCCACTATTACTGGAGCCCTTCAACCAATCCTGCAAATAGCTATGTATTGTATCAAAGAACTTGAAGAAGAGAAAACTGAATGCGTGAGCGTGAATGATCGGAAACCGATGGGTTCGAATGCGTCATTGCAGACGATCGTTGAACATGTGATGTGATTAATTACTCTTTTTTTGTCAAGGTGGTTTGCATATGATGCCGCGGTTCCAAATAAATCCCAAACCTTATACCCCACCTACCCTCTATTCCCCTTCCCCCATTTCGAACTGTCACACTGTTGCCCGTGTGACGGGGTCCCCATTACGGGGACCTTTGACGAATTGTTCCCCCAATCGCAATGCCGCTGATAATCTCATGGGTTATCGCGAACGGTTTCGATCCGCTTTGTTTGCTATCGCGGTCGAGCCAACTCGCAGGTTGATGTAGCCGGCGCAGCATTTACATCCTGACGTCGTCGTAAGTCCGCGGCCATAGGAGTTGTCTGCAAGCTTGTTGATGATTCGAACCCAGACGTTGAAACGATGAAAAACGTGTGAGGTTTCCCGGTTGGATGACATTACATCGCCACCGGGTTTTAGCTAGTTAATGGTATGAAATTGACGCCGGATCTAGGGTGTGACACGATCTACCAAATTATGAAGATGCGAACATTAGAGACGAGGAACTAAGACAGTTGTACAATAGAGGCGACACTATGATAATGCAGCCGCTCGTCCAGCACCGACCGGCTCAGTGTAGAATGAATATGAACATGATGATGATGATGATGATGATGAGTATATAAGATGGCGCTGCTTGGTTATTACTACGATAATAATGCTGATAACGGCGACGATGATTTAGAAGTTACTATAGCGTCCCTCGTCGGACGAACTGAAAATTTCATTTTCGCGAGTTGATCTTCCACACGAGGTCCTACAATCAAACTGAATTCACTACTACACACACACACACACACTTTCTCCTCGATGACGCTGATCTAGACAAGAGGCCAGATGTGAACTGCTACTTCCGAAACGTACGAATGAGATCATGAAGAAGAATTGGAAATTTCCAAAACTCTCGCTGCGAGTGTGCGTATGGGTCATGCGTCGGGCGGTTCGGGCATCGCTGTCTAATTCAGTCGCGCTGAAATCCCTTGTTCCGCTGAGGAGGGTCCAAGAAAGGCTTCCTTCTTGAGACGCACGATCTCTCGACAAGACCGACGCGAACAGGAATTGCGAGACTTAGAGATCTCACCTCTTGCATTCGAAAGCATCGAAGCGAGGCGCCGTTTCGGATTTGCAATATGTGAAATACGGTATAGAGGCTCGCCTCGTCGTCTGTGTCAACTCGCTTGCTTGGTCACTGTGGGCATTGTCTCGTTTTTATTCTCCTTGTTCTCCTCAAAATCTCGGCCCGATTTCTCTCGGTGGCATTGAGCCACTTCGTCGGAGATGATGATGATTGATGAAAATGACGACCGTCGGAGAGCACTCGAACATGAACACGAACACCGACCAACAGCCGTATCACAGAAAATCTGATTGTCATCACGAATACCGTATATCGTAATGAGCGGAGAAAATTGTATCCAAGCGAAAACGCGATCCTGTGTGAGGAAAATGAAGAAACCCTTGAAAACAAACCCTGTCGAAATGTCTTCTTTGTGAAAGGTAGCTAATCGACTGATCGAATTTGATTTCCAGCTATTGAGTGGCGTTCTCACTATTGAGCAAAACAACAATCCCTTCATCCGAAACGGCAACAGCTCTTAATTCGGTCAACGTCCCTTATTCGTGAGCAGAAAGTCGGTTGTAGGTTGTGATCGTGGCCCTGTTCGATTCCCTATAGTGATGATGGTTACGATGAACGAGATGTTGATGATGTCAGTGATAAAGTCTCTTGCTCATCCGCCGTCACGGCGATGCAGGTGATATCACGCCCAGGTTTGGGCCCGCCGAAATATCGGAATTTGAAAAACACAAAAAAATCAGACTGAATGTACGTCGAGCCCTGAGGTCGACGTGATCGTTTAGTTTTTAGGATAAACGAAACACGAAGTAGGTTCATCATATTATCATGATTACTCGATTATTACTTTATTAAGGTTAATCATCATCATCATGGAGAAAACGTTCGCGCTCCGCAGTCGACGAAATTCACTAAAATGACGTCGATAACGGTTAATATCGAACGCGAGTTTAGTTCGTGAAGTGAAGGATGAAAGAATGATGGACAAGTTGAGTGGATGGATACGAACCACATCGCAGCGGGACACGGAGAAAAAATGTAAAAAAAATCTTCATTCACAAAGCGTCGCCACTTGTCAGCTGTATAGTCACAGCCACCACAACGTGAACGGTTGAAATTAGAGTTGAAGCGAATGAGAACGGAAAGAGGGGACGACGAGATGGAAGTTCACCACATGAAGCGTCGATTGGTTTCGCCCGGCTGGCCTGTTTGCAGTGCAGTACGGCATTTGAAACGGAATTAAACACATGTACGATTCGATCAGCATGACACCAGAAATTAGGAGCGATTGTAACGATTTGATCGGAATATTAAGTGACTAGGGAATTTGAGAGTGGAAGAAGCGATCGAATCGGAACGATAGTTTTCAGCTCGAAGGGCATTCAATGTAAACACTCTCGAACGGTGGTCTGTCCTGAGACAGAAAACTCGGAAAACACAAAGACCACCTTCGCAGCAACAAACTTCAGTAGATAGAGTTTGGGTTGCGACGAGAACTATTGAGAAGCGACATTACAAAACAATCTTCCACAACAATGAACCACGGATGAAAGGCTGATCAGCAGGAACAACTTCATCGCTTGGTGCTGCATCGAGACTGAGTTGGGAGAAAACCAGGAATAAATGTGGTAACTTTTAAAAAGCCATGTACTCATCCGTGAATTCATTCTTTTTTCATCCGTTTCGGCCCAGATGTTCTTCTCGGCGCAAGAGAAGTCTATAGTCAAGGCTGTTTCTCATGGAGCGTTCTTGCCCCATTCACGCTCTTCTACCCCATAACCACAGTTGTTATGTTTAGCTGGAAGTGATTCCACTCTCTGAAATGTAGGAATTGTTCCAATATCCAGGAACGAAAAGAAGCTGGTTAATTTCTCGTTTCTTCTCTGAACTTTCATCTTCGTTGTTGCCAATTCTTAGGAAGCGACTGATTTGGGGAATCTTCTGGCGAGTGCAGGTCTTGGCGACGACCCACGCCGTTCGTACTCTGCCAGGAGCCCGATTGGCACCAACCATCAAGGAAGTTGAGGAACTTGGCTTCCGTGAAATAACGGCGCGGCGTCGAGTCGCTGGTGCGTTTTTTCCACCCATCATGACGCGGTGAATGGTTTCCCTGTTTCCTCAAGGACAGTTAGCAAGTATGAGCCAATTTCAGAAGTTGGACGTGAAGCGCTGCTCTCAATCCTTCCAAGTTCACAGAATGTTCGTCTCCGCAGGGAAGCGGAGGTCAGACGCAGCGTTTCCAGCATGATGATCTAATTGAGGTGAAATTACTCCAGTGAGCTGCGACTGCGTCGTTCGTTGGAAGTTCCCTGGAACCTGATGTGTGAGAAACGACTGCCACAGTCAGTGGGCGATTCGTCACGATTGCGCAGTTGCTGACTTCGCGGTCTCGTTCTGCGCTTCATGCGCGCCTGAGGGGATGAAGGATGGGGATCGATGAGAATTTTAGCCTCAACCGTCTGGAATTCTCGGCGTCATGATCATCATGGAGTCAGAACTCCTCGGAGACTC
The DNA here is from genome assembly GCA_021527715.1 of Neoseiulus cucumeris. Classification (NCBI taxonomy): domain Eukaryota; kingdom Metazoa; phylum Arthropoda; class Arachnida; order Mesostigmata; family Phytoseiidae; genus Neoseiulus; species Neoseiulus cucumeris. The sequence goes on along the minus strand of JAJSRV010000035.1, from coordinate 2,086,464 downwards.
GAATCGCGGCGGGGAAATCGGCGGAAGAGTTTTTCATCCCGCATATTCTCAGACAGTGACGTTTTCCGGTGGCCTCCTTCTGACATTTCGATGGAGACTAATGAGCCGTTGAGCGCAGAATTCCTGGACCACAATCAAGTACCAAAGGGTGACATCTTGGAGATGCGGATGATATTTGTAGAAGTAGATTCGGAGCTGGGAGATTCGAGACGACTCTTCCTGTCAAAGCTAATCCACTCTACATTTATCGGGAGCACGGATAGGATTCCTGTCATCCATTCAATGAATCGAGACGAAGTTCCGCAGCTGCCACCCTAAGAACCGTGGGACTCGATGAACCGAAATGACGTTTTTGAGCAAACTTTGTTGATTCTCGAATCTTATATAACTTTCGATTCATCGAACCAGTCCGTGGATTGTACTGAGACTACATATCACGAAACATGAATCGATTCTGCCTCGAAGCTAGAGGAATCTGATCAGACTAGGTCTGTGGCAGTGAAGGCACTCAGTATTCGATCAAGTTGTTCATCACCAGACGAGTTTACTTTTTATACCTCGACGCCTTCTTTTCGGCGATGAACGCGAGCACTTTTGGATCCGTTCGTTGCAGAATTGCCGAACGCCGACGGTCTTCTGTCGATGTTTTGTCGTTGCGGGATTTCGACTTTGTTTTCATTTCTTGGTTGACTTTCGCGCACGCTTTGAGCAGCTGGAACAAATTTTCACTCGGTCTTTCCTTTGTTGAACTCGGAGGTTTCTCCGGGAGCTCTTTCCGCTCCTTCAGGATGGGATCTGGAGGCGTTTTCACCGCAGCTGGCGCTTGAGTCGGAGCTGCATTTTCTACCACCGTTTCCACCGGCTTCTCCGGTTCCGTGTCCAGAGACTTCTCCTGTTTCGCCTGTGGAGGCTCATCCTTTCGATTTTCGTTTCTGTCGATCTCCGGAACGTCTTGCGTGTGTTTTTTCATTACTCGCCGCGGGCGAATCTCGTCCGACGATGGAGATTCGGGATCCCGCTGAGGTCTTTTACGACCTTGAAGATGTCTGAGGCGCAACTCACGGACCTTGAAAACCGGCTGATCGCCACAAGCCGATCGTTTGGTGCGTGAACGGTCTCCAGTTGATCCCTGCTCGGATCCGGCTCGTCCCAATCTTTCTTCAGTGATCTCCGAAACCGCGCCGGCGTGACTTTCTTCAGAAAGGAGTCTCACGGATTCAATTGCCAACTGCTTGACCTTCTTCGACACTCCGCCTAGGTTATCTGTAGAGCGAAAAGTCATGAAAATCCCAGGATATAAAAGAGGATATCAGAACCGAAGCAAGATTGAGTCTGTTCCGCGACGAATTCGAAAACATTTTATTCAATAGAATGGCCGTGACTGTTGTAAAAATCACAAAGTTCGAATGCGACCGCTCGACCCCGACGGTGACGGGATGCGCGATTATGGAATGAGTTCATTCTTAAAAACTTCTCTTGCTTAAAAGAGCATAAAAAGGAGGTATTGAGCGTTGTATAAATCCGTTCGTCATGCTACGTAGCTAACGCCTACATTTCCTAAAACAGCGGCATTCACGCGAGTTATTTTTTGACATTTCAGACAGCTACATTTCACACAATCGAACTATAACCTGGATGCATGAAACCCGCAGGTTGGTTTCGCGGTTTGCGATTTGTGGTTCTGCCGCCAATGACTAAAACCTTCTGCGACGATGTGGTCTGGCTGAGGTCAGCCCAACTCATTGGCATGATCAATGTGATGGCGCGTCTCCATGAGCACCGTCACGAACTTTGTTTTCGAAGTAGTTTCTCAATGGTTCATAATACTGTGACAGTACTCTACCGTAAACGATGTCAGTTCCCGACGGTTGGATCGGCAGGATACACCACAGCACGAAGATAGTCTGGAAAAAAAGACCACAAAATCCGGAATGTCAGTAGAGATTTCCGTTGAATGGTTTCCGGTTCGACAAGAGCACCATGATCGACAATTTCTTCATCTCTCTCTCGAGAAGCTTCTTGCTCGGAGAGTAGGGAACCGGGAAATGACGGATCGTCACGTTCTCCGACGAATTGTTTCTATTTTGAATGATACGAAGTTCCGCACGTGAGCGTCTGTCGTAAGTTTCCCGACAATCATCTTGATTTCGTCAGAGAACAACATATCGCGTAACTGATTCCACGGAGAGACTCGAATATAGCAAACATGCTAATAGTTCGTGGCAACTTTTCAGTACAGTAACAAGGCCCCGACGAGGGACATGCTTTTCGACGTTCGGCCATAAACGTTAGAACTTACCTTCATCATTGAGATGGAAGCGAGTCGGTCTATGAAGCTCGGCGTGAAGAAACACACGAATTCGATGGCAGCGTGAATCACCCAGTATTTCAACCAGCGAGTCGACCGTTCTTTGTTTGTTGACTCCAGGGCTTTGAACGACATGTAACCAGGATATAGGGTGGCTACGATCCTGTAGCAAATGTCTCCGGCTCTACCGGTCAGGATGTAGAATCCTAACGTGAGCACTATCCCTGAAAGTTCATGGGGTCAGCAAGTCTGACGCCGACTCGCGCGAATCGTAAAAGAACCTCTTGGAACCAAGAGCCAGGGAGGAGTCTCAGACTTACATAGCAGGTATTTCCTCGGTACGCCGCTGGCCTCTGAAGCCTTCGAAAGCGTGTCCTGCGCAGTCTGCGGGACATGTTCTTCCCACGCTTTGTACAGCGTGTCCGGCACTTGGAACAACGCGATGACGGCAGCGTTCAAATCCAAACCGTTATTCGCGGTCTGACTCGCCATCCTGATGAGCAGATCCATTTCTACGTTATCTTCCGGTGGAAAGCACGATTTGGAACCATCTTTGCTTTGGTCATGTTTTCTCCTCACGAACGACCGATAGATGCATTGCTCGCACGGAGGGAAATTCGAGGATCATTCGAGAAATCAGAAGTGAAATCCATATTTTTCCAAGGTCCAAGTTCCACGTTCACGAATCACCGCAAGGTGACAAGATTCGGGTTTGAGTGTTTGAGCTTTGCGAAATATTTGATCCCGAATCAGAGAAGGTTTCGGTTGCGAAAACGTCAAGGTGACTAGGTTGGCGCGGGAATTTTTCCGTCGCTATTTAGTCTTGCATGAATCACTCGTTCCGAACACTCGCGTGATTTGCCAATACAGAAAACGCAATCAGAATCAGGAAGCGGAGACGGCTGGACCGAAAACAATAAGCGGTAGCGGCTCTCGAAGTGATTCCATGTCCAGAATCGGGAAAAATAAGAGATCGGATCGGGAGCGTTCCGAGAAAAACGAAACAATCGGCTGCTCTAATCAGAGTTCACAGACCAGAAAATTCTGATTCGTTAGGAAGCGATCGTTCGCTTCAAGCTGGCTGGCTGGCTGGCTTGTTCGATTTCTATTGTGATAACCGTTTCAATTTAAGGATCACGTTGCTTGAGCTCGTCGAAATAAGTCGGACCTAAACATATATTCGACGATTCGCTACGCACCTACCTGCTGTCAAAGCGAATTTGTTGTCGCTGCTTGCCGGTCAGCTGTAAAGTCTTGATCGAGGCTGACGATGGCGGCACCAACAGCGGAGACGACGGCAACAGCGGTCTTTCCTCCACTCGAGATGGAGCAAGCACGAAACTAGGAGAGATGCTGATCGCGTCGATCCACGACGTTTCGGACACGTCACTTGCGAGCCATCACACCTGGATGAGGGCTGCGTGATGCGGCGGTTCAAAGCCGCGCTGGTTGGTGGGGATTAGAGCGTCTTCGAGTGAGAAACACAGCCGCGGTACCGACAAGTATCACCGCAAGTCGCTTTCTGCTCTCATCCAGAGTATCCCGTTCTGTCGCTGGCTCGCTCTCTCTCTTTTTTCTCCTCCACCCTTGATAAACTGTACTCTCTTCCGCTGAAGGCAGAACATGACCGCCCACCTGAAGCTCAACTGAAGCCGAGCCTCCAGAGCCACAATCGCATCTGATTCCGTCGTTTCCATGGGTATCGGAATGTTTACGACGGCATTTTCTCTCGAATCAACGATGCAATCAGCGCTCGAGAGTGTATTCCTGAAATATTTATTTGTGTTCTGCGGATTGAGTGGTTGGTTCAATGACTCGCCTCGGTCGGTGAAACATCCATCGAGATCAATCAATCCACCGGAGCGACGAAGTAGAACATATTGAGAAAATTGTTTCAAGCGGGGCATTTTCGTCAGAGATGGGCTGATTTGTCACTTCAACGATCGAAATCGATCTCGGCATTCTCTGGAGAAAGCCTATATGCACTTGCATTCACCTATTTTGTTGAAGTCGAGTGTGACCCCTCCGACAAACAGAATAAGGAGAATGCTTGAAATTCAGCTCGAGCGAAATAATCATCCTTCATGTTGACGACTGCAGTCAGTGTCATATCTCTTGTGATTCGATATTGGTTCCGCCAATTATTGGGATGATGATTGGGACATGAGATGCGCCGAGAATACCGAGATGTGAACGATCATTCGGCGACTGTTAAAACTTAGATTACGCCTTCTCGTTTCAGACTCATTACTTCTTCTAGTCGACGCCCTCATTTCAGGGCCGCTGTCATAGCCTCGAAGAGGTCATGGAAGATTCGAATGAAGACTTTGCGATTGATCCTCTCGAGGATCTTAGAACTTTTATGCGATATTTTGTTGGGAGAACATTGTACCTGATCCTCCAGTGTACGCACCCTCGATGCTCGACTTCCTGGAGGATCTCCGTCTCTTCGATTGTCAAACGTCGAACAGAAGCTCGGTCGCTTCGCCACCTGCGCAGGAATTGCATTGGTGAGACATACTCATGCTGAGGCGCAGAACTGATTCTCTACTCTTGTTCCCATGTTTCTCGATGATTTTGGTCAAGAAAGTCAGAAAAAAGAATTCGGAGCCTCTTCATGAGTAATATCTTCCTGACTCCAACTCAAACCTTTCCCCCGCGGATCAGATTTGGGCGATACTTGCGATTATGACTCCAAGGGACTGATTCAATTGTGTTCAAAATCGCTCGCAGTTCTGGGGCCCTTCTACCGATGGAGGGTTGATCAGATACTTAGTGGAATCAGCTGGGAAAAATGCAAACCCTTCTCTTTGTTCAACATTAAATAGACGACTAGCGATTCCAAATGGTTTCCAAGGAACTCTCTTCAATTGAATGAGTTTTTCAAGAGTCGTCAAAGCTCAAGTTTCGCGTTCTTCACGAGCTGGAATCCCTGAGAGCAATGTTCCGAGTGCACGAAGATGATTCGTCACTCGATATTCAATGTCATCGATTCTCGAAGGCAATGTGGCCTCTCGATAATTTGCCCGATTCGATCCACACCCAATTCTGCATAACCGCCTTTTCAAAGTTGGCTGGCCATCTGAATTTTGAATTTTCCCGCCCTGCGAAATCGCGCGCGCAACCAGCCGAATCCTCGATGTTTTCATCATGTGTTTGGTAGTGATGCGAGAAGGGGCGCGTTGCTTGTAGAATATTGTTGAGCGGTTGGGAACTACAAATACGGCCGCGAAAGTGAGCGTAGCAAGCAACTGGCAAAGACAGCCGTCAGTTCTTCTCGCAAAACAGTGTTCAGTCGGCGACACATTCTTCTCGATCTTTCATTTCTCGAGGCAGGTTTTCTTAGGGATCGCAGAACGCTTCCAGAGTAAAAGTTTAGGCCTAACTACAACCGGCGTCTCGTTTTGTCCCTCCATAACAGGCATTACGTTTTGAGATGACGTTCTTAGAGTCGAGTTTGAGCAGATACGATCCCCATTCCAGGCGGTGAAAAATCTCGACGATGGCACTCGTGTGTGCACTGAGCAACGAGGCCCCAGAATGCCCTGTGATCTCGCCGGTGTCGGGGTCCGTGTTCGAAAAGCGTCTCATATTGAAATACATCGTGGAAAATGGTTGTGATCCGGTCAACCAACAGGAGCTCACTGCTGAACAACTCGTCGAGATTAAGACCCCGTCGCTTGTCAGGCCGAGACCACCTTCGCTGACGAGTATCCCAGCCATCCTCAAGGCACTTCAGGTAGAGACCGCACTGGGAGTTAATCTCATCGGCACAATAATATGCCATTGATCGTACAGCCATGTTCCTCACGGTGACGTGGTGTCGTCGAAGTCCAAAGAACTCTATTTTGATCCGAATTTCGCGAAATTGCAGGATGAATGGGATGCCGTGATGCTGAACAGTTTCTCGCTACGGCAACAGCTGCACACTGCGCGTCAGGAGCTGTCGCACGCTCTGTATCAGCACGATGCAGCTTGCAGAGTGATCGCGCGTCTCACAAAGGAAGTCACTGCTGCTAGAGAAGCGTTGGCCACACTCAAACCCCAGGCGGCCCACGCCGTTCACATGGAAGTTCAAGAATCCCCCACTTCCAAAGACGAAGTCATCGGAATGGGCCCTGACGTTATTCAGGTAACGTATATTCTCCGGTGGAAGCGGGGAAACAGTTTGAGAAACACATGGATCGCCCAGGCCACCTCACCCTTCCACGCGCAGTAACTGATATCTTCTTCGAAAACTTACAGAAACTCACAGAACGGGCCACGTTGCTCACTGCAGAGCGTAAGAAGCGTGGTCGAAACGTTCCCGAAGAGCTCGCCAAGCCCGATGACATCAAGAGCTACAAGACGGTTCAGTCTCAGACTTCGATTCACGCATCGTCCACTCCTGGAATTCTGGCTCTCGATATCAATCCCAAGGACAGCTCTAAATTCGTCACAGGTGGAAATGATAAGCAGGTGGTCATCTTCAACAAAGACAGCGAACAGATCGTCACAGTACTCAAGGGTCATCAGAAGAAGGTCACCCATGCCATCTACCATCCCGACGGCGAGCACGTCATCACAGCGAGTCCTGACACGACAGTCCGTATCTGGCACATCGGCACGTCGCAGACAACTCAGCTTCTACGGACTCACGACGGACCCGTTTCGGCTTTGTCTCTTCATGCAACTGGAGATTACGTTCTGACAACCGCGAACGACGACTACTGGGCTTTCAGCGACATCCGCACCGGGAAGATCCTCGCCAAAGTCAATGACTCGCAGGCTGTCGATAGCCACACTCTGACAGCCGCTCAATTCCATCCGGACGGATTGATTTTCGGAACCGGAACCTCGGATTCCCTCATCAAAATTTGGGATCTCAAAGAGCGACAAAACGTTGCCTATTTCCCGGGTCACTCCGGACCTATCACCGGTATAGCCTTCTCTGAGAACGGATACTACCTGGCCACGTCCGCCGAAGACTCGACCGTGAAAATCTGGGATCTGCGGAAGTTGAAGAACATCAAAACGATACAGCTAGAGGACAACTACGCCGTCAACGACCTGACATTTGACCAAAGCGGCCAATATCTTGCTCTGGCAGGAAAAGATGTTCGCGTGTATTTAAGCAAACAGTGGGATCTCATAGCCACGTTCCAGGACCATACCGCCGAGGCGATGGGAGTGAGATTTGGTCATCACGCATCATTCGTTGCTTCGGTCAGTCAAGATAGGACTTTGAAAATCTACTCTTCGTAAACTACTTGATCCTTTTGGGTCGCTTGGGATGCTTCCCGTCATGATTCCCCTACAATTATTCTCCTACCATCTGTACATTTCTGATGAATGTTTGAAAATATTGAGAGTACAATCGTAAACGTCCGTCTTTATTCTTTCCTTGCTAACTTTGTATCGTATACCGGGAGGGACTGGGAGTAATCAGAAACGAAGTTTTCGTTGCTACGAGGAAAAACGCGTATTCCACTCGATACGGGAGGCAGATCTGGGGAGAACTCTGATTTCATAACTTTACTTCCTGTCGCCCTACTCCTTTCGCTCGAATGTTCCCTCTAGCCCCGGGGCAGCGAGCTTGAACCCTGCGAGGCTGCAGCCGAAGTGGAAAATTACCTGTACGCGGTCCTCTTGCCTTCCAACTCGGTTCAGGGAATCTCACAGCTGAAACTCGGTCAGTACTCATGATTTTCCGTCGGAAAACCTCACGAGCTTTGAACTGGGGTCAAGGGAGGAAAGATCTGCGTTTATAAGTCTCAGGGGGTCAAAGAAGATCATCAAGATCAGAGGAAGATCAAGAAACCGGACGCTCCTGTCGTCTGGAAGTGAATAATCAAGAAACCGGTTCACTCACCGAGTCCATATGCGCGGGAAGTCATTGTTAGGGGGGCTTCCCCTCTGCATCTGCGATGCTTGAATGCGTGAGTCGTCGCCTGGCTGGAATTCGTAACAAGCGCGGAGCATGACCCTCACAACTAATCCTTGCTCTGTCGCTCGGAACTGTTCGCATAGTACGGTGCGACTTGCTCCTTGTTTTGTCTTTTCGTTTCCTTTCCATGTTGTACCGAAGCTGCCCTTCTAGCGACTCGGAAAAGGGTCCCGAGAGAGTTCTCTCCTACGGGAAACCCTTCGTGCGCTGGTTATGCAAGAATGCTTGAAATCGACTCGGAACCAGACCGATTTTCCTGAATCTGATTCAGATACTGCACTCGGAAAACATCCGAAATTCGTGGCTTCGAGAAATGATATCTACGTAGGCTTCTGCAAGTGTGGTCATTCATACCTCCGTCATCGGTGAGCGAAGCCACACCACGGGCTGTTTGCATTCAGGACCGATGTTTATGTTGACCAACTTGCAAGAAGGGAAGCTGAACGCGAGGAGGGCCAGAATCTGACCAGTCCGACAGACCACTTGATGAAATCCCAGAAGGCCCGACCGCAGCTATGAGTCCTTTCCAGGCCTTCGGGAAATGTCCGCTCTCGAGACTTCGAGTGGTTCGCCAATATGACTATGCATGAGCTCGAGCATCGAGAATACGCCACGACTGGAATGAGAAAACGGCGAGATTCGTGCAAATTCAATATTCTCGAAGTCGGAGGAGCGCTTTGGGGGTGGGATCGTCCTGCTTTCTCCATGACGCGTCGAAGCAACCTGGTCTAATCGTCGGCCGAGGGCGTTGGTCGGAGCCTGTGATCGAGTCAAAACGAACGACGACGCTGTTCTCAGGGAGCGGTTTCCGGTCTTGTCTCTATGGAATGATGAAAACCGAGAAGACTGGAAGAATCTCGAGCTGTGAGTGCATCATTCAGCTCCCCCATAGATCATGGAATTCTTTCGCTGCGAGTGACACTTGAATGGGAGCCGCGTTTGGAGTTGGCACTCTCGATCGATTGATGGAGTTGAGAAACTTCAGATCAATTCAAGGAACCAGAAAGAGCGCTTCTGGCCCGCGCTGCGCAACTGGTGGCATTATCGTAAATCAATTTTAATGAATGACCTGGAGAATCCAGGAGGCCGCTGTGCCATTGAGCCGATAAATGACGTGGAAGCGCCCCTGGACTGTGACTCAACAAAATTCACCGCAAATCCACGAAAAATAAAATAAGGAACAACAGAAGAGCGGATCGAGTTCAGATGGAAAATATCGGCCGAATGTATCGCGGAAGATACTCCGATAGTGCGAGGAGTTCCAGATTAACATTCGAGTCGATGCTCGTCCGGATTTCCGATCGAAACAGGAACTTGACCAACGTCGGGAGTTTATTCCATGGAATCTCAGGTATATCAAATCATTCCGGAGTAAAACCTGTGGTAGAATCAGAAAGGATGGACATTCCATGAGCGTGGATGGATGCCGCTCATGTTCTGATGGATTTCACATCAATCTCGAGAAATCATCGTTCGTTTATCGAATGCATGTCATTTTCGTCTTCAAAGCTGTCCACTGAATATTCTTCGTATCGTACTGAGAATGATGTCCGATGCGGGGGCGTTATTTCAAAGATTTGCTCGACTCAGACCACCGATGTGTGTTTTGTTAAACAACCAATGTTTCAAATTGTCACGAGACGATGAGGCCGCAGCAGCGATTCCTGTCGTCGTCGGAGTGAGTGTGTGTCTCTTGCAGGAGATCAGCGTGTATCAGCTGATTCTTGGGAGAAGGTTCGGTGAAATAAACGGCTCCTAGAGGTCGGACAATTCTAGACTTGATTTATTTCGACGTCGGGGTGCGGCCCCTACACTGGTCGTTTAACTGTCCGATCTAGTCTCCATAGAGGGTGAAGCTTGGGGCTGTGATTGCAACTCGCGCGATTCGGCTTCGGGATAACCGGCGTCCCACGCTGAAGTTCTGATCTGTTTGAGCATTGACGAGATTGGGCCTCGGTAGCGAGTTTTCCGCTCTTCGATTTGAGCATCAGTGTCGGCACTCCCGAGATGTAGGGTAATGTCAGGAAAAGTTTTTAATGAAAATATCAAAATTATTATCAGGATTCTCTACATTTCGCGTCGTGAACACCTCGGGCCTCAGTGAACATTTTTTTCTTCTCAATCAACGCCGGGAAAGACTCTTCCAAATTGTGGGATTTTTCCGATGGAATAACGCGTTATTTCCTTATGCCTCTCGATGGACCCACGAATTCGATTCTTTCGAGCCTGCTCCGAAGTCTTAGGGAGGTGGGGCTCTAGTGGTAATTGATCTGAATCGGCGTTGCAGAGCAGAGTTTTCTTATATCGGCGGCGGCTCGATGCGCAGTTCGCTGAGTCATCGTCAGAGTCGGCCTCACCCCCGATTGGCTTTGGAAGCAGTAGCAGCAGCAGCAGCAGCAGCAGCAAGCTTAAACTCGGGCCTGGGATCGACACCACACTTCACTGCACCCCTTGCAAAGCTCGCATTCCTTGGGGCACTCATAAAGCCTCCTCACGCAGTGGCAGACAGAAGCTCCTCAAAAACCACGCGCTAGTGAACTACCCACTCAGTCTTCGACGACAATCTGATCAGGTGAGTGTCTCTGGTTCCTTCCTCTCGAAATTCGAAAGCCGAAAACAGCATTTCGGGCCAAGGAGGGCTTTGGCGTCCTTTGTACTCCTGTCAATTCATCTCCGTACTCTATGTCCTGGCTTGAGCATGTACGGAACGAGGCTGCGCTTCTCGTTGGAATCTTGAGGCGTATAATTCTGAGTGACTGGACGTCTCATAATCAGTGATCTTGAGTTTTTTCCTCATGAAATCTCAAATTCAAAGTCTTATTTCCGTCGAGTGGATTTTCCCCGATGTCTACATCGTTCACGGGATTTCAATCTCTTTCCGGACTTTCGTCAAATACAGTCCAAGTGTCAACGATAGATTTGTCAGCTGTTGGTGTAGAGATGTGCTAGTCGGAGCTTAAGAAGATTCGATTCAAAGACCGTTTCGTATTTATGCTAGTTTTGTACGCCGACGAATTTTGACAGAGCTGAATTCCCGAAACAAAGGCCAAGCTCACAGCTGACTTCTGTCACCAAGGAATCTTCCGGGATTCGGTTATCTAATGTTAGATATTTTTGAATCCAGGAATGTCACAAAGGTTGGCTCGAAAAATTCAATCGGCGGCATAAATAAGGAGGTTATTATAGGATATCATAATTTCTATCTCACTAAACTTGGTGGAGCGCTGCAAATACCTATTTCCTTTGAAATTCCTGAAAAAAAGCTCAGTTATTTTGCCTGTCGACTTCAGTGTCGTTGAGTCTGAGTGTCGCATTTGGTGCAGCGGCTAGCCCTCCTATTCTTGATGCTGCGAATCCCCTCGGGGTGCCGCCTGGTGCGACGCGCACCTCCTTCGGATACGCGACTGCTCATGACCCGAGTGTGCCCAGACATCGAGTCTAAAAATGTCATTCGTTTCAGTTTCAGAGAAAGTCGTGGCTATGAAGACCATTTGGGCTCTCGCTGGTGCCCTTTGTCTGGCTGTTCGGTTCGCGCAAGCTGCCCCCACGGCCGATGTTGTTCAAGACGTTGGGAACGGCGTCAATCAGATCTCTGAGAAATCAGGCGAGTTAGCCACAATTTCTTCGGTCGCGCTCAAGTTTCTATCAATCCTGATCAATCTAAAACCGTAGTCAGTCGAACTGACTGTTTGTGTCTGTTCTAGCCGAGGTGCCGATTGTGTCGTCCGAAGTTGAAGTAGATGTCGCTACACCGATTCTTGTCTCCCGGGTGTCGACCATCCTGACCGCAGCAACGCCCGCCATTTATCAAGACGCCGCGAAAAACCCAAGTGAGATTCTTTTCACTGAAAATCTCTTACTTTCTGCATGAACTCCCGGCGAGAACGCCGGAGGGAGGAGATTATGAAATCGTTTTCTTTAGCGATGAAGGAACCCTCCGTTCCTTTCACATTGCAGATGAGCTCTCGGAGAGAATCGTGAAGCCGGTCACTCTCCTCCTGAACAGTGTCAGCGGAGGGGTGACCACCCTTGCCAAAGATAACTCTCGAAGGTTCTTCGTCCCCTCGTTCGTGAGATTCAACTTCCGTCAAGACGCTCTTCTCGAATTGGATCGAATCCGTCAAACCGAAAGATTCTGGAACGAGACGGAACAATACGTCGATTCGGTTTGCGCTCGATTGAAGGTAAGTTCCCCGAGCTCGGAGTCACCGCGCAGCATTCTTCGAAACGATTCGATCGACTGCATATGCTTTTCGAGATCACAGTGGAACGATTTGTTGAATTCATCTTCTCTTGCAGAAATACATTGAGATCCAAAGACGCAGAGGATCTCAGGGAGCACCGGCGCCGACTTCGGCAACAACAACTACACCGACCGCAGTTCCTCCATCAGCGTCGACCGCAACAGCTCTCCCAGCAAGGCCATTTTCGACGGCAGTGCATGTAGCAGTCAAGAGCGACCTTAAGCTCTCGATTCATGAACCTGCAGAACCGATTAAAATTCCTACCGTCGATTTACCCGGCAAGAGAAACCCTTTGAGACCGGTGCATCCAGTTTTGAAGCCGAGACCCACCTCCGAGCCTCACGCAACCGTCCAAGTGGCTCCGTTGAAAGAGCCCGCCGCCGAGGTTCTCGCTCCAAAACCCATCAAGGCCATCGAGTCATTTGAGAGCACTTCGGCGGCACCGTCAGAAGTGCCGGTCGGAACAACCTCGGTTCCGAGTAAAGTTGAACCAAGCCCAACTTCGACTCCGAGAGTCCCGGAGATCACCACCACGACGACCGAGACTCGAGACGTTGTGACCTCTGAAGCCACAGGAAGCGTTGCGATCACCGAACAGTCGACTCCCGTTCCAGATGTTCCAAAGATTCCGTCTGTGGTCGATGTCAAAGTTCCGGAAGAGTCGTCTTTCGGTTTGGTGGCTGCAGAAAGCGTCCCCGTTGAAACCATCGTCGCGCCTGCGGTTCAATCCAAAACCGCCGCAGCATATGTCTCCGAACCCGCGGCTGTCGCCACTTCGAGGACAGAATCCTCCCCGGAACCGATCCCAGCAGTTGAGCCGAAAACTCCTGAGGTTCCTCAAGGAGACTCCGGAACTTTCGCGAATGCTCGTTCTGTAGCGGCGCCGAAACCTGTCCCTGAGGAGGACGCATCGCCCGTTGCGAATGTTCCAGCAGAGTCGCCTGTCGTCGCGGCTTCTCAGCCTGAAACCTCTCCTGAAGTCGTCAAAACCGCTGAAGTGCCTGAAACATCCGTCCCGGTGTCCTCAGGCGTTGTCGTTCCAGTCGATGCCAAGTCCGTTGAGAAGACCTCTGTGGTTGCCCCGACGTCCACGACCCCGTCAGTGGAAACCACTTCAGCTCAGCTCCCGGTAGTGGATGTTGTGGCGCCTGTGGCGAAAACTGTTCCCCCAGTTGTCCCGACGACCGAAGTTCCCTCAACGACACAGCCTGAGGTGTCCGAGCCCGTCGTGGTTCCTGCAGTCGAGACCGTGAGCCACGCGGCTCCGGAAGTCGTGAGTCCGACTACAAGCGTTCCCGAAGTTGTCGAAACGTCATCCGTCTCAACCGTGGCACCGGTTGTTCAGGGCTCAACTTCAGCACCGAAGTCGACTCTTGTTTCTTCGGTTCCAAAACCAGTCCCTGAAACGGTTCCTGCTCCCGTCCAGCCTGAACACGTCGCAGCAGAATCTTCTGTGGTTCCCGTCGCCGTTCAGACTCCATTTCCTGAAACTTTCGCTCCGTCAGAGACTGCGGTCAAAACTGAATCGGTTGTCACAACGTCCACTGAGAGCGCAGTCCACGCGGCTCCAGCTGTTTCGACTGCGAAACCGGTGGAGGAATCTCACACGACCGTACCGCAAGAAGTCACGACCGTTCAGCAAATCGCCGTCACCACGACCAAACCCGGAGGAGTCCATCGCGTTCATCCCGTCCCATCGTCGATCGTGTTTCCTTCCAAAGCTCCCGCGGAAATCTCCCAGAGCGTGAACGTTTCACAGTTCGGTGTTTCTTCGTCGGCTTCTCCTGAACATCCTCTCAGTTTCGTGAGCTCGACCACCGTGACTACATCTCGATCGGACTCCAGCAGATCAACCATCGAAGCTCTTCGATTTGAGCAAGTTGCGCTCTCGCATCCCATCGTGATTCGTCCCGTGAAGTCACCACTGCCGATCGCGATCCCTCATCGAGTGATCAAACACAGCCCCGATGGGGTTTCGGTTGTCAAAACCCAAAGTACGGGACCGATCGGTGGACAAGTTGAGAAGAGTTCTCGATGAAGCAAGTGCAAGCCAAATGATGTCGAAACACCGCTCAGCCCAAAAAGACTGAACGCGGATCAAAGCGGAAGCAATGCAATCTACCGAACAAGAACCAAGAGATATAGTAGCCAATAAACTCATTTCCATGAAATCTCTCGCTTTCCTTTTTTCCGATCGAAACTTCGAATTCTCGTCTCGAAACTTCCTCGAGCGCCTCCTTTCGGCTTGATGACGGCTCGCCATTTCGCAACGGATAGTGTTTTGTTCGCGGACGTTACGTACAGTACGTTGAACGGTGAAATGAAGCTTATCGGGGTGTCACCTTCTGAGCTCGCAGAGGAGTTAATCCGTTTATAGAGAGACGGAGTGAGCGACGTTACGTAATAAAGCTCTATCCGTTTAGTCATTTCCTCACGGGGCGAGGCAAGAACGAACAGCGATCAGCAGTGCTGACAGAGATTACTGCGTCGGCAATATCCCAAGCAACGACTCGTCGTCCAACAACAGAAAAAGAATAATGTTCGCGACAAGGCTAATCACAGTCTCCGTAGAGCGACCGCGGAACTTATCGATTCTCCGATTCGTTCTGCCACGGAAAATCTCTTCGCACAACAGTGGCGGCGTTCCCTCTTTTTTTTTCATCTCGTTCGCGGAACGGATCCGTGAGAGCTGTCGTCAATCCGGATTCCGAGTAAATAATTCAAATACTTTGTCGCTGACTGTCGCTTTGGATGAACAACAGTGAGGGAAGTACGTCCTCGAGTGCATGAGCAGTCGCAAAGCTAAGGCGGACGAGCTCATTCAGAGCAGTTTGTAAAGCGTTAAGAGAAAAACGATTTGTCCTGAAAACCTCGTCTTGACTAATAGAACGCTCATCTCGAAAATCCGGTCTCGGCCTCCCTGAAAAGCTCACGGACTCTCTGAGCTTAGCGCGGCCTTGCGCAGAGCATAGCTCAAATGATGTAGCTCGTTACCGGGAAGTTCAAGTTATTCCCTTCGAGTTTATGTACAGAGGATTGTTGCCAACCTGGCAGCACAGCCTCACGGATAGGGTTTCTTCAACAATTCTATTACGATCGCCTCCGATGCGAATAATCGAATCTTGAATTGAATCTTCTTTGATCGTTTCGATCTTACCGTAATCAAATGTGGCTTTATCTCATCTGCCTTATCATGTTAGTGGAAGAGCGTTGACAATGCCTAGGAAGATCTTGGGAACTCAAACAAATAGTTCAAAGGGCTGCGAAAGTGACGTTTTCGGATATCTGGAGGGATCCGTGGAATTAAGGAAGAGATCAGCATTGGAGGAGTTTTCAGGAGAAAATCTTCGTTGGAGATTGTGCTTCATACTCCGTCCTCTATCAGGAGTCCTCTTCCCACGAAAGGCGCTTGTTTCCACCGTAATCCCACCATCGGGGCTTAACCTGGACTCTTCTACAACGTGGACAAAGCCTTGTTCCCGACTTCTTAGTGACATGTAAGTAGTTCCCCCTCAGTTCGTCGGGGACTTACCGTTTGGATGAGCAAATTTAGTTCGCGACCTCGAAAACCCGGAATCGTCCGCGCTTTTTTGAAACAATGTTCTGATTTCCCCGAGGAGAGACGTGCTATGGACGATGACCTCAAACCGCTCGTACCTAACATCTTGGAATAGGGAATTCGAACGTTGGATTCTGACAGTTTTTTCTCCTTTATTCTGAGTATTTGCCATCCGCTCTTTGCTCGCCGGGGGTTTGCTGTCTACGAGCTTGCTTCGTTCTCTTGAACTCCTGAATCATGCGTGGTTCAGGAGTTTCCAGTTGGGAGGGAGTCCCTGAGATTGTCGCCACTGTGAGAGACGATTGTCGAACCAAATCTGGAATTTCAGAAAGAGATTTCTGTAAGAACGGCGCCTCATTGAATAGTTCGGGAGTTATTCGGTGCTCGGACTGGAAACTTTTCCTTGTTCCCGCCCAGCAGCGAGCACTCGGACAAGAATCCTTTTGTCAAGAACCTGGTGTCCTAAGAGACCACCATAACTGCCACCATCGAAGACAAAGAATTTCCTGCACATAGCTTGTGCACTTGGAGCGCACACAAAAGACGACCTACTCGAACGGCTTGCACGGGGAGACCGAGTTCGGCCGCCATTATTACGACATCGGCTATTTGAGGATTCCTGTCTTGTTGGAAATGGCTTTCCAGTCTTTCCACTTGGGTCGAGTTTATGAAAGGAAGCTTGGCTCTTAAATTCGGACACTGATGAGCGTAAATTGCGGTTGTCTCCGACGTGAGCGACGTCATTCTGGAAAGGAAAACCGATTTCAATTCACGAAAACTCGACGAAATCAAAAGTCCGCGATCCATCGCAGCGTTTAGATCGATGGGAAATGTGCTCCTCCGATTCCCAGAAATCCGGCTCAGTATATCGGTTGCGCAAGTTACGCAATAGTCATCAGACCAGAATCGTCGTCCCACGCGATTCTGTTGTCAGGATCAATGGCTCCACAGCTGTGGGCGTTAGTTGTTTCTAGATTCTGACAAATAGAATTCAAGATCGCACATTCCTTCGCTGGATTAGAATTGCATCGAGTTTCCAGTGCTTTGGATCGATCTCGAGAAGCGATGATTGACAGAATTGGCGGACTTCATTGATCGGCGAGCTTTGGTTGCCAAAAGAACGCAGGAGGGGAGTTCTGCCGCGGAATCAGCCTCGATTTCGGTGTGAGAACTGTCGTCATCGATAATGCCATCTCCGAGCACCGCGAACCTCCGCCACGAATAGAGGTCCAGGGTGGAGTTCCACTCGGTGTCTGATGGGGCGCCCGACCGAACAAATTGCGCCAGAAGTTTTTGAACGCATGAACGAGTTTCAGTCCGCGTTGTCGAACATCCAAACTGGCAACTCGAACCTCCAACAAGTCATTTGTTCGACTCGCTCGCGATACGAGGAGTGTTTCTGCTTTTCTTTCTGTTTCGAACCTCGTGCTCCGGAGTCAATCGAGCGAACGTTCGATGGAAGAACTGAACCTCGCCGATTTGGACGCGTCACTCTCGGAGTTATCGCTCGCGGGAGACACTTGATGTAACGAATCATTTCAGGAGAATCCTCGGTCAAAGCACTATTGAGCTTTTCCTGGCGCTGTTTTCTCGACGAAACTTCGGCATCCGCTCAGGGACTGACGCACGAAAAAGTAACACATTTTCAATAATAAACTCGAGACGACGATTCACTCACATTGTATGATTAGAATTCGCGAACAGAATGTCCAGAGCTTCGTTGTATTGCACGACAACATTTGCGTACACACTTTTATATTCTGTGGGCGTTCTGCGAGAGAGAACCAACGAAGGCGAGAGATCCATTGCTCCAGTGTTATTTTATACTGCAACGCGAAAATCCTTGCGTATTGCGCATGCAACGTTCAGCTATTCATGGATGTCTTTCGGCGAAAGTTTCGGATTTCGACAGTCAATTATCTCTTGGTCCATACAGCCCTTACTCGGTCGTGGGAGACTTCATTGACTTTTGGCGCTTGAACGCCAGGGTTCACACGATGATCACCAGAAAGTTGTCTCCCGACTGTTTGGATTCAAGGAAACCGTGTTTGGGTTCATGTTTTGTATGCTCAGACCTCTTGAAGCGTGTGATTGAGGGATCGCACACTGAGCATTTGCTGAGGTTTGCGAAACTTTTCGTTTACAAGCCCCGTCTGACTGAGCATACTTGACGAGTATGCGAGACATCTCGATTGCGCGGAGTTCTTTCAAATCGAGTTCTCCTTCGTTGAACTGATTGCTCCGGAATCAGTTTTTATCCAACCGTTCCCCAGAATCTCCTCAAACATCACTGTACGGGACTGAGAAGATGACGTCAAATGCATGCAGACGATTCCACTCGACGATGAGATTCTCGAATATTGTGAAAACATTCGATTCGATATCGGTGAAGTTCTGGGTCTGCCCACGCTCAGAGTTGCTCTCGATAGCAAGTTTCGGT
Organism: Neoseiulus cucumeris; assembly: GCA_021527715.1. Lineage (NCBI taxonomy): Eukaryota > Metazoa > Arthropoda > Arachnida > Mesostigmata > Phytoseiidae > Neoseiulus > Neoseiulus cucumeris. Next base: position 2,067,987 of record JAJSRV010000035.1, on the reverse strand, counting down.
TGAAGAATGTTCGCACGACGGGACTTTACGCGAATTTCTGTTTCTCCAAATGCGCAGGGAAGTGTTATCTGATTCGCAGCAAATCCATTCTTGAAGCACTCGTTGGGAAATCCTGTTCGCATTGGATCACGGAACGAGCACCTGCCGAACATAGAACTTATATCGGAAGAGATATGATTGACAAACTGAGCTTCCATGTCGAAGGAGTGGGAATTGTTTCATTTCCGGGTGGGTCAGATTCACGTCATGTGGCTTCTCTATCAACGCTCCAGGTTCTGAGTGAATCCACGACACTCGATTTCAAAACCGAGACAGGCGACACTCGGTGTGGAATTCCGATGAGGTCGAATGGTGCCGTGAAAGGGAACTGAAATATTTGTCCAGTTGGCAAGATTGGGCTCAGGTGGTCGAGCTGAGAAGTTGACGGAGCTTTCTCTGATGGAGTTCTGCACACAATTCCGCATTGGAAGTTACTCTCCGTTGGCCAAGTGAACCAACACAATGAACGATTCGGGGGCAGCTCTTTGAGATCGCTTGAACGGACTCGGAATGGCCGCTTCCTCCGGTTCCACGAGGAGGCCAGAACTCAGTTTTCCATGACAAACAAAATAGCTTTTTAGTTTCCCCTGGGAAAGCCGAGTGAGCAGCATTTTGACGATCGTTCATCCGAACTTCTCTCTTCCAGCTAACGGATGATGAAGAGTTTTTCTATAATAGAAGCCAACAAGCTTTCTGAGTTCGTGTTCTATGAAATCGAAAAATGGATTCCTCCAATTTCTCCACGCCGGAGATAGCACCGATTCCTTGGACTGACTCCAAGATGATACAAAGTTTCGAAAGAGATCCAGTCATGTTCTGATCTGGAGTCTGGATCATTGGTTGGGATGGCTCGCGCCTCACGTGCAGATCTGTTCAACATCATTGGTGCTGTCTTGAGCGAAATTTTCCCGTATCTTGGTCAGAGTGCATGGATTTATTGATTTTCCACATCATTGGCCTCTTTCTCACTCGCGGAACGAACTTCGTCGCATAAAGTAAATCGACCGAAGATGCTTCCCGTTCCATGCGAACTCCTTTGGACACCAACGGAGGACGTTGGACGACGTACGGAGCTGAGGCTGCGACTCCGAGAGGAAAATCGAAATTCAAACAACAGCATCGAACATTCTCGGAGTTCGGTGGAAAGAGGCTTTTCAATCCGGCTGTTTCACTCCTTTGTTGTGGCCTGAACGAGAGTATTTGAGTTTGCCTCCCCTGACAGTACTTCAAAGAGCACAAAAATCATAGGGAATTCTCCCGCGGCAGAATTTCAAGACGGCGGTTGCCATGCATGATCCCGTCCTTTCGAGCTGAATCTCTTCGGACTTTATGTTTCTGCTAAAAAGAACAAAGAATTCTAGAAAGCATTGAGACTCGGCTCATGATGGCCGCTTCTATGGCAACGAAAATAGCGTCTTTGAGGACGTAATGGAAAATATGCCTGAAAAAGCAACTGTCTAGCAACGCGACTGCGCCAGTGCACGGATAAGGAGCTGATTCTTCGCCGTCGAACCGACCGCGAACAACGAAAACAAACCGCCAGAATCACCGACGTCCTCTTATGTTTGCTTTCACTCTTTTGCAATGGCGTTCATGCGTCCGTCCGCAGGGATTTGGGACCTCTGCATCGTTTTCCTGTATAATAATCTTCATCGAAGTCATGGTAGTTTCCTGGCGTCCCTGAGATAATGGTAAATAAGATGACTTCGTTAGGGTAGTTATCGGAATCTTGTTTGTGAAAAATGTGACTCCGATATTTTCCCATGGATCCGCGAACGGATAGTCTTCTGCTTAAGAATTCCATCCCTCGAACAAACAACGGTCTGTGAATGAGGTTCTCGAGGTCTAGAAACGTCGGAAATTCTAGAAAATGAACGAATAAGGATGCCAGTGAGTTTGGACAGATGACAATTTATTTACAAGCATTTGTCCACTTTTCGCGCCCCGGATACTTATTAACAGAGTCGACATATCTTTCGTCACTTTCCTCGACATCGGATAAGATTTTTGAATCGTCGTCATGCTAGTTGAGCATCATCATCGTAGAAGGGTCGGCCCTGTTGCTCATTTTCAACTCAAACATATCAATATGGGGGATCCAACACCAATAGCTTTTTTGGTGAGGTCCTCAAGGGGGAGGGAAAAACAATGTTTCTTCGTGAACCGCCGAAATCCCGATCGAACGGCGGTCACCGATACGGTTGCTCGCTTTGCATCAAACTACACGAAATAATAGTTCAGCATCTTCCCGAATGGGGAAACTTCACACTGCTTGAAGAGTTTGTTGCAATCACTACCACGGATACCTCGACTGAGGGGCTCTGAATAGTTCGGTACGGCGCGGAACAGCGTGTCGGAAAACAGATCCACGAATCTGGCCATCGCAGGCTGCTTGTCCAACGTGTAGGATCCTATTTCGCAGAACATTTTGCGTCGACACGAGTCGTGCTTGACATCGAGAACGTCGAGGCCTCGTTCCAGAAGCTCTCCTGGAAGAAAGCTCGTTATTTCGAGAAGGAATTTCGTTTTGTTTTCCAAAAAGAAACAACTCTGGGATGGATTTCTGTGATCTCCGTGTGGATATCTCCTCTACTCTGAGATTTTCTTCATCCGGATTCCCCGATGCTCACTGATATTGTTTCTACTTCCATCTTGCGGGTCAGCTACGCACCTGGTTGCAGAAGTCTGCTCAACTCACTCGGCTCGAGAACCCGAGACACATCGTCGAATCCAAGAGAACTCAAAAGCGTGCTCACTTGGCTCAGAATTGGACTGAAACTTTTTACCATGGATGGCAGCATCTTCGGCGCCACGGTCGACAAGAAAAACGCTGAACCTGTCAGAAAATTACTTCGTTTAGAATATCTTGCTCGTTTCGCAAAGGCTGGATGGCATGCGACGCATTCCGCTGGAGTGGCAATTGACTCACCTAGAAGTAGCACGGGCAGCCAGAGAGGTAGTAGAAAGGGCGACACAGCCATCGCGGACGCCATTGAGTGCGCTCCAACGGATAATTCGTTGCTGAAACTCCGCGCTGTCTCTGAGATCTCCAGGACCAGACTTCTTCTAGCTCGCGACTGCACCCAACTCTTCATAACTTCTTTTGTGGCCGCTTGCACGAGACCGGGTACTGAAAAAAAAGCTACGTCTCGACACTAGTTTCGATTTCTTCAAAGAATTTTGGGAAGAATTCAATATATTCAGTTATCGATTGTTTGTTACCAAAACGACAGCTCGACTCGATGCTAATTGGCCGTGCAGAAACGAAAACCGAAATTCCCATCGGAGATCTCTACTCACTCAGCTGGTCGGCTACGGCCTGGTTGATCAGTAAAACAGCGAAAACGGCTGCGAAGTATTGCCGGGAAACTGTTCGCGTCATTTCTGCAGATTTTTGCAAAAATCGCGCCCTGGAAAGCAACAGATATTTTGATTCGAAGCGAAGTGAAGAACCATCGCGAGGACAACGACTTGTCTGACTCGTATCCGAATTATTGATCAGCGCCGGGACCGAACGTCGCATGTGTGCTCATGTACACTGAGTGACAACTGACAACAAGTCGAGCTCTCTAGGCCGTCAGAGAGGTTCGTTTAGAGCCCCGCATCGCAAGTGCTCGGGAGCGAATGGAACCGAGTTCGAGCAAAACGAAAGTCATCTCGCAGAGGAGCGCTATGAATAGGATCTTCCAATTTTTTCGCCACAAGATCGTTACGATAAACACAAACTAAAGAACTCATTTTCTGCGTAAGAGGATTCTGCACTCGGTTCGAACACGGAGACTCGGCCGGAGACTAAGAGGTCGTTTCGGTCTGCGGACGTGGACGCCAGAACTCGGCCTTCAGGCACCTCAGATCGCGTTTTCGAAGATAACCTTCAGCAATCAACGGCCCGAGAACAACTCACGAAGTCAAAACACTCGCCGAAACACTAACCTGCTGAAATTCGGTGGTCGTGTGGCGATTTGCGGAGGTGATCCCTCGCGAACGGCTGTGCGCTGCTTGCGGACACTTGTTTCAAACTGAAGTTAAACGTCGCGCGCGTGTGTTTGCCCAACTTGTACGGCCGGGTACTTGTTTCGATGCATGGTGCGTGCATCCAAATCTTCTTCTCTGAGAGAGGGCTTCAAGAAGAGACTCGCTCTCTGGCAGGCAAACAGTGATCGTGACATTCTGATATCTCAGAAATTCTCCCTCTTGTTTCCCGGTGAGCGTCTTTTAAGGTTTGGAACCCCACGGGGGGTTGAGGCGACCGAAAGAGGACCTGGCCGCTCGACGGCCGGTCTGCCGTAGCTGCTCTTCTCAGCAGATAGGTAATGAGTGAAACTGTTCGAATTGATGGTATTGACTTTTTCGAAGTGAATATATCGAGGAGGCCGTCGATGACCTTCAGTTCAGTCTTGAATCTACGGAGTTTGAAGGCGAAGGGCGAACGGAAAAATAAGAAATCATGAAAGCTCTTGAGAGCCTAAACAGAGCTTTGGATATTAAGTGAGCTCACGATCATACACCATGAATTGGGACATCCTCGACACATATAAGGGCCTCGTATTTCTCTACTCAATGAGTGACAATTTACTGCCTTGCTACGATCATAATATCGCCTGGCAGAGCGACAGTTCGTTATCGGAAACGCTTTCATCGCATCAAATCCATTAACAAGTCTGTGAGAGATCTTCGTATGCCCGATCAGGTGGGGAGCCGATTCCCGGTAATTCGATGGGCACGGTCTGCAGTCTGATGACCTAGCGGACGCATATTTGAGATAGTTCAAAGGATCCGGAGCAGGCGATTAATTTCGAGAACGGAATTTGGTGACAATAAAAGAAATCCTCGGCTTCAAAAAGCCATCAATGAATCGTTCAATCTCAAGGCGCATTGAATGAATAGCGGCAAAAGAGGACCTGTAACTTCGACCAGAGGTGGTTAGAGGGCTGCTGGGTCGGCTTCTCGGAGGAAGCAATCCGACCGTACAGAGAGCAATAAAAGAACAAAACTGCCGTCGATGCTTAACGATGCCTTCCTGTTTTCCAAAGGCTCTCTCTCGAAGCGCTCGGCTTGAAGTTCAAGAGATGCTCAGAGGGAGTAAACATCCATCATTGCTTGAGTCACAATCAATTTCTGAACCCGCTTGCGTTCGCAAAAACTCTCTCCGAAGTACACCGAGCATGAATCTCTGCATTCCGATGGCGATTCTTCACGACGTCGATGGAACTGCCTAGGAGAGAAATTACGTTTTTGGTGTTGTTGAAGGATTTTTGCGGATCTCGCTGAGAACGGGGTGGAGAAGTCAGAACCTTTGTTGATTTCGTCATGTTTGTCGAGACCTTGGGAAATCGAACCGAAGTTCTGCAGCATGGAAAGTCATCCGCGGATGCATTTGATGGAGAGTCGGAGGTTTCCTGTCCATCATAGCTTATGAACCAGTGGAGCTGTCCAAATCAGGCTATTCATCTATTCAACCGGGTGATCATATCGAGTCGTTGTCCTTCATCTCAATTCTTTCGATTAGGTAATGTTTTTCATATCATTAAGGCTGTGAGAGGCTTTGTCTCCAGCTTGAATCACTCGATTCCCAGGACTCCTATTGCCCCATTCTCAATTATTGAATACATCTAAAGCACCACGAAGAATAAGCGTCGACTGTATCAAAATCTTGCATCGGCTTTTCCGTCTCGATGGGATTTGTTTGAATTCTCCGCCGGCCTGTTGCTCCGAAGTTTCCGACGAAGAATACATTCGAAACCATAGCCAAAACCTATATACCCTATTTATATTTTCTCGGTTGGCATCATCCATCAGTTCGTTTATCGACACATCTATTCGGATAGATGATGATCTATGTTCAAACTCTACTCACATACATTACTTATCACACATCTATTATTTTTTATTCAATGGATGTATGAACATGACCTACTCAACAGCGATTGGTTCACTTAGCGCATCGACTTCTATTATAAGAAGAGTTCAAGTTCAGCGAGGAAGCAAAATTCCACAAGAGGCCCACACTGGAAGACTCCACCGACGATGTGCTTCGAGTTCCCCTTTTTTTTTCTTCGATGACATTACGATGTCCCGGGAAGGACGCTGCCGCTGTTCGGGGCTTCCTTGCCCCACACTCCCGTCAAGTTCGCTTTTTCTGTTTACCCCTTATGATGTATGTACATATGAGTCGATGAAATATGCCCAATTGTGGCTAGAACTGCGGCCTTGGGGCCTCTTCTAATCTGCTGATATGAATCGATGGCATATGATCGGCGAATGACGCCAAAAGTTCCAGCGATCGATTTAAGGAGCGATCCGAGAAGGCGACGAACGTGTTCTCATTCCACACTCATTCAATTTTCTCGCCAGAGCAAGATTCGTATCTTTCTATTTGCCCTCTGGCAAATCTTCTCTCAGCCGTTAGGGGACTTTCGAGTCGGCTTTTTCCAATCCTGTGAGTTTTAGGGGTCACCTTTCCGGGAGTTTTCGTTTCGTAAATCTCAAAATACGGTCTGAAGTCATCCTTCCAGGTCGCTACGAACGCCGAGAGTTTCCTGTGAGTTCTCCAGTGCTGAAGATTCTCAATGCTTTCTCTACGATTGCATGCTCCTGGCTGCTCTGTATTAGCAGGTGGGCAGACGGCAGAAATTCAGTACCGGTTGCCAAGGAGATGCTATACTACGACTCTCTCGAGTGCTTTATCCTGAACCCCGGTCATCAAATCTCGTACCTGAAGAAGCTTGGAGAAGTTGAATCCTCAAGTTTCATGAAGACACGATGGAGTTGCGTCGCCGAATCGAGTTTCAGAGATGATGTCTTCACGGAGAACTCTCACTCCTATCCGCATCAATCAAGAACGAGGAAAAAAAACCCGAGAACGAGGAAATCTTGCTGCTTGTGACGGAGTGTATTTAAGTGAGGCGAGATGATCACCGCAGAGATTTTTGAAAGTTTTCGTTCTTCAGAAAAAGTTCATGTTCTCTCGGACACGGACGCACCTGTCCATTCCGCTCGCTGCCAGAAAGGTTCTGCGCGCGTCTAATGGCGCGAAGAGAAGTGCCGTCAGCGGGCGTCATGATGAAATGAGAACATTTTTGTTTGAGTGCCGCAACATCAATTCGAGCCTTACGTTCACTCCAAAATAGGTCTTGTTGCGAAACTTTGTTGGAGCACCGTAGAGGGAATTCCACTCGACAGAATCGCAGTTTGCGGAATTTATAAGCCTGGAGTTTCGTGTTGGAATGCCGAGCTGTTATATCGTTCACTGTTCTTTTGCAAGATCCGGGTCGTCGTACCATCAGGTTCTGTGGTGGCCGATGAACGGAGATAGTGTCGTATTGTGTATCTTACGATGATTTATTGAGTCTCCCATCGACTCATGTTTCTCACCGCGTGTTCATGGAGGAGTATCTGTCTGTGTGAATATATGTATATCATCAAAACACTGGGAATCGGTCCACCCAACGGTGACCAAGAGCTCCCTCGAGCCATGGGGATTACTCGAAGGAGAACACTGCTGTCTCTCTTTATCAAAAGAAAGAACGGAGGCAAGAACAGTTCACACAAAAACTCTCGGCACTCTGCCTGGCTAACGCATCATCTTTGCCCAGTTGGGTACTCTGCCCATTTGGTTCCGCTTTCAGAGTTCTGAAATCAACATACTCGGTTGACCCCACCTGCCCGCAAGTCCGGTAGCGCTGCGGAAAATCTCTGGAATCAGACACCTGGAGTCTTGTTGAGCTTCCGTTGACGCTCGGAAAAGTCTGGGTGATGATTCATCCCTTTTCATGTCCGAGAGATGCAAACTTTTCATTCAAATCATCATTGTGTAATCCGGAGCCTTTTCGAGCTCAGCGGAAAAAACTGCAAATGAATGGAGGACTCATCGAGAGTGCTTATAGGAGATCTCGGAACGCGACGGTGACTGGCTCAACGATGAACACCCTTCCCAAAACTAGGTGCATCATGAGCGCGCACCCTGTGAAACTTTCAGGAAACGAACATAAGGTCATTCATTCCATATTTTGAGGAGCGGCGAGTTTTGCGGGGTTTTCTCCTAAATCCACAACTTTTGAGATATTCAAGCCGCAGAATTTTCTCATTTCATGTGAAGAGAGGGAGTCGCAGAATTTACGAACATGCTGAAATCAGTTGCAGAGCAAAGCGTTTTCGTACATTGTTTTTGTGATTATGATTAAGGTTAGTTTTATCATATCCCTATTTATTATGAAAACCCTGAACATATATGGATTCATGATGATCAGGCTACGATCATGATTTAAACGTGATTATAAATATAATCACAAGTTTTTCTTCCTAAATAATAAACGACTGAATAACTCCCCTTCTGATAGACTTTACGTGTTAGTTTTGGCCCGTATTCGAGAATCTCTCGAACTAAAAGCTCCTCAATGATGGTTCTCACTGGAAGTGGCGGAAATCAGCGTCGGATCTAAGAAGCCAAGGAATTCACGCAGCTGTCATAAAGCTCAAGATGAGCCTCCCTGAATACCACCGAGCGAAAATCAATTGAGCTCTGATCGTATTTCATTATTTTACTTCTACCGGAACATAGAATCACTAGATATCGAATGTTCGATTCCGAAGATGCCATTCTGTGCTCTTGCAGTCGAAAAAGAATTCGTCAGAGCGGTATCTTCCCTCAGAGACGACGGTCGATGTCGTCAGCTTCCGAGAGATTGTATATTCCTATGACCGGAAATTTCTGCCATAGCCGAGTTCCTCGCAATCGCGCTCGATGGCATCAACGAGCTTCTGCCATTTGAGACTTCCCCCAAGCTCTTGATGGAGCCCCTGTAACGACTGTGTCTGGGAACTGCAACGAAGTTTCAAACTGAAATTTGTAGCGTAGCAATCGTAAAACCTACTTCGAAATCGGAGGAGCCGAATACAGCAGGATGAAATCTGGATGTAATGGTACCCCTCAGGTGCGCGTTGACGTACGCTGACGTTCGTCATCGAACATTTCTCGCTCAGACCTCGAATAAATCGATTGCGGAATTTATCGATAGAAGCATTGTTCCTCTCACCGACCGGTTGATATTTTTGAGCGACTCGCGAGAGCTGATCGCGTGACGACACTGCGATGAGTTTTCTCCTGAGAAGAATTTCAGATTCAGTTTAACGAAATCGTCAAGGAGCGCATTCGGGTTCCGAAGAAAGAATCTCGCGTCCCAAGATGGCCTTCCATCGCAATAACTCATGGAAACGAGGAGTGGTATTTCGCGATGAACGATGAGTGAACTCGGTCGGGAACTGACCATCAGTGAACTTCTTCCGATAGAAGGAATCATAACCACGACGACTGTCGGAAAACATTCGACGGTGTTTAACAAATGGGAGCGCTCTGAAAGTTCAACTGAAATGGCCTCGAGGGTGCAAGGGTGAAAGTGGCAACACCAGGTTCCATTCGTTTCCGACGTTCTCCTATAACTTATACGCTTGTACGAATGAGTGCGAAATCAAGTGCTGTACGCACGGAGAACAGTCTCCAGTCTTCTCCGACCATCAGTGTCTAATCAGCACACGGTCTGCCCGGAGGAACGTTTGTCTTGTTGAGAAACAACATGGCTGCCTAATGGGACTTGGTCGTTGTTGTTTATGAGAATCGATTCGTAACTGATTTCTCAACCACTGGACTCAGACATTATCGAACGCGCTGGGATTTTTCGGTTGACTTTGATTAATTAAGGGAAGATTCACGGAGGGATTTCCTCGACTCGATTCGCTGGGAACCCTAACACTCCGCCTCTATCCAGTGAGTGCGAATCGCATAGACTTGTACAGATGTTTGCGCGCCCGCGAATGAGCTCTGATGGTTAGAAGATTGTCATGCTCTGCGCTCGGAAAAGATGGAGTCTTCGTCTTTTCGGGACAACCGCGCAAACTTCCAGTCTTGAAGTGCTAGCCTTTGAATATGAGGTTAGTAATAATGTAGGGAATTCCCTGTGGCTGAAAGAAGACGTATAGTACTGGCACGATTCAGGGTCGCGGGGATCTCTTGATTTCGAAGGAAAGCCATCAGATTTCTCACTTTGAACCATGGACATCACCGATCTCAAATGGAGGTATGACTCCTTTCTGGAAATCCGAAGTCGGACTGTTACGCAAAGTCGAGGTTGAGCATGTTAGTCCAAGTAAATGTTGGGACGAAGCTCTTCCGAAATGCAGGCCGTCGAGATATCTGTACAAGATTCTGCCAGGATCTCAAGACCGGGGAAAGCCGGAATGTGTCTCTTTGGATCTAACTGTAAGCTCGTCATTCGCTTATGACATACATATGTAGAACGTCTGATAATTCTATGAGCTTTTCCTGGCGAGCGTCCCTCGTAATGAGAGTTGAAATCCTGCCAAGTCTTTTGACAATGGATCCGTCTGCCAACATGGGTTATAGAGGAGACATTCCTCAAAGCACCAGGATTGTGAAATTAATTCCACAGCGCTCTCAAATTGATTCCAGTGACACAATAGCCTTCCTGAATGAAGGGGCTTGAAAGAGGTTCTGTTCGAGAAGAAACTTCCGTCAAGATTGGCTTTCGTTCGATCAAAAAAAAATGCAGCAAATTGAATCGGGGCAGCTGCCATGTTCAGGCTTCGAGTATGATCAACGATGTCCGAATGGAATTAGGGGACACGTTTCTTCGTTGCGTCTCGTCTCTTCTGGACTCCTTGTTATGGTCGTGAGCTTCAGTCGGATGTCGGTAATATAATACAGGCGACTCATCCCGCGATGATGACATGGATGGAGACGGCTTCCAACTTTCTCTTCATTCGGAACTTTGGGAGGACTTCAGGAGTACTTGGGTCTGCTCGATCCACGCGGAATAATTCGACGAGAGCATCGATCGCTCGTTAACTCGATTACTGGTATCGGCGAACCTGGAATAACGGGGATGTCCAGCCGGGAAAGAATGCTGGAAAAGTAATTTCGGGACAGGATGTTGCGATATCTCGAGAACGAACCTTCGGCGGGCGAGAAAATGTAGAAGAGCGATGTTCTGCCCAAGTTTGGCGTCCTCCGGGAAACAGAGAAACAGCGGTGGGTGCTACTAGAACGGCCACTTAAAGCCATAATTAGGTCGTCAGCTAGTTTTGATAGCGAGTGGCTTAGCGCCGAGCGCGGATGCCCGTCAAGGTGTGCTGCTAATAGCTGATCATGGTCTTGTGAATCGGCTAGACTAAGTGCCTTATCTAGTATAAGCACCCCTTTTTATTTGGGCACATCAGCATGTCCTTGCTGCATTCCGTAAATGGCGGTCTGCACCAATTTTGTAGATTGGAACAGCAAACAATGCGTGGCCTCAGCTGCCCTCCGGGAGACGCGGGAAGACAATTAGAGCAGCTCGTCTGCGGTGGAGATGAGTTTCAATCAGTTTGGCTATCCTATACATCCGGAAGGCCTGTACAGCGTTGTCTGCGAGGAGCAATCCAGTCGTAGACGGGTTCGAGTGCTCGACACAATTCGATTTGCCAGAAAAATAGCCTCGGATAGATTCAGCAGAAAAGCGGAAATAGGAAAAC